>CM039514.1:48946-60975 GCA_022432975.1 Begonia masoniana | reverse complement strand
AAAAAAAAAAAAAGCCTTCTTTGCCAGCTGCTTTTTCTTCTGGGGCCTTGCCTCCGGTGGACTTTCTTGCAGTTTGCTTGGTGCGAGCCATTCGGGTTGCAGTTTAGCAGTTTAGATAGATCGATTTGCAGAAACATGTATATATAGAGAGGTCTGAAATAGTTGAGCGGGAGATTTGAAACTTGAGAATTCCTGAGATGAACGCGAGTTTTACAACCGTTGGATTTAGATTAATCGACGGTGAAAATTTGAAATTGCGAATCCTTTTAGTGATCCGTGCGTGACTCAATTGGCTAATGGTTGATCAACACGTGGATAATCTTGTTTTTCATGTTTAAAATTCTAAAAAATAATAATAATAATAATAATAAATAAATGTAAAGTATAATTTTAGTCCTTGTAATTTAAATATCGTTTTAATTTAATGTATTAAGTTGTATATTTTTGTTATTGTATTTATTTAATTTTTTTCAAGACTAAACACCAAAGAATACTTACACATTTATTGTTTTTAACTAAAAAACAAAAAGTAATATTACGTGTATTTTATAATAATATTATTTTAATCTTATTATTGTATGCATTTTTAATTATTAATATAGTATTTATAATAAATGATAATTATCGATTTGAATCCTGTACTATACACTTTTTTTCAATTCTCCCTCTGTACTAAAAAAAACCGGCAAACCGAATCCTGTACTTTGATTCTGTTATCATTTTTGACCTTCTATCAACAATTTCATTAAAACTTCATTTAAAAATTTACCAAACGATCTTAGATTCAGTTAAAATTTTTATCACATGTTTACTACTTAATGAAAAGATAATATGAAAATTTTCGTAATTTTTTAACACATGTACGATTTATTGTAATTTTATTTTACTATTTTATAAAAATATTATAATAAATCAGAAAAAGTTTAGCAAATCACGAAAATTTTTCTATTATCTACCCATGATAGGTTGAACTTGTGGAAAATTTTTCAAAATAAATGAAATATCGTTTAGTATTTTAAAAAAAATTAATTTATAAAGTAAAGAATAAATTGAGATTAATTTAAACAGATACCAAAAGATATTAGATTTATTTGAAACTTTTTTTACATGTTCACCACATTATGGGTAGATAATAAAAACATTATCGTAATTTTTTAAAACTTGTATGATATATTATAATATTTTTATAAAATACAAAAATAAAATTACAATAAATTGTACATGAGTTAAAAAATAACGAAAATTTTCACGTTATCTTCTCATTAAGTAGTCAACATGTGGTAAAAATTTCAACTGAATTTAAAATTGTTTGGTAATTTTTTAAATGAGGGTTTAATGAAATTGTTGATAGAATGTCAAAAATGATAACATAATCAAAATATAGGGTTCAGTTTGCCCCTTTTTTTAGTACATGGACGAATTTAAAAAAAAATGTATAGTACATAGTTCAAATCGATAATTACCCTATAATAAATTATGAAAAATTAACTAATAAAATTAATTAAGTGTCCAAAAATATTGACTTTGTGTACATTTTATCATTATTATCTTTATCATTTAATCCAATATTTTTGTTAAGATTATTTTGCCAAGTCCCAATATTCTTGGCACCCGTGTACCCACGACTCACTTCTTTCCCAAACGCTTGGTGTATTGATGCCCTACAACTACAATGTGCTGCACAAGTTTACCCGTTTAGCCGAACTATTGCTGTAGGGGCCTATTGTTGCCATGCGATGCCCAACACCTTGCCCGTCTAGTGCTCGGGCATGTCGACCTGTCATTTGTTTGTGGTGAGAGAAGTTGTTTGAATGACTTGCCAAATTGTCATTGATTGTCACATGAAGGTGGATATAACTTGACAATAACTGAAAGTTTAGTTTGGTTCTTGTCACTATAGAAATTGTAACTGATTTTGAATGTAAAATTATTGCATGTCACCTAGCTCGTGGTTTTAGTGCTAAAAACTATGAAGATCAGTAGTGAATCGTGAATCTCAAAACCCGACTAAAATCTAGTTCAAACTTGTCACGATTCAAACTTGTCCCGATGCGAAGATAACTCATGATTATGCCTATCGACCCAAATCCGACAAAACGGCCCCAAAATCAACATTATCGTTTATGAAAATCAATATTTGGTGGTTTGCTCTCAAAGATAGATCATGATCACCCTTTGCTGCAAACCTCTAACACTTATCTACATTGTCCAACACACAAGTCTGCCATCCATATAACAACTCAAAGAGTTTTTTCTACCATTCTTCAATCTTCTTGCATAGTAGACTCACGCCACTACGTCTTTACTTGTACCATTCCCATAAATAAATTCACATCGAGTTGAAGACACAACGTTGCGTCCCTTCGCATTCAACTTCAAACACCTACTCGTGACTCGTCGAGCGTGCGCATCTAGACATTGTGTGCACATTTTAACTCTCCTTTTCGCGTTGTTACAATAAATATATAGTTTTTTTTAATAGTCGAAATACGTACAAATTGATAAAAAAAAAAAATTTACAACTTTGCTATGAACATATATATATATATATTAGATGATGAAACCTAACATGAAGGCCCAAGCCCATCAAAAATAAATTAAAAAAAAAAACTTTTCATTTTCTTGTTGGAAAGCCGAAATTTCGCCGCCTCTGAGCCACTTCCTATTCCCCCTCTCTAAAACCTCAGAACCTCCCTCTCTCCGATGGACCGATAGACTCTCACTGCATATTCATCTGCTACTGCCGATTCAGTGTCGATTCTTATCAATCTTCTCGGTGAGCTTTTCATCTCCTTTGTTTTCCTGTATTGCTTATTTTACTCTGTGGAGGAAGAACGAGCTCGATTTTTTTTTTTTTGTCGGGTTTACGCTTTGTTTAGAGTCTTTAATTTTTCGCAATTTACTTTCATTTTCTTAGGAACTATTCAGATTTTTGTGATAATCAGCTGCTAATTCTTTGCTTTTGTCTTTTTTTTTTTTTTTCAACTTCTACCGATTGAGTGACTCAGTCTACTTCAATCTTTCATTTAGTTCACTTTGCTGTACTTTTAATTGCTATATGTGTTTTTCAGTCGTAAAAATGGGGGCTGAGGAGATAGTAAGAGTCAGAACGATATACTTCATTTGATACTGCTTTAATTTTTCAATTAGAAACGGTTTCTGGATTTTCCTTAGATATTTGTTTTGTCTTGTTTTTCTTCTGTGGAATGAAGATATATTTGAATGTTTTTATGAGTTCATTTTCAAAGCTCATGACGCTTTGCTACAGTCAATGAAAGGGGATTCATTGTGACTTACTTAATGATATAACTTTCTCAGTGTGGGAATTTAAATGGCGGGAAAATCGAATAAAGGGAGGAATAGACGAGGATCGCATAGTTCTGCTAATTCTTCGGAACGAGCCAACTCATCTGATGCCTCTGTGAAAGATAAAACTGGCACTTTGCAGTCCTCCGAAGCTGACGCAAATGGAACTGTATCGGTTGAGGAGTCCCCAAGCAACTCCAATATTAAAGAATCCGAAACAGAAACTTCAGGAAGTCAACCAAAGCAAGGTAAAAATCAGCATCTAAGTTTCCATCTATCATAGATATTCATATGGTATATTCAAAACTCCTCAGATATCAGTCTGTACAGTTTTTTAGTATTTTAAATCTATTATGTGCCATGGTAGCAATCTGACTAGGCAAGGTTAAGAACTTTTAACTTTGCGTTGTTGCGAGTCATTATTTGATTAAAAAAGTGAGAAAATATGGGCAAAAGAACCCATGACCACATGTTTTTTTTTTCAATATCGGATGATGTAACGTTCACTAGGGGACCATCCCTGGTTCAATAAAACAAGGCGGCAATGATAAGTGCATATTTAGTTTGTTTGATCTCAATATCTGCTGGACGAAAACAGCATGCAGTTTTGGAATTGTGCTGCTTTTATACTTCAGTGGTAGGTCGTGGTCAAAGCTTTCCAGTGAAGGTTCTTTGTCTCCATTCATTATGTTTAGTAAATCAGTGTCTGGATGCATGTTCAACTGTTTTCACTAACCTCCAGTCCAGATTTGTGTTGTTTTCATTTTATCTAGACTCATCAAATTCAACGTTGTCTCAATTTTTTGGCATCCATGGGAGTGCAGGTGACCTCCATCTTTACCCTGTATCCGTCAAAACGCACAGTGGTGAAAAGCTTGAACTACAAGTGAGTTAGCTAACTACAGGATCATTGCTTGTATAATATTTTGCCTCCAAACTATTTCAAGATGCATGTTAAAGGTTATATTGTTATTTTATGCGAGTGTCAAAGCTAGTTGATGATTCTAGTTACATGGTCCATTTTGAAATAATTTGCAGCTCAATCCAGGTGACTCTGTCATGGACATAAGACAATTTCTTCTTGATGCTCCCGAGACATGCTTCTTCACATGTTATGACTTATTGCTGCACACAAAGGATGGTGCTTCTCATCAACTAGAAGATTATAATGAAATATCTGAAGTAGCTGATGTTACCATTGGGGGTTGCTCTTTGGAAATGGTTCCTGGTATATGAAAAATGTATCTTCATATTTGACAGATTTGTGGTTTGATTTCTTGTGGCATTTATATGGTAATTTTTTCCAGCCTTATATGACGAGAGATCTATTAGAGCCCATGTTCATCGTACAAGAGAGTTGCTTTCGCTTTCTGCTCTTCATGCATCACTATCAACATCACTTGCATTAGAATATGAGATGGCACAAAAAAAGGAAACAACAAATCCTGGAGGTTGGCGCTATCACCTGCAATGATCTTTACTAAATTCCCATGTTGATCTTTACTAAATCATGTTTTATATTTATCAATATTATACACTTTGGGAGATTCTATAATAGGCAGGCTTTTGGCTTTTACTGTGATGCAGATGCTTTGAAAAATGAGGTTCCAGAGCTTGATGGTCTGGGTTTCATGGAAGACGTTGCTGGTTCACTTGGTAGTTTGTTATCAACGTCTTCTAAAGAAATAAAATCCGTGGAAAGCATAGTATTTTCATCTCTCAATCCTCCTCCAAGCTATAGAAGGCAAGTATTTAATTCCCAACCGGTATATTTTCCTTGAATGTTGGACCATTTTGTCTTGTTGGGAATTTTTAAAAAACCATTGATGGTGCTTTACCATCTCAGGCTCGGTGGAGATTTGATTTATTTGGATGTGATAACATTGGAGGGTAGTAAGTTCTGTATAACTGGAACTACAAAAATGTTCTATGTCAACTCAAGCTCAGGGAATATCCTTGACCCAAGGCCTAGCAAATCGAATTCTGAAGCAAGTACCCTTGTTGGATTGTTGCAAAAAATAAGTCCTAAGTTCAAGAAAGGTAGTTGAATCTCTCGTTTTTCTTGCGAGAAGAACATTTTGCATTGTAATCATGTAACAAATTTCATCTGTCTTTATTAAGCTTTCCGAGAGGTTCTGGAGCAGAGGACGTCAGCACACCCATTTGAAAATGTTCAATCACTGCTACCACCAAATTCTTGGTTGGGAGCATATCCTGTTCCTGGTATGTTTTTTTTTCTTGGAAGGATATTTTAATCTAGGTTGATCTTATAATTAATTGGAAACCAGGATGTCTGATGATGGGAATTTTAAGTAGTTCTTTTGTATTGTAACCATGAAATGAAGTCCTTATTTCAATTTAAAAATGTCTGATATTGGTTCAATTCCTACAACCAGTTCTGCAATTGTTTGGAATTGTAATATTAAATGGGATTCTGTCTAATTTCAGCTAATATTTAAAATATGCATTGGGCCCTCATTTTTTCAGTAAGAATTATATTGTAATGTAAGAAGAATATTGTTTTCTTGTATTTGCTGTTTTTAATGTATACATTTTTGCTTTGTGTTTTTTCTATATCAGATCACAGATGTGATGCGGCAAGAGCTGAGAATGCTCTAACCCTCTCCTATGGCAGTGAGCTTAATTGGTATGCAAAGAGATTGGAATGAGGAGCTTCAATCTTGCGGGAGTTTCCGATACAAGTCCACAAGAAAGGTACAATTTGATTTTCATGCATTTGCTTGCGTCCTGAGGTTTACACTTAACCTACTCTTGTCTTGAAACATTACTTTTTATCTATCTCATGTCATTAGGATTTTACGGGATCGAGCTCTCTACAAGGTAACTTCAGATTTTGTTGACGCAGCCATCAGTGGTGCCATTGGTGTAATTGGCAGATGCATACCCCCAATAAATCCGACCCTGATCCAGAGTGCTTTCACATGTTTCATCTCGCAAAAAAGTTAGTTTTGTCTGTTTTTATAATCATACTGCTTTGTACTCTGGTCAATAAGATCATTTCTCTTTGATTCGATGAAAGAAACTGATCAGTTTTAAGCAATATTTAACCAAATCAAACTGAGCTGAAACTATTAAATTAATTAACCTACACATTGTTGAAGTTAGGTGAATTAAGTCTTTTTCACTTTTTTTTAATCTTGCTTATTTTGCCCAACATTTACTTTTTTGATATTGTAACAAGTATTTCAACATTAACACTAGAGTAAACTGATTAAGAATTTAAGGTTTGTATTTTCGTATTGATTTAAATTAGTATTTGTTTTCACATCCAATTTTCGTTTGTTTGGTGGTTTTGTTTGGTGCATACATTTCATTGGTGCCTAATGTTACTTCCCAAGTAGATATTTCTTCCCTCAAAGGAACTCCTAAGGTTTAATTTTTGCAATTTTGTAACTAAGATTTTTTAGGTGTAATTTTCTGCAACTGTTTTTAGTTACTGTATATATAATATGTTAAATGATTTATTTTGAACTCTAGGTATGTCCACAACAACATTTTCTTTAGTTTTGCTGTGGACGCGGACCTTGAGCAGCTGTCCATGAAACGTACTTTCAGATGTTAGTTCACAGTTCCAGATGCTCAAACTCTTTAACCTTCAACTCACAAGGCGCTGATGGTTGTTGCATTATGATGACGGAAATGCCTAATGGTGGAAAAAATTGGGTCTAATGAGGGAGAAGCCACATGGTTTCTATCTTCCCACTGATAAGGCTGGTGAGACACAATGGTGAAGCGAGCAAGCTACTATGCTTCTGCAATAATGATTTGAAAGGCACCAAGGCATATCAGGAGCGGATGATGTCTGTCTTTATACCTAATCTATGGCAATAATTGATACGAGGTCATAGAGTGGTACACAGGTGTGTTCCTATCAATCAGATTTTGTAATGCGAACTTACCTCCTGCTATACACACTTCACATCACCAATTTCTGAGTTGATCTTTTTTGAAATTTATGTCTTTACATGCAATAGCTTGTAAGTATTTATTTTTTTCCTGTAAAGAGATCACGAGCCTTTCTCTGTATCATTCTTGTTTTTTTTTTTCAATATATTCTTTTATAAAAGAAAAAACATCAGTAACTTATAGAAGCTTTTCCTCTCTCTCTCTCTCTCTCTCTTTTAAATATGATGTGCTATTTGTGACCACTTGTTTTTGGTAGACAACGTTTCAAGAAATGCTCTTCATAGATTTCTAAGTGGACCCAAACAATATATCTACCAGTAACTAAGTGTGCATTACTTCCATATCCACCTGTTGGAATCTGATCGCATGTATTACAAAGGAGGAGATCCACCATCAGCCTCAGTTTTTATTTTGTTTTCCTTGCGCAGTGATGGCCTGGTGTCCTTGAATTTACTGTTGTATGTTTTTATGTTTTAAATAATGATTTATTGCATGAATGCCCTTTTCTTCTTATTCTGCATATTGGTTTTCTGCTGCAGAGTGTTTTTACCTGGTAGCCTCCAAAGATAAATCGGATTCTTTACTATATGGATTCTGTTGATAATGGAAATAAATATGCTGGCATGAGATTTTCATTCACGGTGAGGGGGGGGGGGGGGGAAATTGGGGGGGGGGGAGGATTACTTGAAGATTGACTTTTATTCTTTCATTTTCAGTGATTGTCTTGAATCACCATCCTCTTGATTCATTATTTTATAGTATAGTTTGTGTAGTTGAAATTTCTAATTTTAACTTAAAATTCTTCATCAATCTTTTTTATGAATAATTAATGTGTAGGTGTTAGAGGCTGAAAAACGCCTTCACTTGAAAGAACAACACAGTCCTTGATGGATCTGGAAATATTTTCAAATTAGCAGCACCAGTTGAATGTAAGGGCATAGTTGGTAGTGATGACAGGTAAACCCTGCATGATACTTCAGGGATTCCATTTCGACTTCTATCATTTTCTGTACTGGCAATTTAGGATTTTTTTTTTTTAACAGTAAACTTGAAACACTGTTTGAGCCGTTGGTTTCATTTGTTGTGATATAATTTATGTGCTGTAATATTTAACTAAGCATTGAAGCGTTCTTTTGGAGTATTCATCAGTTTGTTTGTGTAGTTGAATTTGTCTTCAATCTCTTAGTTTCATTCCATTGCTGCTTTTTTTTTTTTTTTTTTTTTTATTTTTCTTGCTCATCGTTGTCCTTTGGCATTATTTCTTGTGTTTGATATGGATTCTTTTTCTCAATTAGGCATTATCTTCTAGACTTAATGAGAGTAACTCCTCGGGATGCCACTGTACTGGACCTAGGTCGCGATTTTGCATTCTAAGATCAGAGCTAATTACTGCATTTTGCCAGGTGAATTTTGATTTCGTGATAACTAAAGTATTCTTTAAAATATTCCACATGTTGCCGTGTTGATTTTTGCTGATGGAAGAAGTCCCAAGCTGCAAACAACCAAAATGAATCAGAATCAGATGAAAGCTCATTCTCATGGTGCTGATTCCTTCTAAAGTTACTGGGAAGAAAAACTCGTGACACAGGAGGAAGTGTAACTCGGCTTGTGATGGTGATGTAGTGATTTTCTGTCATCTTGTGTTTCAAAATCACCTGTTGAACTTAAATTAACAATTATTGATCCATATTGCACGTCCTTTGGAAATTAGTCAGGGAATTGTTTGGCAATTTGTGTACTTTCTGATAATATAGTTTGAGCAAAGTTCATTGTTTTATCTGCTTGTATAAATTCTGTCTACCATTGTGTGCGAAAAAAAAAAACTATTGCTGTGAAGTTTAAGGAGTATCTTATTGAGTACCGCGAACTCATGAACCATCTTTACTTTTTGGTCTCTCTAACCCTGAAATGTTCCTATCGGCATCTACCATGGGGCACTTTTTTGTTTGGTAATTAAAATAGATTCGAATACAAGGTTTTTTTGGATTCAACCATATATATTTTTTCTTTCGAAATCAAGGGTATGGTGGGCAATGTGTATTTTAAGTGTCTACTAATCTCAGTGTTTTAACCCACTGACGAGGTGGAAAATGTGTATTACTTTTAGCTTTTATTTGTATCTGGAAATTAGTACGTAAACTTATTATCATTCAGCATACATATGCTCTTGGGTCTCTGTACTGGGGTATGAGATGAAGTGATTTAATGTTGCCTGCCAATTCAGCAATTACGATTATGTTGCTGTTTACAGGGTTTAAGAGTAGAAGAAAAAGCTGCGGTTGGCCAAGAATCTTCTCGTGCTATTGACCAAATTAGCCTACCAAAATGAAGACATTCTGTTTAATCCTAATGTCTTTACTGAGTTTAAGTTGGCTTGGAAATCAAGAGTAATCATGACCTTTTAGAATAATTGTATGTCAATTTTATTCTGACTTCTAAGTTCTCTATATTTCATCTGCCAGGAGATAGCACTGAACTATCACATGTCCGGAAAGCCGTATTTTTTTCTCTCAGATGTTGTGCTTTCAAAATTTATACAAGATCTTTGCACTCTCGAAGTTTCACCAATGGATGGTCAGACACTAACTGAAGCACTTCATGCCCATGGAATTAATATCCGATACATTGGAAAAGTGAGCCCCACTTGGTTGTAGACAATTTTCAATTTGATGAAATAATGAAAATCTCAAAATTGGAGACAACCTTGTGCGGTGGTACTCATTTAATGATGAGGTCATTTTGTTTGGCAGGGTGGCAATGGATCAGACATTTGCCTCATTTATGGGTCTCTGTTCTTATGCGAGATTTGTTTTTCAGATCGGCAAAGCACATCCTCAGGTGATAAGCATGCCTTCACGTTCTCATTATAATTCAACCTAGTTTATAAGAACTTATATGTTACATGCACTAGTTTACATCATGTAAATCAGCATAAAACTCCTTTATGTATGTCTGATGGTAGTAACGCACCATGCACTAGTTTACATCATGTAAATCAGCATAAAACTCCTTTATGTATGTCTGATGGTAGTAACGCACCATGCACTAGTTTACATCATGTAAATCAGCATAAAACTCCTTTATGTATGTCTGATGGTAGTAACGCACCTTATTTCTTTGGTTTTATTGTGTCGCAGGATATGTTAAGAGAAATGGAAGATCATGATAGGGGGCAGCAATCTCTCATTTTTTCATTGTTGTTTTGGAACTTGCCAGTCCAACAATAAAGCTGTTAACACTATGCATTTCCCCCCCCCCCTAAACCACCAAAAAAGTATGTTAAGCACGCTAAGTTATGTGATTCTTTTGGGTGCTTAATTGTGTATGCAATCGTATTAGTTTGTAGATGCTTTTCTTTCCTAGCTTAGCAAAAATGTTTTAGATGTATACAATATAGAACCTCAATTCCCCCTTTAAATTTTAGTAAAATATATTTCTAGCTCAGAGGATAAATTCGACATTATCCTAGTGATCTGTTGTTCTTAATTAAATGTTGGAAGCAGGGGAGAAATGCCAAAAAAAAAAAAAAAAAAATACAAACTTGTCGTATTTACCCTCAGTGTTTATTATTTACAGGATCAACTGGGTCATCAGTCTCCAGGAAAGCTTCCCAGGGGCAAGGAAGTGTAAAGGCAGGGCATCTGGAGACAGTCATCCTCGTATATTATATTAGCACAGAATCCCTTTGGTCTGATATCCAAGAATTGACAGACTTAAATATCAGGTATTAGTTTAACCTGGATTCTCTTCCGTACATTTTTATCAAATATTCTAATCAAGTTTGTGTTTCCATTTTTTACCTTAGATTCACTAATTTGCAGTTTTGTTTGAATTATTACTGATTTCTATACTAGGCTACTACTTTAGATTTACATATGCTCCTCGTGGTTTTCTTTTAGTTTATTGTACGAGTTTCGATTTGAATATGGGGTTGCCACGAAAGGGGTTGCCGGTGCCATGGGAGATCAATAGGAACCCGAAGCTGGCCATGTACACCCGCTTTTGCCATGTAATATTTTTCCCGGATCCGTTTTAAACGTGATTAATATTAAGATTAATACAATAAATTTTGTTAAAATGATGGAATGGTTTGAGGGAAACCAAACTAGGTGTAATCAAAACAAGCCAATTAGTTACAAGCTAATTAAGGGTAAATGGGGAAGTGATATGGTAGGTGAAGCAAACCATGGTGAGTGCCAAGTGCAACTTGTTTGAGAAAGATATGTCTTTCTTCCTCTACGTGAAGCTCACTTCTACCTCCCATGTCTGTTTCCTCTCTTCCAGCGATTGAAACAAACTTCCATCCTTGTTTCTCCAGCCATTTCTCCGTTTTTTTTCAGGAAGGTGACGTACGTTTAACGCTAACAAGTGGGACCAGTTTAAAAGGGAGTTTTTCCGAAGTTTAGGTTGCAGTTTGGGGGTGAAAACTCACGGTTTTGGATGAAACACGGTGGTGTGTTTTCTAAAGTGTTTTAAGTGTGTTTGCTGTGTTTCCTACGTGATAGTATTTAGCATTTGGAGCGTTTAATTCTATACATTCATGTTACAGAGCCGAACTCTCCTTGACGTTCGAGTACAAACCTGCATTGCCGCAAACAGGTAAGTTCATAACCGTAGGTTGCCCTTAAGGTCCTACATCATGGAGGTACTAGTTTTCAGTTCTGTCAGGTTGTTTGGGTAGAAAGGTTTATAGTTTTATGTTCTGATTGTCTGTTTCTTCTTCAGGTATTTTCTTTTATTCTGTTGTCTGCCGTTTAAGTTCAGGCACGTTTCTGCATACACATTTTCTCTGAAAA
>CM039514.1:35438-48846 GCA_022432975.1 Begonia masoniana | reverse complement strand
TTTATTAAGATCAATTACAAGTGTGAGATAAGATTTTAAAAATTGCTGAGATAGTGCCCAAATCCGGGATCCCTCATTGATTTAGTTGAAAAACGTGTTTACAACGGATTTGAATGGACAACCCCGATCGATCATTGATTCAGTAGCCACTGGAACACTGCTGTCAAAATCTTTTAATGAGCATATGACTACCTAGAAAGCATGACAGTAACCTGTACACCCGGTTTATTAGAATTAAAATAATCTATTAATCTTCTAAGTGTGAATTTTATAGAATGAATTAGGGGTAAAATCAATTAGGTTAATGAGTAACTAAGTGAGGGCATAAGGGTAATTGTCAATTTTGCAAATGGATAACGTATTTAAGGAAAGAGTAAATGAGGTATAGCCGTCATACTCATTTCACTCTCGGTTTTCAGCTCAACCCAGCAGAGCTCTCTAGGCGATTTCCTCACCGATTCCTCCAACCCAGGTGAGTTTTGATTCGATTAATTGCTGATTTTAGTACCTAGGTAGCTTAAGGATCCCAACGTATGCATTTTGTTAATGTTACGAGTGAGAGATTCTGCTTGAGGATTAGAGCAGAATCGGGAATGTTAGATAAATAGAAATGCCCAACCCACTCCTTAGATTTCTGAATAGCTTAGATTGAGGTTTAACGTTCTGTTTATGAATATAGGTGAACAAACCCCCGAAGTAGCTCTTAACCGAGCATTTGCAAGGAATCCAGGTAAGTAAAGTATTGCTTGTGCCTTCGGGCCTACATCACAAAACAGTAGGTTTATGTATGCTTGAATATTTCTATTGTCCATGCATCATGTTTTTGTTAAAAGTTACGAAAATGAATTTCATGTAAGGAATGGTAAGGTATGAACTGTATGCGACAGACAAACTATTAAGGGAATTCATCCGCCCCTTAATTGAGTATGAGGATGTAGACATTGGGAGAATTGATCCCACTCCCAAGGGAACCATGGGATCAGATCAGCTGTTAAGGGATTCATCCGCCCCTTAATTGAGTATGAGGATGTAGACATTGGGAGAATTGATCCCACTCCCAAGGGAACCATGGGATCTGATCATGATATGAACGAATATGTATGCCACTGAGAGGAGAAAATAGAAACTGCATATTTAGGAGTTTAAGCTCAGCATTTTATTTCATTCATATACTGCTTTACTTACTTAGCATTAGGCTAATAGATGAGTTTTGTGATGTAGGTGAAGAAGTGTTAGCAGGTGTGTCTCCTGATCATGTTGAGGAATAGTGGACGTTGGAGGAGTGCATTCAGGCCTCGACATGGTAACTGATGGGGCGGTTTAGCATGTTGTCTACAGATGTAGAGGTTTATTGCGTTCTGTTGAAAGGAATTGTGTTGATGTCTATCGGAAGAGGAAAGCATTTGTCTTCCGCTGACGTCATCGGAAGAGTAAAGCATTTGTCTTCCGGCTGACGTCATCGGAAGAGTAAAGCATTTGTCTTCCGCTGACGTCATCGGAAGAGTAAAGCATTTGTCTTCCGCTGACGTCATCGGAAGAGTAAAGCATTTGTCTTCCGGCTGACGTCATCGGAAGAGGAAAGCATTTGTCTTCCGCTGACGTCATCGGAAGAGTAAAGCATTTGTCTTCCGGCTGACGTCATCGGAAGAGTAAAGCATTTGTCTTCCGCTGACGTCATCGGAAGAGTAAAGCATTTGTCTTCCGGCTGACGTCATCGGAAGAGTAAAGCATTTGTCTTCCGCTGACGTCATCGGAAGAGGAAAGCATTTGTCTTCCGCTGACGTCATCGGAAGAGGAAAGCATTTGTCTTCCGCTGACGTCATCGGAAGAGTAAAGCATTTGTCTTCCGCTGACGTCATCGGAAGAGGAAAGCATTTGTCTTCCGCTGACGTCATCGGAAGAGTAAAGCATTTGTCTTCCGGCTGACGTCATCGGAAGAGTAAAGCATTTGTCTTCCGGCTGACGTCATCGGAAGAGTAAAGCATTTGTCTTCCGGCTGACGTCATCGGCAGAAGAAGTGTAATGGAAGTCGGGTGAGTATGTCTTCCGGCTGACGTCATCGGAAGAGGAAAGCATTTGTCTTCCGGCTGACGTCATCGGCAGAAGAAGTGTAATGGAAGTCGGGTGAGTATGTCTTCCGGCTGACGTCATCGGAAGAGGAAAGCATTTGTCTTCCGGCTGACGTCATCGGCAGAAGAAGTGTAATGGAAGTCGGGTGAGTATGTCTTCCGGCTGACGTCATCGGAAGAGTAAAGCATTTGTCTTCCGCTGACGTCATCGGAAGAGTAAAGCATTTGTCTTCCGCTGACGTCATCGGAAGAGGAAAGCATTTGTCTTCCGCTGACGTCATCGGAAGAGTAAAGCATTTGTCTTCCGCTGACGTCATCGGAAGAGTAAAGCATTTGTCTTCCGCTGACGTCATCGGAAGAGTAAAGCATTTGTCTTCCGCTGACGTCATCGGAAGAGTAAAGCATTTGTCTTCCGGCTGACGTCATCGGAAGAGGAAAGCATTTGTCTTCCGCTGACGTCATCGGAAGAGTAAAGCATTTGTCTTCCGCTGACGTCATCGGAAGAGTAAAGCATTTGTCTTCCGCTGACGTCATCGGAAGAGTAAAGCATTTGTCTTCCGCTGACGTCATCGGAAGAGTAAAGCATTTGTCTTCCGCTGACGTCATCGGAAGAGTAAAGCATTTGTCTTCCGGCTGACGTCATCGGAAGAGTAAAGCATTTGTCTTCCGCTGACGTCATCGGAAGAGTAAAGCATTTGTCTTCCGCTGACGTCATCGGAAGAGTAAAGCATTTGTCTTCCGGCTGACGTCATCGGAAGAGTAAAGCATTTGTCTTCCGGCTGACGTCATCGGAAGAGTAAAGCATTTGTCTTCCGCTGACGTCATCGGAAGAGTAAAGCATTTGTCTTCCGCTGACGTCATCGGAAGAGTAAAGCATTTGTCTTCCGCTGACGTCATCGGAAGAGTAAAGCATTTGTCTTCCGCTGACGTCATCGGAAGAGTAAAGCATTTGTCTTCCGGCTGACGTCATCGGAAGAGTAAAGCATTTGTCTTCCGCTGACGTCATCGGAAGAGTAAAGCATTTGTCTTCCGCTGACGTCATCGGAAGAGTAAAGCATTTGTCTTCCGGCTGACGTCATCGGCAGAAGAAGTGTAATGGAAGTCGGGTGAGTATGTCTTCCGGCTGACGTCATCGGAAGAGGAAAGCATTTGTCTTCCGCTGACGTCATCGGAAGAGTAAAGCATTTGTCTTCCGCTGACGTCATCGGAAGAGTAAAGCATTTGTCTTCCGCTGACGTCATCGGAAGAGTAAAGCATTTGTCTTCCGCTGACGTCATCGGAAGAGTAAAGCATTTGTCTTCCGCTGACGTCATCGGAAGAGGAAAGCATTTGTCTTCCGCTGACGTCATCGGAAGAGTAAAGCATTTGTCTTCCGCTGACGTCATCGGAAGAGTAAAGCATTTGTCTTCCGCTGACGTCATCGGAAGAGGAAAGCATTTGTCTTCCGGCTGACGTCATCGGAAGAGTAAAGCATTTGTCTTCCGCTGACGTCATCGGAAGAGTAAAGCATTTGTCTTCCGGCTGACGTCATCGGAAGAGGAAAGCATTTGTCTTCCGGCTGACGTCATCGGAAGAGGAAAGCATTTGTCTTCCGGCTGACGTCATCGGAAGAGGAAAGCATTTGTCTTCCGCTGACGTCATCGGAAGAGGAAAGCATTTGTCTTCCGGCTGACGTCATCGGAAGAGGAAAGCATTTGTCTTCCGCTGACGTCATCGGAAGAGGAAAGCATTTGTCTTCCGGCTGACGTCATCGGAAGAGGAAAGCATTTGTCTTCCGCTGACGTCATCGGAAGAGGAAAGCATTTGTCTTCCGCTGACGTCATCGGAAGAGGAAAGCATTTGTCTTCCGCTGACGTCATCGGAAGAGGAAAGCATTTGTCTTCCGGCTGACGTCATCGGAAGAGGAAAGCATTTGTCTTCCGGCTGACGTCATCGGAAGAGGAAAGCATTTGTCTTCCGGCTGACGTCATCGGAAGAGGAAAGCATTTGTCTTCCGCTGACGTCATCGGAAGAGGAAAGCATTTGTCTTCCGCTGACGTCATCGGAAGAGGAAAGTCATTTTGGCAACGTTTCATCTAGCCGGTGATGCGCAACTTTGGTGGGAGTCGCTGGAGATCACCACCGATATCGCAACCATGCCCTGGTCGCAATTCAAGGAAGTCTTTTACGAGAAATACTTTAGCACCACTGTCCAGAACGCTAAGAAGGCTGAGTTTTTGAGCTTGAAGCAGACTGGGTCTGTGGCAGAGTACAACAGACAATTTGAGTCTCTGTCAAGGTTTGCTGGATACCTCGTTCATAGGAATGAGGACAAAGTGTTTCAATACCTGCAAGGTCTAAAGCCAGAAATTTACAGAGGAGTAAAGTATTCAGGCATCAAAGGCTTGTCATTCAGTGAAGTAGTGTCTACTGCATTGGAGGCAGAAGAAGCTGAAATGAAGTGTGCTGGACCAAAGGAAGCCCCGCGAAGTTCTTTCAGCCCCACCAGCAGAGAGGGATAAAGAGGCCTGCTGAAGGCCAGGGTAGTCAGGGTACTGGAAAGAAGGTACCTGATGCCAAGAAGTTTCCTCAGTGCATGAAATGTATGAAGAGCCACCTGGGCGAGTGTAAGTTTGGGACTGGTAAGTGTTATAACTGTGAGGAGTTTGGACATTCGCTTAAGGATTGCCCGAAGCCCAGAGTCCTTCGATGTTTCAACTGTAATAAGACTGGCCACGTCATCAGAGACTGCCCAACGTTGAAGAGTGGCCCTGCTAAGATAAAACCGAGAATATTTTCCATGATGGAGTCGGGCGAAGAGGACCAGCCCGCTGTTGTGTCAGGTACTATATTGGTTAATTCTATGCCTGCTTTTACCTTGCTAGATTCAGGAGCAAACCCATTCTTTTGTTGCGTCTACTTTTGCTGATAAGTTAGAAGTACAATCCACACCTTCTAGGCATGTATTCAATGTTGCTTTACCCTCTGGTGAACATTTACATTCCAACCAAGTGTTGCATGATTGCATGGTATTAGTAGGGGACAAAAATCTATCTGCTGATTTAATTGTTATGGATATAATGGGATTTGATGTAATCTTAGGAATGGATTGGTTGTTCAAACACCACGCCATAATTGATTGTAGGACTGGGATAGTTAGTTTCCAACCCCCTGGTGGTTTGAAACATACCTTCCAAGCTTCAGAGAAGAGTAGGAAATGTCTGTTATGACTTCTTTAAATTTTAGACCTTCACCATGCAAGGAGTACTTGTGCTTCTTGGCATGTGTTCTAGATACACAACTTGTAGGTAAGGCAACTCCTCAAAATATCCTTGTTGTCCAAGACTTCCCTGAAGTGTTTCTAGATGACCTTCCCGGTTTGCCACCAGATAGAGAAATTGAGTTTGTTGTAGATGTCTACCCTGGAGCTGAACCTGTGTCTAAAAATCCCTATAGGTTAGCACCTGCAGAACTCAAGGAATTAAAAGAGCAGTTGGAAGAGTTGTTAGAGAAAGGGTTCATACGCCCGAGCTTTTCACCGTGGGGTGCACCTGTCCTTTTTGTCAAAAGAAGGATGGATCAATGCGCATGTGCATCGATTATAGAGAACTGAATAAGTTAACTGTTAAGAACAAGTATCCCCTGCCTAGGATTGATGATTTATTTGACCAGCTCAATGGTGCAAGAGTTTTCTCTAAGATTGATCTGAGGTCAGGTTATTATCAGTTGAAGGTTAAATCTGAAGATATCCCAAAGACTGCCTTTCGCACAAGGTATGGGCATTATGAGTTTTTGGTTATGTCTTTTGGTTTGACAAATGCACCAGCAGCATTCATGGACCTTATGAACAGAGTGTTTCATGAGTATTTGGACAAGTTTGTCATTGTATTTATAGATGACATTCTAATCTATTCCAAAACCAAGGAGGAGCATGCAGAACACTTAAACTTAGTGTTAGGATTACTGAAACAGCACCAATTATACGCCAAGTTTTCTAAGTGTGAATTTTGGTTGGACCAAGTTCACTTTTTAGGACATGTCATTTCTGGAAATGGATTATCTGTTGATCCAGCTAAGGTTCAAGCAGTTAGGGAATGGCCCCAACCGAAGAATGCCACCGATATCAGAAGTTTTCTTGGACTAGCAGGATACTATAGAAAGTTCATTGAAGGATTTTCAAAGATTGCTACACCTCTCACTAAGTTGACTAGGAAGAATGTAAAGTACACATGGACCGATGAATGTGAACTTAGTTTCCAAACTTTGAAACAGAAACTGACCAATGCTCCTATTTTAACCCTTCCAGTTGAAGGTGGTAAGTATAGTATTTACTGTGATGCATCCAAGATTGGTCTTGGTTGTGTGTTGATGCAAGATGGAAAGGTAATAGCCTATGCTTCTAGACAGTTGAAAACTCATGAGAAGAATTACCCTACACATGACTTAGAATTAGCTGCTGTGGTATTTGCACTTAAAATTTGGAGACATTATTTGTATGGACAATCTTGTGAAATATTTTCCGACCATAAGAGCCTGAAGTACATTTTCACACAGAAGGAACTAAACATGAGGCAACGTAGATGGTTGGAATTTGTAAAAGACTATGACTTTGAGATTAAGTACCATCCCGGTAAGGCGAATGTAGTAGCTGATGCTTTGAGCAGAGTGACAACATCAGTTTCAGCATTGATACTTGACTTACCATTAGCCTTAGAATCTGAATTCCTAAAGTTTAATCTAGAGGCAGTATCCAATGTAACAGCTATACTTTCGGCCATAACCTTAAGACCTACAATTCTTGAGAAAATAAGGGAAGCTCAGTCAAATGATGATGAATGCAGCAAGTACAAGTCAAGTATGGATTCTGCGGACAATTTAGACTTTAACTGTTCTTCCGATGGAATTCTTAAGTTTAGAAACAGATGGTTTGTTCCTGCCATTATGGAACTTCGGAATGAGATTCTTTCTGAGGCTCATTCTTCTAGATTCTCAGTTCACCCTGGGAGTACGAAGATGTATAAGGACCTTAAACAGCATTACTGGTGGCCAGGTATGAAAAGAAGTGTGGCAGAACATGTTGGATCATGTTTGTGTTGTCAGCAGATTAAAGCCGAGCATCAGAGACCCTCAGGAACATTACAACCTTTACCAGTTCCTGAATGGAAATGGGAACAAATAACCATGGATTTTGTTGTGGGACTACCTAGGACAACTAAAGGACATGATGCAATTTGGGTGATAGTTGACCGTTTGACCAAATCATCCCATTTTCTGCCCATGAAGACGACATACTCGATGGATCAACTTGCTGAGTTGTATGTTCAGGAAGTTGTTAGATTGCATGGAGTTCCAAGCACCATAGTTTCGGACCGAGATGCTAGATTTACATCTAAGTTTTGGAAGAGTTTGCACAAGGCAATGGGGACTCAGCTTAGTTTCAGTACAGCTTTCCACCCTCAAACAGATGGACAATCAGAAAGAACCATCCAAACATTAGAGGATATGCTCCGGGCATGTGTTTTGGATTTTCAAGGTTCTTGGAGCAAGTATTTGCCCTTGGTGGAATTTTCTTATAACAACAGTTTTCAGGCAACAATAGGAATGGCACCGTATGAAGCATTATATGGACGAAAATGTAGATCACCTTTGTACTGGGATGAAGTTGGTGAAGCACAGTTACTTGGTCCTGATGTTGTGCAGCAAACTGTTGAGAAGGTTGCTCTCATCCGTCAGAGGATCTTAACAGCTCAAAGTCGACAGAAAAGTTATGCTGACAGAAGACGCAGAGAGTTAGAGTTTGAAGTTGGTAGTGAGGTTTTTCTTAAGGTATCACCATTCAAAGGAGTTGTAAGATTTGGGAAGAGAGGGAAGCTTAACCCAAGATATGTTGGACCTTTCTCAATCTTGAGGAGGATTGGGAAATCAGCATATGAACTGCAATTGCCAGACTCTATGGAAGGAATCCACAATGTGTTCCATATTTCTATGCTTAAGAAGTGCTTAAGGGATCCATCTCAGATTGTGGAACAACAGAACATTGAAATTCAACCCACACTGACCTATGAGGTGAGACCAGTAAGAATCTTGGATTATGCAGTGAAGGTATTACGCAACAAGGAAGTTCCACTAGTAAAAGTCTTATGGCATAATCAGAATATAGAGGAGACAACATGGGAACGCCAGCAAGACATGATGGACCAGCATCCAAGATTGTTCAGGTACTGAATTTTGAGGACAAAATTCTTTTAAGGAGGGTAGATTGTAACACCCGGTTTATTAGAATTAAAATAATCTATTAATCTTCTAAGTGTGAATTTTATAGAATGAAATTAGGGGTAAAATCAATTAGGTTAATGAGTAACTAAGTGAGGGCATAAGGGTAATTGTCAATTTTGCAAATGGATAACGTATTTAAGGAAAGAGTAAATGAGGTATAGCCGTCATACTCATTTCACTCTCGGTTTTCAGCTCAACCCAGCAGAGCTCTCTAGGCGATTTCCTCACCGATTCCTCCAACCCAGGTGAGTTTTGATTCGATTAATTGCTGATTTTAGTACCTAGGTAGCTTAAGGATCCCAACGTATGCATTTTGTTAATGTTACGAGTGAGAGATTCTGCTTGAGGATTAGAGCAGAATCGGGAATGTTAGATAAATAGAAATGCCCAACCCACTCCTTAGATTTCTGAATAGCTTAGATTGAGGTTTAACGTTCTGTTTATGAATATAGGTGAACAAACCCCCGAAGTAGCTCTTAACCGAGCATTTGCAAGGAATCCAGGTAAGTAAAGTATTGCTTGTGCCTTCGGGCCTACATCACAAAACAGTAGGTTTATGTATGCTTGAATATTTCTATTGTCCATGCATCATGTTTTTGTTAAAAGTTACGAAAATGAATTTCATGTAAGGAATGGTAAGGTATGAACTGTATGCGACAGACAAACTATTAAGGGAACTAATCCACCCCTTAACTTATGAAGGGATTTAGACATTGGGAGAATTGATCCCACTCCCAAGGGAACCATGGGATCAGATCAGCTGTTAAGGGAATTCATCCGCCCCTTAATTGAGTATGAGGATGTAGACATTGGGAGAATTGATCCCACTCCCAAGGGAACCATGGGATCTGATCATGATATGAACGAATATGTATGCCACTGAGAGGAGAAAATAGAAACTGCATATTTAGGAGTTTAAGCTCAGCATTTTATTTCATTCATATACTGCTTTACTTACTTAGCATTAGGCTAATAGATGAGTTTTGTGATGTAGGTGAAGAAGTGTTAGCAGGTGTGTCTCCTGATCATGTTGAGGAATAGTGGACGTTGGAGGAGTGCATTCAGGCCTCGACATGGTAACTGATGGGGCGGTTTAGCATGTTGTTTACAGATGTAGAGGTTTAGTGGATAATGATTTAAATTGAGTATATGGAGTTTTTAGTAAAGGAGATTACAGCTGCTTGACTTCGTTTTCGAGAATTTCTGATTTTCATGTTCTTACTGATTTTGATCAATACAATGACTTGGAGTGTTATGAATGGATTTTTGGTAAAATGTTTTAAGTCTGTTAGATAGTCGAATCTTTCTCGGGTTATAGACAGGTTGTTTAGTCCATTGGTGGGAACTGAATAATTTTGTATCAGTGGATATGTGTAGAGGTTTATTGCGTTCTGTTGAAAGGAATTGTGTTGATGTCTATCGGAAGAGGGAAGTCTACCGGTAGATGTCTCATGTTTGTCTTCCGGCTGACGTCATCGGAAGAGTAAAGCATTTGTCTTCCGGCTGACGTCATCGGCAGAAGAAGTGTAATGGAAGTCGGGTGAGTATGTCTTCCGGCTGACGTCATCGGAAGAGTAAAGCATTTGTCTTCCGGCTGACGTCATCGGCAGAAGAAGTGTAATGGAAGTCGGGTGAGTATGTCTTCCGGCTGACGTCATCGGAAGAGGAAAGCATTTGTCTTCCGGCTGACGTCATCGGCAGAAGAAGTGTACGGGAAGTCGGGTGAGTATGTCTTCGGCTGACGTCATCGGAAGAGGAAAGTAATTGTCTTCGGCTGACGTCATCGGAAGAGGAAAATAGGTATTTTGTCGTTTACTGAAGCGAAGAGGGGAATGGGTGTTTCGTCGTTTTCGGTTGATGCCGCTGACCGTCACCGGAAAACGAAATAGGTGATTTGTCGTTTTGTCACTGATGAAGTCTTCGGTTTTCTATTTCTGCTTCTTCGTTGACCTTGTCGTCGGCAGATGACTTCAACACTTCCGTTAATCACCCCAACAGTATATTCTACAGTTCGTCTAACTTACTAGTTGTTTAAATGATTTTCCGCTGCAAAG
This sequence comes from Begonia masoniana, assembly GCA_022432975.1. Classification (NCBI taxonomy): domain Eukaryota; kingdom Viridiplantae; phylum Streptophyta; class Magnoliopsida; order Cucurbitales; family Begoniaceae; genus Begonia; species Begonia masoniana. The sequence continues at coordinate 38,468 of CM039514.1, read as the reverse complement.
TTTTCAAATGTTTTGAATGTATAGAAATGTCAAATTTTGACTGTCGATGAAGTTTTAAAATTTATCGAAAACTTTCTAGTCATGGTCAAGTAATGAGTAGCGACCCGGGTTCAGATAATTCGGGGCGTTACAGTAAACAGCTATCATGCCCATCAGACTGATACACCTGCAGGAAGCACCTAGAATTTATGAGGTAGCAGTGAGTACTGCTCTCAATGCAAAAAAATTATAATTAACTTCCTTAAATGCCTCAGAAGCTATGACCAACCACATCATCCACATACGGGAGATTTTTCTGCATCTTCTGTGACAAGACCCTGATGATAGCTATCCCTAACAAACCTGAATCCGAAAATTCATGTGGGGTATAACGAATAATAATCTCTTCTCATATACGTACAACCCTGGATGGAGACGCATCCGAATTCCAATGAATTTTCGCGAACAACAGACAATGCAACCCTGCAAAGATCTTCGATTAATATGCCTAGAACGATACTCCCGCAATTCAGAAACTGGTAACTTTAAGAACAACTAGATAATTTTGGCAAAGGAATATTATGTTCAAACGACAATATAATATTGCGAATTTAGGCAGCCTCCATAAGAACATTGAAACCCAACTAGGGCAAGCATCTCTCAAATTGCAATTCAAAGAGCATGGGACAACAACCAAGTGACACTGAATTCCACAGAACCGGAAAGGACAGTGCAAAGCATTTTTATTTAGAAATGGAAGAGCGGTTGAACTTCCCCAGCAAACACAGCAGAATAGAAAATGCAAAAGAATATAGCAAGGCAAGGAAGCAGATGAGCAGCCTAGCATGAGGTTTCAGGATGAAAGTTTTGATCGAGGAGAGAAAATGCTGAGAGGACAAAGAAAGTCACAAAACGGGAGATAAATATCAATGTTGCAACTCCGCTCGCCCAATACCACCACATCTTCCAGTGAACTGCAACTACTCCAGAACCTCCTCCACCGTTTCCACAGAGCGAAAAAACACAACCAGAAAAGCAATTTAAAAATTCTTGTATGTTTGCAGCAGCTTCAATCCACGGACCTTTAGTGAAGCTTGAACAGATGCCCAACATTCGAAATTCAAATGAGAAAGATATTTATAAAAAAAAAAAAAAAAAAAAAAAAAAAAAAAAAAAAAAAAAAAAAAAAAAAAAAAAAAAAAAAAAAAAAAAAAAAAAAAAAAAAAAAAAAAAAAAAAAAAAAAAAAAAAAAAAAAAAAAAAAAAAAAAAAAAAAAAAAAAAAAAAAAAAAAAAAAAAAAAAAAAAAAAAAAAAAAAAAAAAAAAAAAAAAAAAAAAAAAAAAAAAAAAAAAAAAAAAAAAAAAAAAAAAAAAAAAAAAAAAAAAAAAAAAAAAAAAAAAAAAAAAAAAAAAAAAAAAAAAAAAAAAAAAAAAAAAAAAAAAAAAAAAAAAAAAAAAAAAAAAAAAAAAAAAAAAAAAAAAAAAAAAAAAAAAAAAAAAAAAAAAAAAAAAAAAAAAAAAAAAAAAAAAAAAAAAAAAAAAAAAAAAAAAAAAAAAAAAAAAAAAAAAAAAAAAAAAAAAAAAAAAAAAAAAAAAAAAAAAAAAAAAAAAAAAAAAAAAAAAAAAAAAAAAAAAAAAAAAAAAAAAAAAAAAAAAAAAAAAAAAAAAAAAAAAAAAAAAAAAAAAAAAAAAAAAAAAAAAAAAAAAAAAAAAAAAAAAAAAAAAAAAAAAAAAAAAAAAAAAAAAAAAAAAAAAAAAAAAAAAAAAAAAAAAAAAAAAAAAAAAAAAAAAAAAAAAAAAAAAAAAAAAAAAAAAAAAAAAAAAAAAAAAAAAAAAAAAAAAAAAAAAAAAAAAAAAAAAAAAAAAAAAAAAAAAAAAAAAAAAAAAAAAAAAAAAAAAAAAAAAAAAAAAAAAAAAAAAAAAAAAAAAAAAAAAAAAAAAAAAAAAAAAAAAAAAAAAAAAAAAAAAAAAAAAAAAAAAAAAAAAAAAAAAAAAAAAAAAAAAAAAAAAAAAAAAAAAAAAAAAAAAAAAAAAAAAAAAAAAAAAAAAAAAAAAAAAAACAAAAAAAAAAAAAAACAAAAAAAAAAAAACAAAAAAAAAAAAAAACAAAAAAAAAAAAAACAAAAAAAAAAAAAACAAAAAAAAAAAAAACAAAAAAAAAAAAACAAAAAAAAAAAAAAAAAAAACAAAAAAAAAAAAACAAAAAAAAAAAAAAAACAAAAAAAAAAAAAAAAAAACAAAAAAAAAAAAAAAAACAAAAAAAAAAAAAAACAAAAAAAAAAAAACAAAAAAAAAAAAAACAAAAAAAAAAAAAACAAAAAAAAAAAAAAAAAACAAAAAAAAAAAAAAAAAACAAAAAAAAAAAAAAAAACAAAAAAAAAAAAACAAAAAAAAAAAAAAACAAAAAAAAAAAAACAAAAAAAAAAAAAAACAAAAAAAAAAAAACAAAAAAAAAAAAAAAAAAACAAAAAAAAAAAAAAACAAAAAAAAAAAAAAAAAACAAAAAAAAAAAAAAAAACAAAAAAAAAAAAAAAAAACAAAAAAAAAAAAAAAAAAACAAAAAAAAAAAAAAAACAAAAAAAAAAAAACAAAAAAAAAAAAACAAAAAAAAAAAAAACAAAAAAAAAAAAAAACAAAAAAAAAAAAAAAAACAAAAAAAAAAAAAACAAAAAAAAAAAAAACAAAAAAAAAAAAAAACAAAAAAAAAAAAAAAAAAAACAAAAAAAAAAAAAAAAAAAAAACAAAAAAAAAAAAACAAAAAAAAAAAAAAACAAAAAAAAAAAAAAACAAAAAAAAAAAAAAAAACAAAAAAAAAAAAAAAAACAAAAAAAAAAAAACAAAAAAAAAAAAAAACAAAAAAAAAAAAACAAAAAAAAAAAAAAACAAAAAAAAAAAAAAACAAAAAAAAAAAAAAAAACAAAAAAAAAAAAACAAAAAAAAAAAAAAAACAAAAAAAAAAAAAACAAAAAAAAAAAAAAAACAAAAAAAAAAAAAAACAAAAAAAAAAAAACAAAAAAAAAAAAAAAACAAAAAAAAAAAAAAAACAAAAAAA
>CM039514.1:24286-35338 GCA_022432975.1 Begonia masoniana | reverse complement strand
TTGTCATTTCATAATACATAACTTTTTTGCTCAATCTGGTAAATGTGCATTTATTGGTTATAGCATTTCACGCAAAGTTATATTTGGTATGATCCTTTATTTAAAGATTCTTGTGCCTACACACTCGTTTTTCTCTTTAAAATTAATAGTTCCTTTCATACTCATGATGAACTGTTGTCAGACTTGTTTGTTCTCCCTCACAATTTGATTAAATTAAATACACTTCTAACTGATTCTTTTTGTTGAACACGAACGCCGAACTTTATCCACTTCTTGAACCGCTACAATCTAATCCTGCTCATAGTGCTTCTTTGCCTTATCCTATACGTCATCTTTCCTCGACGCATTGCCAGATTATTAATATGATCGATATGGCTTTCTCTCACGCATCCTCTTCATACTACTTTGTCTTCCATTACATCCCCTCATGTTATTCCAAGCTTTGAAACATGAGTGTTGGTGTTACAACACTGGGTTTTAAGAACTTCAAACACGTTAAGATATCAACACATGAGACATTGCTGCTTGGTCGCCTAATGTTAATGACAATGATGTTAAAGGATTGATCGATCAAGTTTCGTTATGATGGTTCTCTCTATCTTTTTAAGTGCATTGGTTGTTCTTGGAAACAACCAACAATATTCTGCAGTCAAATGTGAAGAACTTCTCTGCTACAGTGTGCCTAATGCACAAATTGTGACTATCATTTCTATTCTGCTTCACAAGGTAGATCTCTTTATCAAATGGACGTCAAAAATCAATTTCTTTACATGATTTTGCCTCCTGGCATTTCTTTATCATTTCTTTGAAAGTATGTACCTGAAGCAATCTTATAATGAGTTCAACAAGCTCCTCGAGATTGGTTGATAATTTCCTGACAACCTTTGTTAATTTTTCCTACAAATAAAGTCATATGATTCATCTTTGTTTCTTTGCAAGAATCTAAAGGAGTTATCATTCTTTTTGTTTATGTTTATGATATTGTCATGATTAGGACAAATTATGCTTTGATTTTTCGCTTTCAACATTATCTCTAGACTGCATTTCATATGAAAGGTTTATGATTCTTTTCTTATTTCTTGGCTTTGGAAGTTCATCTACTTTTTTGGGTAAAGTGCCAATTTAGCCCCTAAACTATGTTGAAAATGACAATTTTCACCGTAACTTTGATAATGGCAAAAAACCCCGTACTATTGATAATGGCCAATTCACCCCCACCGTGGTCGTTTCCGTTAAAATGACACATTTTCATCATTGCCCTATGTTATATATGCTCCTGTCCCCTCGTACGTTTTTGAATAGCACGCTTCAACCCTCGTCTCTCTTCCCTTCCCCCTCGCCTCGCTCTCTTTCTCTCTCTTTCCCTCGCACTCGCTCTCTTCTCTCTTCTTCCCTCGCTCTCTTCCCACTCACGTGAGTTATTTTTTGGCGAACGGACTAGAATGGAAAGGAGCTCAGAACTTGCTCATCTATGAAAGATTTCCCTCGTCGGAGAGGAGACAAAGGATGGTATAAATTTGATTATACACTTCCGAGAGATTGTCTTTCATTTATGGGGTCTGAGCAAAAGTAGAGACATGCGAATCCATCCAGCCGAACATCTGTGTCTCCAAAAAAAAAAAAGCCCCCCCCTTTGTTTTTACGATTGCAGAACAAATGGCGAAGAAAAATAGTAGCCAGGAATTAGAATGCGGAACACGAAGATAAAAAAAGAAGGGGGACTTCATTCCCGAAGTTCGTGTTCCTGTACTTTGAGGCTGAAAATGGTAGAGCTCCCGCAAGGCGACGACTGTAGTTCTACTGCTGTTTGTAGAGAAGAGAGAGAAAAGGAAAATCGCAGAAGCGCCATGGGAGACAGAAGTGAAGGGTGGCTTTTGGCGTTGTGGTTGCAGAAAAAGAATGGGGGAGATGGGTTGTGCTCCCACCGTTGGGGATCATTTGGTGGGGACTAGAGCGGAGGAGCGGCGGTGGCTTTCAGAGACGCAAGAGCTCTGCCATGGAAAGTGTAGAGGTGGTATAAAGAGGAACCCATTTTGGTTGTATTGAATCGAGAGAGGAATGGAAATTTTGAAGACGAGGTCTTCTATAAACCTCCATGATGACAAAGATGGAAGCTTGAAGGTCGAGAGAGGACAGCATTGCAGGCAGGAGTGAGAAGAGCTTAGGCACTGTGGTTTTGGTGGTGAGTTAGAAAAGATATGATGATCAAATCATGGATGAAGAATGGATTAACGTCTTCAACCATGGAGGATGATAAAGAGAGCAAGTGAGAAGATCAACAGAGAGCGAGTCGAGGGAGAGGGAAGTGAGACCGAGGGTGAAGTGGGCTATTCAAATAATGCAGGTCAGGGACATATCGGGTAGTAAAATAAGGCATGTGATGAAACATGTCATTTTAACGAAAAATGCACGGTAGGAGTGAATTGCCCTTATCTATGCATTACGGTCATTTTTTGGCCATTATCGAAGTCTACGGTGAAAATTGCTATTTTCACCATAATTTGGAAGCCAAATTGCACTTTATCCTACTTTTTTCTATATTTCTTGACTCAACATAAATACACGTGATTTAATTACTTTGGCATGTTTTCAAGATATTTCATCTATATATATATATATATATATACTCCATTAGAAGTAAACACAAAATATTGTAGTGAGGTGAGTAATTTTCTTTTCGATCTTATTGTTATTGACAATTAGTTGGTATCTTTATTATTTAACTATTACGCGACCTAACATATCTTTTCTTGTCCAGCAAGTTAGTCAATTCATGCAGAATCTTCATCATCTCCATTTAACTGTTGTTCATCGTATTATTCTATATCTTCAAGGGACATCTAGTTGTGGCTTATTTTACTCATGAGTTCTCCGATTCCTCTTGTTGCTTATAGTGATGTTGATTGGTAGGTTGCCTTGATACTCGACGATCTGTCATAGGTTAGTGCATATTTCTTGACAGATTTTTAATTTCGTGGAAAAGTAAGAAACAAAATAAGTCTTTAAATCTTCAATATTGTGTAATGTCTACTGCTTGTTCAGAGATTATCTACCTTTTTGAACTTCTATCTGAGTTTGGTTTTCCACCATTATACGTCCACTTCGCTCCATGATAATCTAATTATTGCTATTCAACTCGCTCGTAATCTTATTACCATGAAACACACCAATCATATTGAATTAGATAATCACTCTATACTTCAAGTATTGCCAATGACATATATCTCTTCCTTACATTTCGACCAATATGCAAATAGCTAACATATTCACAAAAGTCAGGACACAAACATCAACAAATCCTTGTTAGCAAATTGATGTTACTTGACCGACCAACATCAATTTGAGGGAGATGACAATTACATCATGACTTAATGTCAATTATTGCATTATAATTGTAAATGATTTGTAACCTATATTTTTTCTTTAAATATGCATAAATCTGTAATTATAATTTTCAGCAATTGACGTAAATTCTCTTCTTGTAAATTCAATCCAATCCAAATTTTGTCAAATTTAATGATGCGAAAAAATGAGACAAGAATTTACCTAGTTCACGATCAACCTATGTCCATGAGACTCGTAACAACGCAGTCATTTAAATGCTATAAAGTCAAAAAAATTAAACTTATGAGAGCTCTATATATTTGATAAACAATGTCGAGTGAAGTTTAGCGCTAAACTTGTCAAAAAGAGCACAGTGGCAAGTATATGATAATCTTCATTAATGACTACTTGAGATAAGTTTATTTGGATCCAGAAAAAATGAAGTTTTTGACAAGTTCCAAATATTAGAAAACCTCAATTGGGAAGCAGATAAAGTGTTTGAGAACAAAATAGGTTAGAGTTCTGCAGAGATGAGTTCAATAAACTCTACTAGGAACACAGATTTGTCAGACAAAACACACCTCCACTGCAGAATCGGTTGTCGTCCTAATAGTAAACTCTCAGTGCTCAGACACTTCAACAAACTAACACTGATAGTCCCTCAACGACAAGTCCGGGCCTTCTATTCTTCAATACCTCTATGAGGTGCTACCACACTTCCCATACGCTTAAAAAGCCTAATTAATACAGGTCCTTAGCTTGATCTTGGAATAAAAATAATGGTGTACTGAATAAATGAAACCAGAGAGTCAAAGTGAAACCTTTCTATATTAAAACAAGTTACAAACATCAGTTATTGCGCCGATGATGGAAAATACCTGGTTAAAGTCCTGAACCAAAAAAAAACTAGAGCGTTTTTTATGCAAGAAGTACAGAACGAGGTGGCATGAGTGAGAATTGCAGCTTTGAAGCTTCTTAATTGATGCATGTTTGTCATCGGGTAAGACAATACTTTGTCGCAATTTATGAAGCCGCTCAGCATACTCAATTGGGAGTAGCTTCATTACAGAATACTTCATCCCAAATCTTTAGAAATTCTGCATCAAAATGCTTTTATCAGATGGACAAATACCATATATTAGAATCAAGATAACCACCATGAAAAGAAAAGCAATAAACAGAAACGAAGAATAAAACAATGTAGTCCAAAAAAAGATAAACACGAATTAAAAACCTCATTATAGTTGTCATTATTATCATCATTTTGGAAATCAACCGTAGCACCAAAGAAAAAACCCTCTCTTTATCTCTTATTCCCATCTCTATCTACTTATTCTTTCTTCTCTGGTAATTTTTTTGTCTTGCTAAATCGATACCATCCTACATCACCCATGCAATAAAATGCTTGATATGCAAGGAGAACATATCCAATTGATACCCAATAAGTAGCGTTTCTAAGGTTAAGCAACTGTAATGTCTAGTGATATTAATGCCATTGAGCATGGTTATAAGAGCAATAGCATGTCAAAGGTTATTTTGAAATGCACCATAGTACATATGCCATTAATTGAAAGAGTGTAAAAAAAAAAAAAAAAAAATGTAACTAGCACTGTTTTCCCAATGACGACATTGATAACCTGCAACCTATTTAACTTCCTAAAGAATATTATAACATACCCAACTTGTCACCCGAAGAAGACCATACAAGGATGTCAAAGTCTTGAACCATAGCTAAACATTCTAGAAATTCACAACAGCCAATCCTATCATCCCTGAAAAAAAAAACTAGTCGTAAGAGAACATAACAGGACCTTAAAGGGAGGTAGTGACCTAAAATAAAAAAGTACTATTGCTTCAGTACTTACATGAAAAATGTAGCTATGCATTGAACCATGCCAATTATTATGGGAGCAGTCATCGCATTTTTGAATATTTGGGGTAGAGCATTAGGAGATATTGCCTGGAGTTAATGAAATACATAGCCTGATTGAGATACAAAGAAAAGAGAGGAAGTTGATACTGATATGAGGACTCAATTCAACACTGATAATTTATTTCCTAGCGGCTAGCAGTAATCTGTGCTGATCCATTCGACCTTCCTGAGAACATGGACTATTGCTATCCAATCAAACGAGTAACTACAAGACTGTTAGTGCTAAGTGATTGAGAAACCTATTAAATGGTCTAACAGTCCAAATAGAGTTGTCTACATATTATAGGCACAAAGTATTGCTTACTGAAATTGTTTTCTTGTAGTAAATGAAACTCAAGCCACAATAAAAATAAGTATTTAAAGGTTTCAAATTGTAGATGGGTGCACAACTAATTTACGGCCAGATGTGATTTGTCAATTTTTCACTTTTACATTATTTCAGACCTTCAATAAGAAGCGTCTGAAGGGCACAATCACCAGAGAACCCTCGCCAAGAAGCTCAAATTGATAAGCTGTATTTGGTGGCGTGATGTTCTTGGCAGCTTTAATCATAGCACTTGAGGCTGCTTGAGAAGCAAGCTCTTGCACTGAAGTCTTTCTGGTCTCGCCTGGTGACACTATTACTTGCTGCATAAAGATGGCAAGACCTCATCAGTCAAATTATCAAGAGGAAGAAAAGAAAGATAGCCTCACGATGTGACACAGAGAATTGGGCAACAATAAGACTAAAGCACCTGTAATCCATACAATGGAGGAAAACAATTTAACATATTGCAGAGTGGCCATATCAAAAGGTTTTGTCCTGCTTAGCTTAGATAAATTGAATGAAACCTTTCACGTAACCCCATTTCAATTAACTTTATGGCAGCAACGACATAATTTAGAATACTCTAATATTTATAAGAATAAAAGGGAACGTATCTATGAAATTGCAGTAAATCTCAACATTTTAACTCAAAATCTCACCCAAATGTCTCAAGTCCAACCCAATCCTAAAGGATGTGATTTTAAAAACTTCAAAAATCTCCCAATTCAATAACAGTGAATGCCAAAAAAACCTTCACTCAATTCAATTGCATAGAGGGTGGAACCAAATGCGTGTAAGATGTACAAAGAAAAACCTAGCATCCAAATCAAAGTAGAGATGCATTGGCCACGACATATACACCTGTTTCCTTGGCCTGCTTTCCACTGTTACACTATCCTCCATTTTCTCAGACTACAGTGTCCTCGTCAGCAACCTTATTGGCCATCCTGCCAATTGGGTTAAAAATTTAGGCAAAAAATTTTCACCAGGTAACAAAGATTTTGCGAACAGCAACAAACTTCCTATTCTGATTATTACAATTTTGGATTAAATGGAATAATGGATGAATGCTTTAGATGATATCAAGCACATCTACTTTTTTCTTTGTATTTTGAATCCATCCCTCAAAATCTTCACTTCTTATCACACTATCATGCATTTTTTGCACACATAAATTATTAGGTAGAAATATATACAGACACACCACACACACACACACACACACACACACACATAATAGTAAATACGATCAATTTAATTGATTACTCTTTGATGGCATACCACAAAAAACATATTTTTGTGAGGTTGTGACAGCTCTCTCAAGTCTTTGTTTATATCATCAAACTTGAACAGTCATAAGGTCCATCATAAGTATCATGATATGCCGAAGCCCAAGGGAGGAAGGGGACAGCTGAGGGAGGAAAGAGATGAGGGGAGGCTTCCCAAGGAATCTCTATTGTCGAGAAGATTTGAAATCTACAGAGGGAAGTTAGTAAGGGCAGGGCGAATAAGTCTTTTAGAAGAAAGAGAATTATCTAGGAAGAAATTGGTTAGAAATGGTAGGAGATAATAGAAACTCTTTTAAATTGCTGACTAGCATGTAACTCTTGTTTTCATCAATACATCCTTATTTGGTAGGGTTTTATCTCTCAATTCAGTAACCCGGCCCTATCATATCATTGCAATATATCACCCTGTCACTAATAACAAACATCCAACAAGTTTTTCGTTTTTATTTTATACGAAATACCGTCAAAAAAGGAAGTCAATATAAAAACTGCGCAACAACAGGCATTCCAAAATCTTAAGCTACTACACTTTTAAAATTATGTTTTGAATCAAAAACAAAAAACTGCAAGAATTTTTACTTGATTCGTTCTTTGGCTGAATTTCCTCTTGCCACCTGGGGGTTTATTGCTCGAATTAACCTTGCCCCCATCTTGGCCTGCAAATCTACTGTCTTACTTTCTGCAATCTTTCCCAGAGCCTTGCAGTGTTTCAGATGTCTTCTGAAAAATCGACTGAAAAAAATGATAGTGTCATTTTGTTAACACGATTCTTCTACGTAAGAAATGAAAAATAAGAACCAAAAAAACTGGAGATCACAAACGTTTATATGATTCAGCACCCATTTCTCACTGCCAACTAAATATCCATTGCCCATGCAAAACTTCTTTCCTTAAGCATGACTTGGCTTCCTCAGCTTGTGCCTTATTCCTGATTCTGAGGCTCCATCTAAGAGCAGTTTCAGCATCTACAATTAGATATAGTATTATGCACCACAGAAACATATAAAGAGAAAGATTTTTAGAAATCTGTACTGCACCTCCAAAAATTCTTTCAGCCTTCCAAGTTCTTTTCTAGCTGTTGCACGACGTGAATAGCTTTTAGTAGCGCATCATCTAGGTTCAATGCCTCGTGCAATCTTCCCCGGCTCCTTGACTCTAGTGACAAAATAAACCGTTTCTGCACACTATGGATTCATCCATAGTCCTTGAATAAAACAGCTATGAATGAAAAACAACACCCTCCGGAAGAAACTATTCAGTATTGCCAAGAAATATGTGCAGTATTAATAAACAGGCTTTGTACGAGCTATGGCATGTGAAAAAAACAAAATACCTTCTCATTTTTATATAAGCCATGGCCCTATTTGCATAGCTACGGCAGTTGGTGACAAGCAATCGTATTGAGTAGCAATTACTAGCGTCTTTGAATTTTCTGCTTGAAAACTCGTTTACCCTGCAACAAGGTAGTACTAGTATATGTTCTTTCCCTAAAGATTCCTCACGTTCAAATGTATAAATAAGGCCCTACCTGTTCTTTCTCTGAACTGGCGTCAGGCATACTATCTCCTCAATTACTTTGTGACGTGATGGATTTTATCATACTTCCAGTAATCACCTTCCATCATTATTACTTGGATACGCCTTCTGTAGAAGCTTTTTCTAATCGACCCTGTTCTCACCCATTTACGCCGGCACTCTGGGAGGCACTATATTTATTTGATTCTAACTGAAATTGAAATTAAAGACCTAATCAGCATCTTCAACTGTGACTTCACGCGGAACCTTACTTCCCGTTCTCCGTTGACAGCTGGTTGGTTTTATTCTTTTCTCTTTGTCCTTGAGGGAAAATTCCCCGTCCTGCCAAGGTTTTCCCCCCCCCAATTTCAAAAAACCCCTGGAATCCTGGAAATACTCAAAGAAAAGCCTTTAATAAGCTTGACGAACGTCAAAAAAAGAGTCCTTCACCAGCATGACGGGAACTTTTCTCAATCCGTGAAAAGTCGGTGACACTGATGCTCGAACTTACTCTTGCTCACTAAAAAGTTGGCTCATTGCTTGCCCAGGACTATTCAAAGGAGTTGCGCTCAGAGTTTAAACAACTCCGACTAACTAGCCAAACCGAACTTCTATATTTCCGTATTTTAATCAATATTTTTTTTCTCCATCATATCTATTTCAGTTCTCTTGGCAAAGATGTAGACATTTTAAAAGAGCAGAATTAGAACGAGAAGTGGGAATATACCATGCTGATCGCGAGCGTGTTTGGTGGGAACCCTACCTGGGAGGGGTTGAAGGGAAGAGAAAGAGAGGAAATAACGGTGGGAGAAGGTGGGGAGGGGAAGCTTCTGGAATGGTGGAGTAAGAATTAGGAATGGATGAAGAGATGGGAACGACCCAATTAGTTAGAGGCCTACTCTTCCGCGGTCGCGGTGCGTGCCCGGTGGGAATGGAACCGCATGGTCTATCTTCGGTTTGGTTTTAAAATTTAAAACAAACCCATTTCTTCTCTCTTTTTTTTTAGTTTTTCTTGATTCTATCTAGGTTTGGTTTTTTGGTTTTTTTTTTTTTTTTTTTTAGAAACTATCAATTTTAATCCTGTATTATACATAGTTTCCGGTAGCCCCTTACTACACAACCAGCACTGCACTACGTACTATGATTCCGTTATCAGTCATTGACTTTTTACTCTTTCCGTCAAAACACGCGCCTTAATGCACATGAAAAACTATCGTTTTAACCTGTACATACCCGCAATTCAGGTAACCCCCTCTACTAAAAAATCGAACCCTTACTATGATTTCGTTGGTCGGCATTGACCTTTTTAATCTTTCCGTCAACACTCATGTTAAGTGCAGTGGAACTTCAAATTTTAACCAGAAAATCTTAATTGTATCTCTAAATTTAAGTTAGGCTACAATTTTCATGACCACCACCCAAAATAAGCACGATTGAGAGAGAATACTATACTCAGGTGATTTGTTCATTCCGTCACACCCGAGGTGAACGATTAGAAAGCCACCTGCTTCACGCGTTGGCAGTTGTTGTCGAAACGCGTACTACGCAAGTGCACGTGTCGCCTCAAGTAATAAATGTAATACAAGTACGAGTGTCGATCCCACGAGGAATAATTGTGTTAAATATGAATATTTAATTTTTAGCTTAATTTGAAAAGAAATAATAAAGTTGGTATTTGATTTTTAAACTAAAAATTATTCAATTTAAATTAATTAGACCTTAAATAGCCAATTGCAAAAATTAAATGATTAAGATTTTATATGGGAAAAACCTAGGCTTCCGCTTTCACTTATGCTATCCTATTTATTTAACCTAATTTCAAATCTTTATTCCGATCCAATGTGTTTATGGCAATTTCACAAAAATATTTATCAATCTCTCTCTCGAGTCAGGATAATTTTATTCAATTTAACAAAAAAAAAAAAAAAAAAAAAAAAAAAAAAAAAAAAATCGTGATGGTTTACTTGTCTGTTACCTTAATTCGCCACAATCACGCTCACACCATTGAATTTGTACGCTTTGGGTGTCGCTTTGTTTGCAATTTACTTTGACCAAAAGTTTACTAGCCACGTTGTGCAACTTTCCGTACCAGAGGATCATGCTAATACCATTGTTGTTTGACTGACACCGTAGTATTAAAGTGTTTTCCACCTTGGGCTTTGTCGTCTTCCTCCTTAATTTGTACACTTAAGGCTCTCCTTGTGACTAATAAATCTCCTTTGACCGTCCCTCCATGTCTAAGCCTACAATCTTCGAGTGATGGCATCTCGTTATCGCTTGAACTCACCGTTCTATATCACCATGCTCTAAGAAGACCATTGCAAACGCTATTGGGAAATTTGAGTCAATGTGCCCATTTACTTGGCATCGATAACACTGTACTTCTCTAGTCCAGTTAAAGTGTTGGAACCTCGCTCATAAGCTTTCCTTTAGGTTGGGTTGAAGTTATTACGACGGATATTTTCCTTTGTGGTCCTACCCTCGGGTTTGGCTTCTCTCCTTTCAATTTGGTGGCCAACGACTATTTGGACGCTGTGTTTACCTTTGCATGTTGCTTGGGCATTTAGTTGGTACGTCGATTTTGATCGCCTTGTGGGTGGTAATTCCTCCATTTCCAAATAGTGTTGTAAATCTACTATTGTCGGCTCTCTCGATAATCCTCCCACAACCTTGCCATTGTGGCT
>CM039513.1:46101260-46137543 GCA_022432975.1 Begonia masoniana | reverse complement strand
GCAACAGCCACAGGCAAAACAACAAGAGGAGTTTTAAAAGGATTATGAAGGGGGGGAGTGATCAGGGCAGAAGGAAGCAAGTTCACGGGGCTACTCAGAAAGACTATTGTCCTAGTACCAGGAAAGAACATTTTCGGCGAGTGTCGGTTGGGCACAACAGCTGTTTTAGATGCGGAGAGGTCGGCCATTTATATCATGGAACGCCGGTTTATTGGACAAAATCAGCCAGGCAAAAATCAACATGGCAGAAGAGAGATCAGCGAAAGTTATGCGAGGCTCTCGCCTTAGTGAGCTGGAGATGTCGACGATGAGCACAGCCATCTGTCATATCAGGTACTCTCTAGTTCATGTGTGTGCCAGTATTTTCTTTGATAGATACGGGAGCTACGCACTCAGTCATTTCAATGCTTGCATGATTAGGTACTGGGGATAGTATCTGATCTCGGCTGAGTATGAGTATAGAGTGATGCTGCCTTCGGAGTTTATACAGCTCGATCGTGTCTTCCAACGGCAACGTTGTCTCGGGTGGGGGGTTATTACCCTCTTGCTTGTCTGATATTATGAGATAGAGCGGTTACGATCTAATTTAGGGATGGATTGGAGGTCAATCACTATGCCACCATTGACTGCGATCCGGGTGGTAACTTTTCAGACTTTAGGTTCAGATTCTTGATGGCAGAGTAATAATAGGATCATTTCTATTATGCGTTTATTACGATTCCGAGTTTTATCGGGACTTTAGATATCTGTATCGATTATTCCTGGGCTTTGAATCTGGTTATGTCGATGTAGAAAGTTAAAATCCGACGCACGACAAGGGGCTCGTCTGATGAATAAAAATACAAGTAGGATAAGCCTTAAGGATGATTTTTGGTTAGCATTATTAGGATTTTTTTTTCACTTGTAATGTGAATGATTCAGTAGAAGATTTGAAAGGAGTACCATTTGCAAAGGACACCAGGTAGTGAATGTATGAAACTTCCGGCTCACTGGGCGCCTACATCACCAGGACTTACGTTTAGTTTTCAGTGGTCTGATGTTTGTTCTTTGTTCGTAGAGTTCTTGTAGTTGGATGATTTATGGAGTGAGAATTGTGTTAGTGACGTTCTGGTAGAGGTTTATGAAGTCAACTGTCTGGTATGATCTTGTCTAAGTCTGAAGATAAGAGCATCCATGTCATGCTCTGATTTCTTCTCCAGCATATGACAAATGTTTTATGAGCATGTTTTTTTTTCCCCATGAACAAGATATGACAACGACAGAAACTTTTGCACCGATAAGTGAGGTTGGGGGCAGGTTTAGGCGTATGTTCACTGCCAAGAGAATGAAATGACCATGATCGGCCAACGGAACTAATGTAAACACCCGAGTAACGGCCAGGTGATTTTCCTAACTGTATAACTTCATGACTATTTAATCTGTACAGTTTGGGCCTTATACCACGGATAATATTTCTTGGGTTTAAACTAGGGTTGGGGGAAAAGTTGTCATAATCGGTTTATGAACAAATATACATAAAAAGGAATGTTTTTAACGCTCACTTGAACCACGTAGCCGACACCTCATTTTCGCAATTTCTTCTCCTCCCAATTTCTGCTCTCCTGCTTCCAGCATACCCTTTCGACGAGCGATTTCTCTGCCACTACTCGAAACTCTGTGCCCGAGGTATGCAATAGTCAATGTAGCTATTTGTTAGCTGTTAGCCCGTTTCTCGCTACTCGGCTTGGGGGGGAGTTTTGGATTTTTCAATGGCGACCTATTAATAAAGAAAATATTTGGAATCTGTGCGTGGGATGCTTTATCAAATCGTTTCTGGCCGTTTAACCACCCCTCCGGTTATCGATAATTAATCGATCAGTCTTTTTGGTTTTGGATTCAAACTTGCAAGAGTAATTATACTAAGGATTCGGGAATGACCTTTGTTATTAACGTCTTAGAAATCACTGTGAATTAGAACTATTATAATTTTGTTTTTAACTACTGCATGTAAATGTTTTAGTGAAGAAGGTTGAAGAGAAAAATAGCTCACGTGCTAAAGGCATACCAGTAAGTGAATGTATAAGATTTCCTTCCGGTCATAGCCCTACATCGTGGGAGTACTAGGTGGGATTCTAAATGTTACCTTGGATATGACTTGTCTGCACTTGAAGGATTTAGTATGTTGCGAGTTATACTATTTGCCGACCCGTGCTTGCTCCACATGATCTTAAGGCATTTGCCGAAGAATTTCATCTTCCGACAGACTGACACACCACATCTACCGATTAGAATTCTTCTTCCGATAGAAATCAACACGATTCTTCACAGAACGCAATAAACATTACACATATCCACTGATACAAAAATTATTCAATGCCTAACACTGGACTACAACAAACTGTCTATACCCCGAGAAAGCTTGACTACTCTAACAGAACTTAAAAATTTTACCAAAAATCCATTAATAACACTCCAAGTAATTGTATGATCACATCAGTAAAAACATGAAATCAGAGATTCTCGAAAACAAAGTCAAATAGCTTAATCTCAATTTACTAAACACTTCATCTACTCGATAATAATATCCACTTAAAACCTCCACATATTGTAGACGGACATGCTAAACCGCCTCAGTTATCCATGCAGAAGCGAAATGCACTCTCCAACGTTCCAACTATTCCTCAACACATCAGGAGACACACTGTAACACTTCTCACCTACATCACAACAACGCAGCTATGCCTAATGCTAAGTAGTAAGCAGTATATGAATGACGTAAGTGAACTTCAAAAACAATAAATATGCAGTTAGATTGTTCTATTCATGGCTACGCATTCGCTCCAAACATGATCTGATCCCATGGTTCCCGTAATAGCTTGTCTGTCGCATACAGTTTCATACATACCATTCCTCCATGAAATTCATTTCGTAACTTTTAACCCCCAAACATGATGCATGGACAATTAGAACACATTCAAGCATACATAAACCTACTGTGTTTGTGATGTAGGCACCGAAGGGCACAAGCATACTTTACTACCTGGGCTCAGGGAAAGTCTGTCTGGTTGATGCTACTTCGAGGTTATTTCACCTAAGTATACAGACTATCATCAAGGCTCACTAAACCCTTTTCAAATGTCAACAGCGGTTCGAGAATCTAGTTAGAATCTACTTACCCGAGCATTCCTACTTATCGCTAAACCCGAATCTAACTCAAATTAGCATACCTCAAAATCCTCACATTGCAATCATCCAGGCATGCACCACTTTATACCACAAGAGAAAAAGGAAAAGAACTTACTAAGTCGAAGGAGCACCGAGCGAGGAGAATAGCCTAGAGAGCTCGGCTGCTTAGAGCTGAACGTTTCCGAAGAGAAGAGTTATGAGAGGGAGTGGCCGGCTACAGTGCAATAAACCAACCCTTACCTTAAATACGTACCAACTTTTGAATTGTAAATTACTCTAATACTTAACAAAGTTGTTCAATAACCTTACTTTATCATTACTAGTCAAGTGTATTACTTAATAATACAGGCTGGTCGATCGAACCAGGTGCTACAACTATTGAGAAGGGTGCGTCTCATCGTCAGAGGATCTTAACAGCTCAAAGCGACCGACAGAAGGCTATGTGACAGAAGACGCAGAGAATTAGAGTTTAAAGTAGCGATGAGTTTTGCTTAAGGTATCACCATTAAAGGAGTTGTGTGGATTGGAAAGAGAAGCAAACTGAATCCTAGATTTGTTGGTCCTTTCTCAATTCTGAAAGGATTGGGAAGGCAGCTATCAGTTACAACTACAGGCTTCTATGGGAGGGATAAATGAGTGTTCCATGTCTCAATGTTAAAGAGTGTTGTGGGATCAAGTCCAAGTGTTGAACAGCAAGCATTGAAATTCCAAACATACACTACCTACGAGGAAGAAGCCAGGCAAAGGATTATGGGATTAGCAGTATAAAGGTACTACTGCAACCAAAGACAGTGCCGATGGTGAAAGTCTGTGTGGCACAATCAGAACACAGGAGGGAACATGGGAGCGCCAACAAGACATAATGGACAACATCCAGAACTGTTCGGTACTGAATTGAGGAAAAAAATTCTTTTAAGGTGGTAGATTGTAACGCACCCGACTTTAATGAAAATTTAAAATAACAGAGAAGCTATTAAGTATAATCGATGAAGGAACTTTTAGTATAATGGTAGGTTAGGTTGAAAGAAGGTAAGTAAGGGCCTAAGGGTAAGGAAATTGAAGTGGATAAGGTATTTAAGCAAAGGTTAGAGTAGCCGCACCACTATCATGTTCTTCCCTTTCGGTCTTCAGCTCGACGGCAGAAATCTCAGGCGTTCTCCTGACCCGATTCCAGTCAATCATCTACAACCTAGGTAAGCCCACTCCACCGTTGTTCTTCTGCGATTAGTAGGTGTTAATAGCGAGGGAACGTACAAGGTGAGGCGTTTAGAGGAATGTTGTGATTTAGAGTAGTGGTTCGGGCTAGATGCGACTATGAGAATACCCGAGTTGGGGGTTCAAATTTTGTTCCTCAAATTCTGTATTGAGTCGTGAAGTTTAGTGTGAAAGTTGATATTGTACTATTCTGATGTTTAGGTGAGAAGCTTCTGAAGTAGCATTTAGCCGAGCGTTTCCAGGGAATTCCAGGTAAGTAGAGTTGGTTTGTGCCTTCGGGCTAATCACAAACAGTAGGATTTATGTATGTTGTATGTTTATTTTCCAGTGTAATGAACCAATGTTGCTCGGAAAGAATACACACGAAAATGACTTTACATGAAAGATAGGTAAAGTGTGAGCAGATGATCAGAACAACTGTTAAGGGGGGATTAATCGCCCCCTTAAATGAGAACAGAGGATTGAGGTTTGGGAAAGTGATCCACTTCCCAATCCTACAGGGGACGAACCAGTAACTGTAAGGGAATTAATCTGCCCTATGATGCAGATAGGGATGTATGCGTGGGGAATGACTGATCCACTTCCACGTACAGGGGAATAACAGTGGAGAACGAATTTGAATACAACGAGGATGAGAACGAGAGAACGCATTTTTAAAGAACTTATGCCTTCATTGATCATTTCATTCACGCTTATACTTGCCTTTTGCATTAGGGTAATAGATGAGTTTGGTGATGTAGGTGAAGAAGTTACTTAAGGTTATGTTTTACAGACCAACATGAGAAAGGTGGTTTGGAGGAGCATTTTCAGCATCGGTTGGCCATCTGTGAGGCGGTGTACCAGGTGCAGGTGTTGAGTTGGGAGTAATAGTTCAGTATAGATGTTCCTTTGTCTGAAAATTTTATGATGTAGTGTTTTTTTCAAACACTTTGAAAATACAATTCTGAGACATCTTGATATTAGTGTTCTGGGGTTTGAAAATAAGTTTTCTCCTGGATTTGAGGGATGCAATGCTTTGATTGTCTTGATCTGGTCTTAGTAAAATGCTTAAATTCCTTGATAGCCATGTGCTTTCTTGAATACAGCGAATTGCTGTCTGAAGGTCTATCGGCAAATGTTGGATGAAGAGGTCATTCCGGCTGCGTCATCGGTAGAGGGAAAGTGGTAAGTCGGCGCTAGCGATGGCAGCGTGGATGAAGGAGTCATCGGCTGACGTCATCGTAAGATATTAAGTACGAGTTGGTCGTCTAGCGATCGGCAGATGCTGGAGGAAGGAATCACCGGTGCCGTTTCATCGTAGATGAGTAGCAAGTTTTGTCGCCTAGCTATCGGTAGATGCCGTCTACCGAGAGTTGTCCTATTTGTTATCTTCCGGCTGACGTCATCGGAAGGATGTAAGTAGTGTTTGCGTTTTGTGACCAGTTGATATAAAACCGAAGTTTTGGTTGTCATCGGTAGCGGCCTCCTATTTCTATTTCTGATCCTTGTGTTGACTTGTTCGTCGGCAGATGTGTTTGACTCTGCAATTCATGGTATTCCACATTTTAAAGCTTTTATTTTTGGACATTTATTCTTAACACTCCAAACAATATTTTAAAATGTTTTCACAGAGATATTTAATCATGATGTCGATTGATTTCCGCTGCAAGGTTTTAAAAAACATCGAGTTTAGAAAATGTCAAATCTTGACTGTCGAGTGAACTATTTTTAAATTTAGTTATAGTCGTAATGGTTAGGTTCAGTGTGTTGAGTTAGCAAAACGGGTTTAGATAACTGGGGCGTTACAAAATCGGAAATCTCATACTTCTTAATGCTATTCCTAAATTATATCCCAAGAGGTTCTTTTTAGGTTGCTGTAATACCAAATTAATCATGCGAGCGTCTCTTGATTATCCAGAACTAAGGAGAGATTAAATTATTAGAGTCCTTCGGTAAACTATAAACTCATTTATTCAAGAGAGATTAGAAATATTCATGTGTCAATGATAAGTTCTATCATTGAAATTCCTTATTTATTATGACTTATTTTCAATGATCAAAAACTCAAAATCCTAATTTGCTTGTTGAATCAATGTTTATAAAAGTAATTCTAATTTTACTATTCACCGTCTTTGATTCAATCTTGCTTACTAATCTACCAAATTATTATTTTTTAGCAAGAATTAGTTTTGGTGTTTTCGACACCCATCACTTTTGGTGCATTGCCTGGAAGTTCTGTTACTATGTTTTGTTTCTATAAAACAAATATGTTATTTTATTGATTTACTTTATTTGTTTGTTCTTTCCCTTACAATCAGGAACTCTAATTTGATTTTGAATAGAGAGATACAAAAAGGACACCAACATGGAGAAACAATGGATGACGAACGCACAGTGAGCCAATTGGATTGCACCCGATGTGACTCATCCACCTCTGCATCAAATACCAAGACTTAGAAACCCTTTTTAGATTGAGGTCGGTTTGATTCTTGTACCTACCTTACGTTGGTATGGAGATGAGAATTTTCCAAAATCTAATGGGATTCCAGGTGGGGTGTTCAAGTATGAAACCATAAGGTTGTGTTTGAAGACCAAATCAAGTTGCCGCGCTTGCACATTTCTGGCTGACATGCCGAAGATTGGTGGTTTTACCTTCTCTCCAAATAGATTATACGGGGGGGTATGGCGAGACTATTCTTGAAAATTTTTACTGCCTCGTTGAGCCATCAACAGTAGAGGGAAAGATGTGAAGTACACCAGCAAGACATAGAAACTTACATGGGATTGGGAGAGCATTTAAACAATGTGTGCGAGGTTGTTCCACAACATGACTATTTAGAAACAACTTCTCATCCAATACTTTGTGAGGATTTGCTACATCTGAAAGAAGATGATGGATGTCGGTGAGTGGAGGAGATATCGTAAACAAGAAACCTAGAGAAGATAGGAATCGTCAACACATGCGCTAATTCACAACAATGTGGATTTCCCCGCCAAGACCACCCCTACTACAGAGGTAGTGAACGAGATAAGTAGTTCTTCCTGAAAAATTAAATTTCAAATCGTACTTCTCTTGTTCAACAATTCATTTCACGTAGACAAAAGTAAATATTTGTTGAATGCGACGTAATAGTCATCCAACCAATAGATCTCATCAAAAGAGTATTGAGAGTGGAAATGCAAGTGGAGGAGTTTCAGGCCCACCTCAAAGGAGTATGAGCACTAGAGAGATCCATCGAAATTTCGCAATGGAGAAACCACAAAACTAAATTGCCAAAAATTATCAAGCTCGACTTTACTCTTGTTCATCCTCCAATTCTGAATGGCATAAATCAGGGGTCCTCTGAAGAAATGTGTTCAACCCCACTTGAAACCCCCGCACTAAAACAATTTATACACATTAAGACAAGAACAACCTATCAAGAATTTGGGAATCCAGCGGAGGTCAACTAGCTTCATCTTAGTTAATGGAATACAAGGTAATTTGCGTCACAAACTAATTAATCCTAAACCAAATGTTAATGCAATTTTTTGATGATACGGAATGAGGAACTGAGTGATTGGTGGAGCCCCCCGTGAAATGAGAGATCCGAAAGAGACCACGTGACAACCTCAACACCAATCCCAACTTACACTACGGATTTGTACCGAGTCCTCTTGATTCCCTCTGATTTACCAAAAACAAAGACGAGGGACAGCCACAGCGAGGCAGATATTTGAACAAGTAAGAAAGCAAAGTTGAAGTAAATTCTCTTTGATTCCGCACTAAAAAAGTACCTCGCTATGCAAGTTTCAAGGAAGCTTGTACACAACAAAAAGAAGCTAAAAAAAAACAACAAACCACGGGTAAGTCAGGGGACAACACTGCCCTCAAATGTACCGACACACTCAACCGACACTTGACCCACAACATGCTTTCACAAAATAGCGCGTTCACCATCCCTTGGCATAAAAGCAATGCAATATAAATAGCCAATGTTAGAATAGGAGCTTCAATAAATCATGTCATTTTGATTTCTTCTTGTATGAATAGGGGTCCTTAGAGAAACTAGGTGGATATCCAACTCGCTGAGAGGTTTAGTTAATCGCTGGAGTCGTTCTTAGAGATGTGTAGGTTCAAGCAATGGTATATTATTCCCCTAGATTTTTATTCGTGCCTGATAACCAGAAGCTGAATGTTAATTTTATATAATTTTTCTCGGAATACCATTCTCAAAATAGCTCAAAAACGAAATGATGTGCAGATGGTGTTAGCTTAAACTAGTTAATTAACTAGGTTTGTTATGAGATGATTAAGTGGAATTATACAATATAAATATATAAGAAATGAAAGAGGTTAAGATTTGTAGTATCTGTTTGGAACATGCCCTTTGAAAGGGTATTATTTGTTTTCTAACGATTTGGTTGACGTGTTGGTGTGAGTCTGGTGCTTGCAAAAGGCAAAGGATTAAGATAGGAAGCAAAAGCAGACTTGAGTTTCTGCCAAAGATAAAGTCTAACTGAAATCAACATCGACTTTTCGCATGGTTGGGAAATAAAGTACAGCGACAGAACTCGGTACATATCTCTGAACCAACAATGGACAAAGCAAAAAGTAGATCGTGAATGCTCGAAGAAGTCTCCTTGGGAACTACCGTCCAGACTTAGAAGGATACAGATTATGACGTCGTCCGAAAGCAATGACTCCCAGGATAGACAAAACATTCAACCTGAAATCAAAGTCCAGTCCACACGATTTTCTAGCATCATCTGAACAACACGAGAAACGCACCTACCTAAATCACGAACACGTCAGTCACAACACTGAATAACATCAAACCGAAGCTTCCGCAAAAGCCCGCTTAGGATCTAGAGCTCAAGGCAGTTTCCTGCGTACAGACTATTCACAACGATCAATATTTTGGTACGAAACAAGGAACCTCTGATGAGAAGCAAGATTACAGACCACAGTATAAAAAGAAGCACTGTAACTCGACCCTTCTCCGGGAGACGAACTTTTGCGAATGTTAATTAATTTTTAAACACAAATCTCAACAAGCTCACATGCCTGAATACGTCTAGTATTCTCTATCTCTCACTTTTAAACTTGATATGAGCAACCAACGTGAGAGAGTGTAGTTTAGGTTGCTAAGAATATTCAGACTTGTAAAAACCTGAGAGGAGTGGGATTGACGCCACGTAAAGTTCACAATCCAGAATTGTAAGGCTATAGATGACGCCCGTGAAAAATTGCGATATCGGAAACTTCTCGTTTGATGAGAAGTTAAGGATCTCAACGGGAATACCTTGAGTGTGAATGAGGCCAAGATTGGCCGAACCAAGTAAAAAATACTCTCGGTGTCAATTCTCTATCTCTACTCTTTAATTTCATTTTGTTTGTGTAATTCGTAGTATAAACAACAATAAATAATAAAGTAAGTGATTAAACCTGATAGAGATATTAAGTTTTAAATAAACAATTAGGCGAGGAAATTTCTAATTCACCCCTCCATCTTTTTTAGAAATCACGATCCTACAGAGGGACACTACTATGAATTTGAGGTGGAGGTGTCATTAATTTAATATCTATCACCATACTGAACATCCTAGTGATTTGTGAAGTATATTTTGTTTGTATGTCACTGTGTGACGACCCCAAGGCGGTCAGGGCCGCCATGGACTGCCGCGATGACAAAATTTAAATTTAAGGCCTGTTAAGTTTGTATCAATTTTCATAGCATTATTTTTTTACACCTTAGCTTTAAATCAAGGCCTAAGCGATCAAACATGTGAAAATGTTTAAGACAAACAATCAATCACAAACCAACCCTAGACGAGGGGCAGACTTGCCAATTCCCCCTCATCCACGCACACGATTCGCCCTGCTTCTTAACCCCACCCGTCGATCGATCCATCCTTTTTGTTTTTTTTGGCCCTTTTGGGCCCATCGATCGGTAGCCGCTCTGGACACAGAGCCGCTTACCCGCCCATCGCCTACCGACGCACGACCTCCCGGCAACCCCACAGATAACCACCCAGGAGAACCGTAGCTCATCCTCGTTGACACCAATCGCAGTACAGCTGGCTTGACGTGGCCCCGCTCGATCGTCAACCCCCTCAGTCTGGACTTGCGACCGACTCCCTAGCGAGACTGTCACCAAACAACACCGAACACTCTTTCTTTTCTTCAACACTTACAACACACACACCACGATAACACTCACTTCTACTTTATCTCCACCCCACCAACCACACAAATCCTCCCAAACACCCATAACCTGCCCCCTCCGCTATCCATCATCAAATTCGATCCTTCCCCAAATCTCCAAAACTTTGCCCTTAAACGCATAGCCTAAACAAACCACAGACTGAATAAACATCATAGCAGACGACTTCATGGCTTGCCTCAATAAAATTGAGTGAAGCTCCTATGAGAGTTAAAGTATCACCTAAAATATAACAAATACCATCCACATCCATTCCAAACACCGAGTTTAAAGTATAGAGAAATTCCTTAAAAATCCTAAAACAAATTTTTTTTTCCCCCCCCCCCTTTATCAAATCATTCCTAAACGAACACAAACTCAAAGACCGAATTCACTATACAACACTTTCCAACATATCAAAACCTCTCTGTACATCCTAAATTCATCACATCATTTCAATATCGATCCTAGTTTACACCTATTTACCACAAAACGCTGGAGCACACCCCTCGGGTCATCACGCATAGCCAAAACACTTGTCTTCACCAAAGCCCCATCAACGATCACCTAAACTTGTCATCTTGAGGAGGTTCGCTATCGTCACCTACATCATCGATAACACGTTTAAGCTAATGCTTAGTAATGAGGCACTAAACAAACATTACATAGATGCAGACATTGCAACACAGTTGGTTTATAGTAGACCACAATTATTGCCTCGTGAGAACCATCCACTGCCCCGGTAAGGAACCGTGCCTTGCCCCGTTGAGAACCACCATGACACCGTAGTTTCCATTTATCATTCTTATTTCAGTTCCATAAAAGATGCTCGTAAATAGTTCGTGCGTATATTTCGTAAAAACCATGATGCCTGAGAGATCTTCACATAAAAACCATTTATCAAAAATGATTTCTCACATTGCCGTCACATCTATAGGCCCATAGGAGGATAAGATCTTAAACTAATAACTCGAAGCTCTATCCTAGGCTATCCGGACTCACAAAATCCCTATTACGATCATCAATATTCATAACACACAATTTAAATCGATACGTCGTAGGCGCCTTCAGGGCCAGAAGCCGTTACTTGGCGTCTTCCTAACTATGCCGAGCACCGTCTTGAAAGTTTGGGCTACCTAAGCATTTTCATAAACACGTCATTAGTATGACTTCAAATCATCAAATTCAAACACTAAATTAAAACCCCGAGCTACGACACTTTACAAAACTCTAATTCATTCTTTCGGGCATTTCATCGGCAACATTGCGATCACCATTGTATTAACCTCCATTAAGGGTTTTCCAACAACCTCCAACAACTAAAATTTACTAAAATATCAACCAAACATCATTACTTCCTTCTTAATTCCTACAATAACAACAATGCATCATCATCATTGGCAAAATTAGCAATCTATCGATTTCCTCACCCACCAGAAATTTCTTGCAAAAGCCTAAACCAAAAATTCAACCTTAAAATAACACTAAAACTTGTCTTTCTTAGAGCATAGAACTACTTAGAGTACGCGATGTGGAGAAGAAAATCGAAGGAAAAAATCGCGGAAGTCAGAAACCGTGACGTTGCGTGATTGCTGACAAAGAGGGAAGTCGCAAGGAGAGGCGAGAGAGTTCTTCCGTGGCAAAATCAGAAACGTGAGGAGGGGGAGGAGATTTTTAGGTTTAATAAGTTTTGACTTTGCAATACTTAAAGCCCACATTAGAATTTCTTGCTTAACTTGTAATTAACCTATCGATTCGATTTCTCCAAAAATTTCATATCCTCCAAATATGTCATTTATTTCGAGGATTCTAAACAAAACGTCGAGTTGCCAAATCGGGCTTCATTACTAATTTTTCGATTCAAACACATAAAGGCCTAAAAAAAATCAAAGTCAGAAACTTAAAACTCCAAAACCACTATAATTGAAATTTTGTGGGTGGTACACCAATGGTCCTTTGGTGCTGGAAACTCTTGACTGATTTGATGGGAGATGATTGAAGAACCAAAGTTGAATTGAAATCATTGACAAGCATGGAAATATGCATTTTTGAGAAATGAGAAAACTATCATCCTAAATGGAAACCCATACCCTCTTTGGTGGAATTGGAGCACATGGACTTACGAGTGTAAAGCATGCAACATGAATAGGATAAAGGCGAAGGACACCAAAAAAGTTTCAATTGCAAGAATAGGAAGGAAATTCGCAATGATGATTAGAAAACTCAAGCTATTATCGACAAAACAAAGGCCGTCCAGATCATATGATCTTAAGGAAAGATTTCAATGGTCAAAACGTTTACTTTATAACTCTCATTTGAAATTATTTCCTGGAAAATTGCGCTCAAGATGATGGGCCCTTTTGTTGTAATAATGTTGTTTCTAAGGCTTCAGTGAAAGGTTGAACCAAAAGTGTAGGAGTAAATAAGATTTTTAAGTTTAATGGCCATATTGAAACTTTTTTTGAAGGGTTCTCCAAACGATGAAAATTAATCAAATCAATTAGGAATAACAACCTACGGAAGACGGAAGAAGGAGGCAACGTTCTAGCCAAAGGACTGAAATGAAAAAACGCTGTTAGGAGACAACACATGCTTTTATCATTTTTTTCGGTATTGTTGTTATTTCATGAATTTGGTTGAATCTTGACTGTACAAAGTGATTGTTTCTTGTATTCTTCCGCTGAAAAACAACTAGAAAAACTCAGAAAAAGGCTTGACTCACGCCTTGGATTGGCGTTCATTAGGAAAGAGGAACCAACCATTAGAAGAGAACTCAAAAAGTAAGTGTCCCTGCCTTCTTCCAGAGTTCTTTAAAAACCAAAAAAAAAAAAAAAAAAAAAAAAAAAAAAAAAAAAAAGAATAACTGACTCGATATACCAATGTAAGGCATTGGGAAAGTTTCTATTCCTTCCATCTATTTTTTTTGCTTCAATTTTTTTTTCCACGAGCATCTCATTGCATACAGAGGACATGCATTCCCCAAGTGTGGAGGAAGGGGACAATATGCACATGTTTTTATTGAATTGTTTTATTTTCATGCATGAGTCCTAAAATACAAAAATGCTTCAAGTATTAATAATTGGTTTTTGATGCTAGCAATGAGTAATTCCTACGTTCATTGATTGAATGAATAGATGTCGTAGTATATGATATCATTAAACTCTCTGGTAAGGTTTTCAAACATATGAGCATGAATCTAGACGTTCTCTTTAATTTTTATTCTTGAGTGATTGTCAACCATAGTTTGATTATTTTTACTACTTTCATTGTTATGCATGTTGAGGCCACAAATCGAATTGGAATGTATTGAGATGAAAAAGGCACTTAGGATTAGCAAATTTTTGCCTTATTTTAAAAAACCTACCTTTGTAATTGACCACTAGAAACCAATTTTGAGCCTTAGTCTTTTTATATCTTGACTTGAGGGTAAATTATACCTTCAAACACTATGAGCATAATGAGTGAATCTGTGACAGCCCCGGACCCGATCGGGGTCCGAGAGCCATCACCCCGGGACATATGACAGAAAACGGGCACATATTTTTTTGAACATAACAGACCGAGCTTTTAAACAAACCCTTAAAACTTTTCAGAGGGAGAAGACGTTCTCTGGATTTGAAAGTAAACGAAAAAGCAGTTAAATTCAGAAGGCAGAATGAATGAAGGAAGAAAACAGAAGACACTGGATAACAGAAGAATAGCAGAAAGAAATGAAACAAAAGTAAATAAACGGGGCGGAAGATGTTGGCAGAAAAAATAATAAACAAAAATGAACAGTGATCGGAAGATGAAAAATGTGAACAGTGACGGAAGATGAAATTGTGAACAGTGACGGAAGATGAAATTTGTGAACAGTGACGGAAGATGAAATTGTGAACAGTGACCGGAAGATGAAATTGTGAACAGTGACAGGAGATGAAAAATGTGAACAGTGACGGAAGATGAAATTGTGAACAGTGACCGGAAGATGAAATTTGTGAACAGTGACCGGAAGATGAAAAATGTGAACAGTGACCGGAAGATGAAATTGTGAACAGTGACGGAAGATGAAATTGTGAACAGTGACCGGAAGATGAAATTTGTGAACAGTGACCGGAAGATGAAATTTGGAACAGTGACCGGAAGATGAAATTTGTGAACAGTGACCGGAAGATGAAATTTTAAAACAGCGGAGGATGTGTTTGGCAATTGGAAAAATAGTGTTAAAGGACAGAATTGTCAACATTTAACAGAAAACAAAACAACCAGAGAGCATAAAAAAACATAAAGTTCAACCTTAAAAATGATTAAAAATATGATTTTAAAACAAACAGTAAACCAACAGCAGAAACTTAAGAAAAATCCAATACATGGATAGCTCTAAAACCAGAAAATCCATGCACAGGCCAACAGAAAATATTCCAACAATTCCAGAATACTTAAGAACGTAATTCAACGTTCAAATACAGAGATTTTGATAGCCTACAGATTTCCAAAAGTTCTACAGAACTACTTGACATACATTTCACATTCACCAAAAACAGATAGTTTTAAACAAAACACAAAGTTCTACAGACCGACTAACTTTCAAAAATACAACGCTCCAGAAACATTGGTCGACTCAGCAACCAAACCCCCCATGAGCTCATCCGCCAACCTCCCCAAATATCAGCTGGAGGCACAAAATCCTCATCTGGAGGATCCATACTACAGAGGGAGTTCAACTATGGAGCCTAGAGATCAGTAAGAACATACTAGAAGCAGGGGATGTATATGCTGTGCATGAAATTTAAATAATGAATAATTACATACCATTACATTTCTGGACAGGGAGGTCTAAAGGGGGAGAGAGCTGGCGCACAGGAGTAAATGCCACAACAGGACATAACAGGAGTACATGCAGGATGCAGTCATCGTCCAACTTAAACAATGACTTACATTACAGGTTGTAACTTTCATACTTCAAATGCTGGTGCTCAAAAACATGTACATGATTTTCCAAGAAACACGTGTATGAATGAACAGGAATATGGTGCAAAACTTAACATGTCCCGGAGACAAACTAAGACAGACATGATACAGAACAGGATTATCACAACTTAACTGCAACTAACTACCCAAAACCAAGACCTAGTACCTCCGTGCTTTATGTAGGGCCGTTACAGGGCCATAAAAATATACGACTGAATTAATGGTGCGGTCGCGTTGATGTCGCTGAATTCTCAGAAACTGCTCGGACCTGTAGCATGCCTGTAGAGAATATTTAAAACACGAGACAAATGCTAACTAATAAGCTCTTAGAAATCAACAGCAACATCTTTTGCAACAGCCTTAGAAAACAACAAGTGTTTTCAGCCAAAAACAGGGAGTTTTCACCAATACCGAAACACAAATTCGGGTAAAACTCACATTTTAACTTATCCAAAATGTTAGCTTAGTAGATGATTACCTTTGCTGGAGAAAAAGAAGGTAATCAGGACAGATTGAGGTTAAAATCGCTGATGGGAGCCTGTGGAAACGAGAGAAAACAGAAAGGAGAGGTAGGAAGTGGCTTCACGTAGGAGGAAGAGAAGACATATCTTTCTTCAACAAGTTGCCAAGTGTCAACCATTCAATGGCTTGTTTCTACCAACCTGAATTAATTCCACATGTACCCTTCCATTGAACTACAAACCAATTAAGTGTTTTTGGTAGTTGGCCATGTTTGGTTGCTCCCTTAAAAATCCCATCATTTCAACCAAAACATTCATTGAATTGAAATAATATTAATTCCACTTATACAATTGGGGGAGGGGGAAAACAATTGCCATGGCAAAAAATGCGGGGTGTTACAGGAATCCAAGGTGAGTATGTTAGATTCTAATGCATTGGATGTGAATGATTGATGGAGAGATTGTTCATTTGTGTTAGTCTGCAACTGACTCATGGGTTGACTCGTTTTGTCATGTGAGAACTATTTTTGATTTTTCAGGTCAACTTGGTGAAAGTTGGTGATTTTGTGGGGCTAAAATTAGAAAACTAATAGTGGATTAATTGAAAAGAAGTTTTGCTGTGAAAAAATTTTTGAAAAAATGAAAAAAAGGGATCAGAGTTTGGAATAAGAAGATTAGTGGGATTTTTATTTAATATAAATAGACGTGATTAAATGAAAATAAAAATGAAAATTAAAGAAAATGAATATTTAATAAGGGGATTAAAGGAATTTCTTCTTTTTCATTGTGGTGCCACAAGGAGAAAAGGAGAGGGTGAGAGATCCGTGTTTCATGTGCAATCGTCACGTTCCGAGGGTTAGTAGAAATCGTATTTTTGATGGCCGCGGAGCACCTAACTACGTTAGAACGGGTTGATTGATTAAGCTCGGGTTTAATGCCAAGTTTGTGATTGGCTAGGTAAAACCCCCCCAAAGCACACAGACAACACTCGGTTTGCTAAATACACAGGTACGATCGCGACTTGCTTGGCCGATTGGCCTAACCATTAAAGAATTGTCATGAGTGAGGAATTGGTGAGTTAGGGTTCTAGGTATAGATTGGATGGGCGGTTAATGTCTCTGTTATGCTAAAATGTTTTCCTTAGGTTTTACTTTCGCTCTTTAGCTGGTTTTATCTTAATGCACCGTTCACGGATCAGCATCATGTTTAAAATGAAAAAGCTGGACCAAGAATTTATAGTATACGTTTCAGGTAAGCCGGAAACGCACTAAAGATGTATGTAACGGTTATTATGGTGGCTAGAGGTTGCATTCCTGCTTGGAACAGAACAAAGGTTGTCTATTTCAAGTGGGGCAAAGGTGCACACGGGGGAATGAGTTTGCATTCCCTGCTTGAAGGTGAAACAAAAGGTGTTGTCAGGTGGGGCAGAGGTTGTCTACTCGAGGTTGGCATTCCCGCTTGGGACAAAAACAAAGGTTGTCTATTTCAAGTGGGGCAAAGGTTGTCAACGGGGGTTTAGAAGTTGGATTACTGCTTGAAGTGGAAACAAAGGTTGTCTGCTTCAAGGTGGGTCAGAGGTTGTCTACTCGAGGTTGGATTCCCGCTTGGGACAAAAACAAAGGTTGTCTATTTCAAGTGGGGCAAAGGTTGTCAACGGGGTTAGAAGTTGGCATTCACCTGACTTGAAAGTGGAAAAACAAAGGTTGTCGCTTCAGGGTGGGCCGAAGATTGCCCCACTCTCTTCATATGTAAAAGAAAGTATCCTGAAAGAAATGAATGTACAAAAGAAACAGTATGTTTTTATGAATGTGCATAAGCACAGCATGAGTCTCATACGAACTTATTGAGCATTAGCTCATAGACTGTTTTTATGGGTAGGGATCTTGAGCCAGGTTGCGAATGGCTTTTACACTCGAGGACATGAGTGATGCAAAGGCATACCGTAGAGGTGCGCTGTGCAGTCGGTGCTTTGGGACAGTGGGAGCAAACGGATAAGTATTAAGGTTATTTGGGATGTATTAGGACGAGGAGGGTTGTTAGTTAAGTAAAAAATGTATAGACTTTCATTTAGTAAACTTGTACGTTAATTTCACGTATATTGCATGTAGATGAGTTTAAAAAAGGTTTTAGGGATAGTCAATTGGAGAATGATTCAATTTGATGATTTTTATAGTTGTGTCATACAGTATAGCATGATGAAGGGGGTCTGTTTTTATGAGTATTGGATTCAACGAAAATGAAGGAGTGAATTTCCAGAGAGAAAGTTAAGTCTCTGGAGAAATCTGTTAAGTTTTTTATAAAGGAACGTCGACCGATTAGAAGGAATAAAGTCCAGAGAGTATAAGTTTCTCTGGAACAAATGGGGTTGAGAAGCGACCCCTGAAAGTAAGTAATTCGGTAAAGATGTCGTCCAGAGTGGGGGACATCTCCAAGATGTGATATGTTCAAAGTATGAGTCGTCAAAGTCGTTAAGTATTTGAAAGGACAGCCGATTTTAAGTGTGAATCGGTCGGGTTGTCGACCCTAGCTTATTAGCAGTCATTTTGGGAAGAAATTTAGTAAGTGTCGTTCGAGACCGATTCGGCCAGGGGTTACAATGAGTCCGATTGGAAAGGAATAAATTCTAATAAGTTTAGGACGTCGACCGAAACCCGAGAGGAAGCATTGTCTGCCGAAGTAAAACGTCAACGATCTCATTATAGAGGCCCACGTCGATCCCAAAACTATGCCTTACTGTTTTTTTTAGCATTAGGTCACATCGACCGAATTTAGTCAATGCTTTTGTGATTGTCGGAACCCCATATTAAACCGATAGAAACCGAGACGAAGTTAAATGTTATTATCCGACCAGTAACCATTACATCCAAACCCGGATAGAAAGGAGTTGTCAACCATACTGTTCCTTCGATGAAACCCAAGAGGAATTAACTGTAAGCTAGGTTATAGGAGGCGACGAAATCGGTTCACTGTTTTTCATAGAAGGTAAATAAGTTACACTTTAGTACAGGTTTATATCTTACGCGAAAAGGTATATCAGTCTTATTGTGATAGATGTAGAGGAATGACTGAGTTTATTCTTCTCCCACAAATTGATGAACGAATGAAATGGGAATGTAGTGATAATAAAAGGAACGAAAAAATGAATGAAAGATGTAAGTGTTAATTTCAGTGATTTTTGGAATAATACAAGGGTAAATTTAAGGACGTTACAGGTATCTAGTCAGGATATCATGTGACAGGCTCAGAGATGTATTTCCTCAACATAGAAACAGGGAAGACATTATGAACATAATTCATTGTGTGTAAAGTTTTAAACGGCAGCACTGGACCACTCGTTCTATAATTTAAAAGGGGCCAATATATCTGGCGGCAGCCAATTTTCCCTCTTAGCACAAAACGAGTTACGCCACGCCTAGGTCTTACTTCACAAATACAAAGTCCTCGAGGTTGGGTTACGATGGCCTGCACGAACCGGAACCCAGGATGGCGGTAAGTCCGCGGCTGGGCGAAACCGGGACGGTGACAGCGTCGTAAAAGGGTCCGTCACCATCCCACATCGTTGGGGAAGTAGGTGGAAGAAACATATGTAAAGAGGACAATTCCAAATAGCAAGACGCGTTTTGGGGAGCACAATTTTGGGGGAAAACGGATCTCATTAAGACTCTGAAGTTAAACGTGCTTCGGCGGAGAGCAATCTAGGTTGGGTGACCTTCCGGGAAGTTTCTCGCCAACAAAGCCGTGAGGGGAGGATATTGGACTACGACCCAATCCCCAGAGCGGACAATATCTTGCTCGGATAAGGGTCGTTACAAATGGTATCAAAGCGTACCCACCCCCCCACCCCACCCCCCCACGAAATGTGGCCAACGGAGGAACGTTGGCCACCGAGGGGGGGTGATTGTGATGACCCGAATATGCACGTATGGGTATCGGATGGCTGCAGAACCGGGAACCCAATGGCATACGGTCCGCCAGCGGGCGAACCGGAAAGGTGACAGTAATTAAAAAGGGGCGGTAGTCACAATCCCACATCGCTTGGGGAAGTATGTGGAAATGAAACATATGAAAGAGACACTTCCAACATAGCAAGACGCGTTTTGGAGCACAATTGGCACGGATCCCATGAAGAAAACTCCGAAGTGTTAAACGTGCTTCGGCAGAGCAATCTATGTGGGTGGACCTTATGGAAAGTTCTCGCCAAATAAAGCCGTGAGGGGAGGATATTGGGTAGACCCATCCCCAGAGCGGACAATACTTACTAGAAAAGGGCTATATCTACTTCCAAACTCAACTCTCTTATCAAAAGCATCAAAATAACTTTTCTGACGGCTTTGAACTGTTTTCAACCTTTCTTTAATTATTGAACCGTCTCGTTGTCTCGCGAATATATCAGTGAAGAGAGTAACACATTCTCGGTCCCAGTCAACATAAACGGCGATCTACAAGGTCTTCCATATAAGGCTTTCCTAAGGTGATATCCAATGCGGTTGGTAGCTATGTATCGACGGAATACATAAAGGCAACAGGATTTATCCAACGATCACCAAAATCTAGAACACACGATCTCAAACAGTCTCAAGAATTGGGAATAGACGTTCTGACTGACATCTGTTTGAGGATGATGTGATGTACTCAATTTATCTCGGTACCCCAAGCTTTGAAGGGCTTTCAAAACTTTGATGTGAACCTCGGGTCCTATCAAAAACTCTATTCGAGGGAACACGTGAAGACGACAATATTTTCAACGTACGATTTACTTAACTTTGTCAAAGAAAAAATCCATTTTGACTAGAATAAAATGGGCGAACTTGGTTAATCTATCAACAATCACCCCACACAGCATCAAATTTTTGTATTGTCATTGGCAATCCCGTTACAAAATCCATGAGTGATCCATTCCCACTTCCACTCAGGAATAGGGAAGGGTTTACTGCATAAACCCAGCTGGTCTCTGGTGCTCAGCCTTAACTTGCTGACAAGTCAAAACATCGAGAAACGTATTCTGCTACATCTCGTTTCTTCCAATCCACCAATATGACGCTTCAAGTCATGGGACATCTTAGTGCACTGGGTGGATAGGAAAATCTTAAGACTAGTGCTTCTGCTAAAACAGGCTTGTCTTAATTCCAAATCTTTAGCCACCACGACTCCCTTGAATAATAAAAATTCATCGAGAGGAACTCCCAACCGTCAAATGTTCACCAGACCGAATCTTCTCAAGTTTATTTACCTTCATCTCATTTTTGCAATCTTTAACACGTGAAGGAGTGTAGGGGTAGCAACCAAATTAAATATACTCTGACTGTTTTATTTTCTTCCAACGTAATGCCGTTCATAATCTTCTATAATCATTCACCTCTTTCAATCTTCTATCAAAAGACTAGAAAGAAATCCGGAGGGTACGGCTCAAGGCATCAGATACCACCATAGCTTTCGTAGGATTGATACTCTGTAAAATTTAAAAATCATAATCTCTCATATACTCCATCCATCAAGACTGCTGGAGATTATAGTCCCGCTGCGTAAATAGATACTTAACTTCTTCTGATCAGACAATATTTTAAATTAGCTCCATATAAATAACTTCGCGAAATTTTTAGAGCAAAATATAGCAGCTAGCTCTAAATCGTGTGATAGAGTAATCATTTCAGGTGCCTTTAAGTCGAGATGCATGTGCTATTACTTTATCGTGGCATTAAACGATCCCAAACCAACTCCTGACGCATCTGTATATACTGCATATGGTAAACTTTCATAATGGTACGCTAAAATGGGCAAGTAGTCAACTTTGCTAGTTTCAAAATCTATTTGACATTTATCGTCCCAAATCAATTTTATGTCTCCTGGTGATTGAGTCAATGGCAAGCAATAGAAGAAAAAATTTTGAACGAATCGTGAAATACACGCCCAAACTAAAAAAATCCACACTTCAGTAACATTCTTAGGTGGTTTCCATTCGAAATGCTCAACTTTAACGGGGTTACTGAGTACCATTTGAGAAACGGAGCGACCTAAGAAAGAACTCTGTCACCAAAAGTCACATTTTTCTATTTTTGCAAATTAGTGGGTGCGTACGCAAGTCTGCAAGGACAATTCTTAGATGTTCCATATGCTCCTCACGAGACTTAGAATATATTAAAATGTCGTCTATGAAACGCCACCACGCAAACTGATCAAGATAAGGCCGAAGAACTGATTCATCAGATCGACTAAAAGGCTACTGGTGCATTAGTTCATCCAAACGGAAGTACCAGAAATCATAATGTACAAATCGAGTGCGAAAAGCTGTTTTTAGGAATATCCTGTCACAAATTTTTAATTGATGGTAGCCAGCTCTCAATCGATCTTTGAGAATTACTTTGATCCTCCGAGCAGGTTCAACTAGATCATCAATTTTGATAGAGGATTGTATTTGATCGTCACGTGATGTAATTTTTGATAATCTATGCATAATTGAAGCGAACCATCCTGTTCTTTGCGCAATAAGACTGTATCCCACGGCGAAATACGATTCTGAATAATCCTTTTGTATCAATTCAATAGGAGCCAGCGGTACAGAGCAGTTGAAATTGGAGCTGTGTAGGCACTAAGTCATACTGAACCTCAATCTCACGATCGGGTGGTAACCCAGGTAAATCATCAGGAAAAATATCAGGGTATCACAAACCACTGATAACATAGTTATGTACATCAGGAAAAATCATGGTTGTCGCTATTAGCAAAAAAACACGTCCCATATATGATACAATCTCCGCACACCGACCTCCCAAAACAAGTTCATAAAACAGAATTAACAGGAAAAAACAGACTGAGTGCCCCGTAGGCCCATTAAACGACCCAGGACCGAGGCACAATTTGATTAACACATTTGTCTCTTTTGTCGGTCTGGTTCGTGTGAGACTGGAGGAGCCGTGGCTGGAATGAAGTGGGAGATTACAAGCTGGAGACGTTTGACCAAACGAAGCATCTCCTCATGTGGAAGACTAAGGCGTTTAATGCTCACATGGGACTTTGTCGTCCCGAGCTTTAATATTTGTTGCTTTTTGAAATTTCAAACTTCTAGGCAAACTTGGACTTCTTGTTTAAACTCTTATTAGGATGCAGCTAGGATAGATGCATGGTAGGGATATATGGATGTTAGGATTAGATGAATGGACAGGATTAGTTGGTGGCTGGTTTGACCCATTGAAGTTGGAAGACATGCCCAAGCCAAGCCCAAGCCCAAGCCCAAGCCAAGCCCAAGCCCAAGCCCACCATTAGGTTATATATTATGCATTGGTGTTGTACACTTTTTTGGTTGATTATGGCACCCACGGATTTCGTCTCTCAATAGAAGAAGAATCTGCGAGCAAAGAGCTTCCAAGGTAAGCTCGGTTGACACCAACGAGGGGTTGCGCCCCGAACATTCTTTAGCTTGGTAGTAGTGGAGAATGGATTTGCACTCCTTCTCCACTCTTTGAGAGCGGAAAACAGCAAGGAGTGGGCCTGAAACGATCCTTGAATCGAGGTATCGTCCTTGAGAAGAACTCCTGCCAGAAGGTCCATTGACGCACTCAACGGTCCCGAATTCTCAGGAAAACATTATATAAATCCTTCATCTTAAAATCTGGACCACGATTTTCACCAGGCACCACCTCACTCACTTCACAAGGTCACCTAAAAATTTCATTAAATTTCGAGCACGTTTGATATTTCTTTTACATTTTCCACTCTCGGTTTTCTCGGATTTGTGTCATCCGGAGCTAACGATCTTCTTCGAGTTCTTGCGTCTATTTGCAGGTCGGAGTCAGCGGGGGGTATAGAACTTGGGTAGTCCTTAGGGTGAGGGAAACCAGATCGGTTTGGTTTCCAAACCCTTTGGTTGCCAAAAAACCGATGGCACCAAAAACGGGTGCTGCTGTTCTCATTTCGTTGGGTGCTTGTTTTTTTTACTTCTTCTTTTAGTTCTTTTAGTTCTGCCAAAGATCATTCCAGACATTTTTATTAAGTTGTTCTGTAACTTGCAGCTTGTTGAAAAAGTCTGCCAACATTTCGGTTGCGTAATTTCTTCCCTTTTGGTAGAACAAACCCTAACAAACTTAGTACTTGCTGTGGTTTCTTCTCTTTTTGGTTTGCTGACTTGGCTCTGTGGATCTCACTTTTCCAGCACTAAGAACATGTTGTTTTTAATACAGCTTGAGCATTAAGAAATATGTTGATTAACATCATTTCGTGTTGCTGTTTAGTGGTTTAAGTTACTGTTTAGTGGTTTAAGTTGTTTTTAGTATTATAGTGAATGTTTTGCATATTTAAATCCGAGCTTCATGTTTATAATGTTCTGTTGATACAATCTTAGTACATTAATCTGCTGAGAATATTTGCCTTTCATTGAATTACATGGTAAGGATAAAGGTTGCTAAAAGGAGTGAAAGTTAAGTAAAAATGCAGAACCTCAACTAGCCTCTACTTTGGTGTTTGCTTTATGTCGCTTTCACTGTGTTTGGATGAGATTTAATTAATAAGGTTCTGGGTGGTAAGATATTTGCTGTGTAATGGCGTTTGGGAAAATATGTATTAGTTCACTAAAACGTTAAAAGCCCGTACGAATTGATTATCTCTGTTTAGTAGAGTTAAGCTTAGTTTGGTAGGGAATTGACACTTCCCCACTAAAACGGCCAAACTTTGACTTACAAGTGGCAGTTTTTGACGAGCCACCTGGCGAATCGAAGCTATCGAAAAGATCTACAAGGGTGTCATATATTAACATTTATGACACCACATTTTGACCCCAATAAACGTGGTTTGGCCCTCAAAAATGCGTTTCAAAATTTTGGATTGAAAATTCTAGTTAGGTTCCCACGTTTACCTTCCCTAACACCGTGATCAACTTGAACCTAATTAATATTTCCTTCTTAAAACTTCAGTATTCACATGAATGAAGACTAGGAGTGCAATTAACCGAGAGCTCTAAAACCAAGATATGAATCAAGAACCGAACCGGGAGGACTGAGAATTCCCCAACCGAGCTCACACCACAAGAGGGAGAGTCTAGCATGCAAGGACAGTAGATGGTCTTAGTGGAGACAGTTAACCATATAAGCCAACAACTTAAAGACTTAACCCTTAGCATGAAACACATAATGGAAGTCCTTAATACGAGAATTCAATGAGCGAACCGGAACCCACCTCGATGTTAGACCCGAACTCCTAGAGACGATTTCAAGGACAACCATTATCCACCGCGGCCGAAGAAGGGACCTAGTATCCTAGGAGAAGAAACCCGCTTATGAGGAGGAGGAAGAAGGACCTTAGATGATGAAGAGACTTTTCGACCAAGTAGACGAAAGGATCAAGAGGACCTTAGAAATGTCAAGCTACATATACCTCAATTGACGGGACATGCGATGGAGATATCTTTCTAGAATGGATTGATAAGGTAGAGAAAGTTTTCGACTATTATGAGTACTCCGATAAAGTAAAGATCCAATTAGTATCCGTAGAGCTATCGGGATATGCGGCACTGTCTGGTGGTCAATATTAAGCTCCAAAGCCGAGGCAATAGGAGATACCACCATTAAGAATGGAGAGATAATTGAAGTCGCGCATGACTAAGAGGTAATACCCACCCATACCGTCAAGATCTATTCCTTCAAATCCAAAACCTACGACAAGGAACTCGATCCGTTGAGGCTTCCCTAGCTGAATTGAACAAACTCTAAGGATACGATAATAGGAAGAACTGGGAGCAAGTTATTGCTAGATTCATTTCGAGGATGAATAGAGATAAGAGGAACCGTTGAACATACACCGGCAGAGGCCTTAGATGCAATTGTTCATATGGCTATGACGATGACGGATTGCCGCTCAATAGACAGAGGAAATCCACTACCCTCCTAAGTGACCCCCCAACATTCCACCCAAAGTCACCCCTAAGCACCCGCGCCATATCAAGCCTTTGACAAGGCTGAAGGAAAGAAGCCTTTTAACCCTAGTTGGCCACTAAGGAGTCCAGTAGCAAAACCATAGTCATAAAAGCCAACACATAGAGCGGAGGAGAAATCAAGGTTATAAATGTCCAAGGTCTAGGATTATAGGCTAATGTCCGAATCGACGGGTGGTGATTATCAAGGAAGATACGGGAGAAGTTGAGAGTGAGGAGACCACAAGGTAGGAGTAGAGGACAAAGATGTCGAGGAGAGTGACACTGAGGATGAAGTCGTGCGCGCTCCTGAGGGACCCTTGTTGATGGTTTCAGGAGACGAGTCCTTGTGACTAAGAATTCAGGAGGAAGATGCCAAGTTGAGAACTATCTGTCTAGTAGAGGTGTTATCAGGATAAGATTGTCTTTAATCGCGATGGAGGAAGTTGTGCCAAACGTGGCATCTGATGAGTTAGTTAAGAAGTTAGGATTAGGACGGACTACGCATCCCCACCTTATAAGTTACGATGGTTAGATGATAGGGATGATGTTAAGGTCTCCGACAAGGAGCAGTAGATTTGCGTATGGGCAAATATCAAGATGGTATATGTGATATCGTTGCCCATGAGTGCTAGACACTGTTAACTTCTTGGAACGACATGGCCAAATTTGAGCGAAGAGGAACCACGATGGAATTCTAATTACTATTCCCTTAAGTTTGGTCGGTAATTGAATTTAAAACAATTAGTTAAAGCACCTTGACCCCTCGAGGAAAAATATCCAAAGGACGATGCCGCTAGAAAAGAAGCGACGAATAAAGCAAATCTTTTTATGACTAGATCGGAGTAGAGCAGCGGTCTGATTCGAGGAGAGTCCCTGAGACTACTATTATTTCGAGTCGAGTATGAGCTAGGAGCTAATCACTGACATCGTGAAGAAGTTACTCATCAAATTCAAGACGTGTTTCCTGAGGAACGGCCCCAAGGATTACACCTATACGGGTATAGACATCAATTGACCTCATACCCGGGGCTACAACACCTATAGAACCGGCTATATGAAGGAACCGCGAGGGGAGACCAGAAACTTCAAGATCAAGTATAAGAATTGTTGGATAAAGGATAATCCGAGAGTCCATGAGCCCTGGCAGTTCCCTCACTATTGGTACCTAAGAAAGACGGCACAATGAGGATGTGTGGTGTGATAGCCGAGCCGTGAAGACAAACTCTCCGACTTCCATCACAATTCTTCTACCGATGACGTCAGCCGGAAGACAAACTCTCCGACTTCCATCACAATTCTTCTACCGATGACGTCAGCCGGAAGACAAACTCTCCGACTTCCATCACAATTCTTCTACCGATGACGTCAGCCGGAAGACAAACTCTCCGACTTCCATCACAATTCTTCTACCGATGACGTCAGCCGGAAGACAAACTCTCCGACTTCCATCACAATTCTTCTACCGATGACGTCAGCCGGAAGACAAACTCTCCGACTTCCATCACAATTCTTCTACCGATGACGTCAGCCGGAAGACAAACTCTCCGACTTCCATCACAATTCTTCTACCGATGACGTCAGCCGGAAGACAAACTCTCCGACTTCCATCACAATTCTTCTACCGATGACGTCAGCCGGAAGACAAACTCTCCGACTTCCATCACAATTCTTCTACCGATGACGTCAGCCGGAAGACAAACTCTCCGACTTCCATCACA
Organism: Begonia masoniana; assembly: GCA_022432975.1. Lineage (NCBI taxonomy): Eukaryota > Viridiplantae > Streptophyta > Magnoliopsida > Cucurbitales > Begoniaceae > Begonia > Begonia masoniana. Next base: position 46,109,969 of record CM039513.1, on the reverse strand, counting down.
ATTCTTCTACCGATGACGTCAGCCGGAAGACAAACTCTCCGACTTCCATCACAATTCTTCTACCGATGACGTCAGCCGGAAGACAAACTCTCCGACTTCCATCACAATTCTTCTACCGATGACGTCAGCCGGAAGACAAACTCTCCGACTTCCATCACAATTCTTCTACCGATGACGTCAGCCGGAAGACAAACTCTCCGACTTCCATCACAATTCTTCTACCGATGACGTCAGCCGGAAGACAAACTCTCCGACTTCCATCACAATTCTTCTACCGATGACGTCAGCCGGAAGACAAACTCTCCGACTTCCATCACAATTCTTCTACCGATGACGTCAGCCGGAAGACAAACTCTCCGACTTCCATCACAATTCTTCTACCGATGACGTCAGCCGGAAGACAAACTCTCCGACTTCCATCACAATTCTTCTACCGATGACGTCAGCCGGAAGACAAACTCTCCGACTTCCATCACAATTCTTCTACCGATGACGTCAGCCGGAAGACAAACTCTCCGACTTCCATCACAATTCTTCTACCGATGACGTCAGCCGGAAGACAAACTCTCCGACTTCCATCACAATTCTTCTACCGATGACGTCAGCCGGAAGACAAACTCTCCGACTTCCATCACAATTCTTCTACCGATGACGTCAGCCGGAAGACAAACTCTCCGACTTCCATCACAATTCTTCTACCGATGACGTCAGCCGGAAGACAAACTCTCCGACTTCCATCACAATTCTTCTACCGATGACGTCAGCCGGAAGACAAACTCTCCGACTTCCATCACAATTCTTCTACCGATGACGTCAGCCGGAAGACAAACTCTCCGACTTCCATCACAATTCTTCTACCGATGACGTCAGCCGGAAGACAAACTCTCCGACTTCCATCACAATTCTTCTACCGATGACGTCAGCCGGAAGACAAACTCTCCGACTTCCATCACAATTCTTCTACCGATGACGTCAGCCGGAAGACAAACTCTCCGACTTCCATCACAATTCTTCTACCGATGACGTCAGCCGGAAGACAAACTCTCCGACTTCCATCACAATTCTTCTACCGATGACGTCAGCCGGAAGACAAACTCTCCGACTTCCATCACAATTCTTCTACCGATGACGTCAGCCGGAAGACAAACTCTCCGACTTCCATCACAATTCTTCTACCGATGACGTCAGCCGGAAGACAAACTCTCCGACTTCCATCACAATTCTTCTACCGATGACGTCAGCCGGAAGACAAACTCTCCGACTTCCATCACAATTCTTCTACCGATGACGTCAGCCGGAAGACAAACTCTCCGACTTCCATCACAATTCTTCTACCGATGACGTCAGCCGGAAGACAAACTCTCCGACTTCCATCACAATTCTTCTACCGATGACGTCAGCCGGAAGACAAACTCTCCGACTTCCATCACAATTCTTCTACCGATGACGTCAGCCGGAAGACAAACTCTCCGACTTCCATCACAATTCTTCTACCGATGACGTCAGCCGGAAGACAAACTCTCCGACTTCCATCACAATTCTTCTACCGATGACGTCAGCCGGAAGACAAACTCTCCGACTTCCATCACAATTCTTCTACCGATGACGTCAGCCGGAAGACAAACTCTCCGACTTCCATCACATTTCTCAGCGGAAGGAATCCTGGTTTTCTCAGACTTCTATCTAGATAAACGTGACCTAAACTAAATCTTAATGGCCAAAACTCATCGGAATAAACCATAAATTCATCAAACCACACAGCGGAAGACTTAGGTAAAATAACTCATTCTATATCTTCATACTATTTTCAACCAGTACTCATATTAGACAGACTTAAAACTCAATATTCGAAGTAAACTCATCATACTTAGACTTCCTCTTTCATAAACATATTAAAATCTAAAAGCTTAAAAACCAGAGAGGTCATGTCGCCATCAGCACAGATTTCCACCTATGAACACTTCAGCAACCGAACTCAGACACTTTCATCAATCTTGAAAATCCTCACCATGATATTTCTTCACCTACATCATAAGGTGTAACTGTAAGCAAGGCTAGTAAGGAATGCAAACTATTATGAGTTTCATGAATGCATTTAACTTGGAGAAAAACATGCTCCAGAGTCTTTTCTTTTCGTGTACTGTAGCTTACTCATCTTCATAATCGTATCTCGTATTCATTGATCATATCCTATACTGGCATATCATATTCATCATTCGTATTCTTATTCATACATTATGTGGATTAAGAGAGGATTTGTGCTGGTAAAGGGGGTTCGACAGTGAGTTTGATCATGGTCCCTACTGCGGGTCGTATTCATATGTCCTACTGCGGACTGTGACATACGCCGAACCACCCCCAACCCTCACTTAACCACGTTGCCATAATTTTATCTTCTTATTTTATTCATGAGAAAACATATTTCAAAACATTTTCATATGCTTGAGAAGTAAACATGATGCATAAATAAATGCACTTAATCATCGAACTAGACAGGGGAGTATAGGTATATAGAAACCAGAATCATATCCATCGACATTTCATCGAACTTATAGCTGACAACGTTCGCTAAATGTAAACCTAATCCTTTATTTGTAGGCCCTTGGCGGAGGAAACTTAATAACATTCACTTACTGGATTCCTTAAGCAAACTTGAATCACTTTCTCTTCAACTTCTTCACCTAAAACATTCCACATTACAGTAGTTAAAATAAAGTCCTAAAATGCTACCGAAGTCATCCTAGAATCTAACAGCTAAAGTCCATTCGAATTCCACTTTTGACACACTGCCTATGTCTGCAATCCGAAACTAGGTGGACCGGTTTTAACCATTGATTAATCCGAGTTGGTTACTTTAAAATGTTCAGAATCGATTTGGGATGGCATTTCTACTCTCAGACTTAAAAGAGTCTAAAACTACTCGGCCACTGCTAGAAATCCCGAACTCAACTGCCGAGTTGAAAGCAGAGCTTTTAAATCACAATAAACTGACTAATTGTCCATTCATACCTCGGGTGCAGATTGCAGAGAAAAGCAGGCTGAAACCAGCCGTCGGCAAGGGGAGGTTCTGATAGCCGAGAGTAAAAGCTTGGGAGAGAAGGAATCGCCGAGAGGGAATGTCGGCTACAGTGGTAATAAATGAGGTTTAAGGTTTCCATTTCCTATTTCTACCTAACCCATAAATTTTAATTTACAAAACTGCCACAAACCTAGTTTTACTAAACTTGTAATTTAATTTTATCTTAACATTAAATTTAAATCATAAAAGTTAAATAAGAGGGTGACAATGAAAATGGTCAGAAAATCACCTGGCCGAAATGTCGGGTGTTACAATTTTGGTGTACAGTCTAGACCTCCCACAACACCTCAACCATACTTAGTGTACTTTTCCAAAACCCTACGAAAAGCCCAATTATTGGAAATTTAAGCAAATGCTCATTCGCGCAAGATAAAGTTTTATTTCCTAGGGTTTGTCATTTCTAAAGATGGTATGGAAGCCGATGTTGACAAGATCAAGGCTATTAAGGATTGGCCTACCCCTAACTCTTTAAACGAATTACGGATAGCGTTCCATGGTCTGGCCATTTTTACCGCGGTTCATAAAAGACTTTAGTTCAATAGTCTCACGCTCACTGATTGCACTAAGAAGGGAAAAGAGTTTACTTGGACCCCTGTTTGTCAAAAGAGCTTTGAGCTAATCAAGGATAAGTTATGCAACTCGCCTGTTTTAGCACTCCCCGACTTTAACAAGGTATTGAAATTAAGAGTGATGCTTCCGGAGTTGGCTTGGACCGTGACCAGCAGCAGGGAAGCCATGCATACTTTAGTGAGAAATTGAAAAGAGCCGTGCTCAATTACTCAACGATGATAAGAAATTTTATGCTGTTATTAGAGCATTAGAGCACTGGCAGCACTACCTCTTGTCAAGAGAATTGTTATCAATACTGACCATCAAGCTTTACGATATATCAAGGGTCAGCACAAGTAAACAAGAGGCATACTAAGTGGGTGGAATTCTTGGAGAGGTTTTCGTACATTCTAAAGTATGTGAAGGGGGAAAATATTGTCGCCGAGCACTTTCGAGGGGGAAACCATTCTCTTACCGAATGGGGACCGATTCTTTGGATTGAATGGATCAAGCATAGTTACGAATCGACCTGATTTCGGATCTTATTACACCAAGTGCAAGAAAAAAGGCTGAAGGAGAATATCGACTTATGGACGGACTATTATTAAGGGCGGGAAATAGTATTCCGCAAGGAAGCTTAAGGCGATTGTTCTTGTAAAGAAGCCCATTGTGGAGGATTAGCGAGTCATTTCGGGGAGAAGAAGACCCTCGATATGCTTAAGGAACACTTCTTTTGGCCACATATGAAAAAGAGACGTGCACCGCATGGTGGAGACATGCATCGTGTGCTAGAAAGCCAAGGGAAGGTTCTACCACAAGGATTGTATATGCCCTGACCCATTCTTCACCACCCTTGGACTGAAGTTAGTATGGACTTCATTTTGGGATTGCCACGAACTGCTTCGTAATAAGGATTCGATCATGGTGGTTGTGGATCGTTTCTCTAAGAGGCACATTTCATTCCTTGTGCAAAAACGGACGACGCCTTTTCTATAGCTGACCTATTTTTCAAAGAGATCGTTCGGCTACATGGTATACCGCATTCCTAGTGTCGGACCGGGACACTAAATTTTGAGCTCTTTCTGGACCACTTTGTGGAAGAAGTTGGGGACGAAGCTGTGTTTTAGCACATCTTTCCACCCCCAAACTGATGGGCAAACGGAAGTTGTTAACAGGACCTTAGGCTCCCTTTACGCAGATTGTAGGTAAGAAACTATCCAGTTGGGATGTAGTCCTTCCCGGATTGGAATTTTCCTACAATCGCACCCTTCATTCCACTACTGAGCAAACGCCCTTGAGGTGCCTATGGGTTAATCCATGTTACACCGCTTGGACCTTGTTCCGTTACCCATTAATGAACTGGCCAACACATCAAGAGCAAACAGGCTGAACAAATTAAGAAATTACATGAGAACGTGCAGTAGCATCAGAAGAGAAGAAATGCGGAGCGTGCCAAAGAGTAAAATCAAAGGCCAAAAGAGGTTATCTTCAATGAAGGAGATTTAGTATGGTTGCACCTACGAAAAGATAGATTCCCCGACAAAAGAAAATCTAAACTTCTCCTCGTGCGGATGGACCCTTCAAGTGTTGCAGCGGATCAATAATAACGCTTATAGATTGAACTGCCTGGAGATTACGGAGTATCGGCAACGTTCAAATGTCATGGGCCTCTCACCCTAATATAGCGATGAAGAAAACTCCGATAGGCCTGATTTAAGGATTTGAGGGTCAAATCCTCAATCACCTGGGAGGATGATGTGCCCGTAGGCCCATTACACTATCCAGACCCGAGTTCACAATTTGACTAACACATTGTCTCTTTTGTAGGTCATGGTTCGTGTGAAGACTTGGAGGACACCGTGGATGACTTGAAGTGGGAGATTAAAGCTGGAGACGTTGACCAACGAAGCATCTTCTCATGTGGAAAGACTAAGGCCCTTTAATGCTCACATGGGAATTTGTCTTCCCGAGCTTTAATATTTGTTGCTTGTTTTGAAATTTCAAACTTATTGGCAAACGTTGGCCTCTTGTTTAAACTTTATTAAATGCATGCTAGGATTAGATGCATGGTTAGGATTATATGGATGTTAGGATAGATGAATGATAGGATTAGTTGGTGGCTTGGTTTGACCCATTGAAGTTGAAGACATGCCCAGCCAAAGCCCACGCCCAAGCCCAAGCCCACCATTAGGTCTATCTATTCATGGCATTGGTGTTGTAACTTTTTTGGTTGATTTATGAGCACCCACGGATTTCTCTCTCAATAGAAGAAGAAGCTGGAGCAAAGAGCTCCAAGGTAAGCTCGGTTGCAACAACCGAGGGGTTGCGCCCCCGAACCATTCTTCTAGCTTGGTAGCTAGTTGGAGTGGATTTTGCCACCTCCTTCTCCACTCTTTGAGAGCGGAAAACAGCAAGGAGTGGCCTTTAAACCGATTCCTTGAATCGAGTTATCTTCCTTGGAAGAAACTCTTGCGCGAAGCTCCATTGAAGCACTCATCGGCGATTCTTGGAAAACATTATATAAATCCTTCATCTTAACGAATCTGGACCACGATTTTCACCAGCACCACCTCACTCACTTCACAAGATTCACCTAAAATTTCATTAAATTTCGAGCACGTTTGATATTTCTTTTACATTTTCCACTCTCGATTTTCTCGGATTTGTGTCACCCGGAGCTAACGATCTTCTTCGAGTTCTTGAGTCCTATTTGCAGGTCGGAGCTCATCACATACGGGCATTGCATGGATGGACCAAAACTTTTCCATCTCTCAAAGTAAAGGTTATTCTTCTCCGTCTTCAATCAATATTGCCTTGTAAAGGTTAACCAATCTATACCCAGAATCACATCAAATTGATCCATAGGCATAAGTATCAGGTCAGCAGGTAATTCGTGCTCATTAATCATAACAGCCGCAGAACGAGCAATTAGATTCATCTCATGTTTCTTGTTCATAGGAATACTCAAAATAAGAGGGCTATCAAGTTTTTCTATAGTTACGCCTAAGCATGAACAGAAGATGTGGAAATAAATGAATCTGTTGCTCCAGTATCAAATAAGACGTGCATCATAGTATTAAATAAGGAAATCATACTATCAATGACACCCTAGCAGATAGATCAAGAGACTCAGACCCTGTAACTGCATTAAGCTTGGCCAGTCACCTTCCCCTTTCTTTGTTGCTGCCTCCAAATCCACCCCTCGATGAACTAGGATTTGCACTAGCCATGTGATTTGAAGTCACAGCAGGAGTGGTGTTAGAAGCAAAGCTCTGTTGGTACCCAGTAGACTTCTGGAAACTGTACCGGTAGGGCTGATATTGATGCTAATACGCTGGTCTGCCCATGAATTCTCTGTTACCACTAAAACTAGGCATGTTAGAGATTGACTGGGTGGGTGCTTGAATAGTTTGAAGTCATTGATGAGTAGGGAAATCCCTTCTCCAAGGTCCAGCCTGTCCACAAGAGTGACAAAAATATGGTCCTGAACATCCACCGGAATAAGATGTACCACCAGAGGGTTCGCCAAAGTTACTTTGAGTCAGGCCTTCACAGTTCTTCCCCTTCTTAAAGTCCTTTTTTGTTATCTTGGCTCCCATAGGCTGATCACCTTTTTTCTTTCCCTTTGTATACGCCAAATTTCTCTTCTAAATCTGCCTCAACACGCTGAGCAGCAGCAACCACTTCAGAAAGAGAATTAAATGCAAAGCCCGACAAATTGTGTTTGATCTTGGATCTTAAATTCATTCGAAACTTCACCAGCCTCTCCACCGGGTCATGTTATTAATATACTATGAGAATTCCATAAACTGGCATAATATTCCAGTACGGTAGATTCCCTGTTCCAAGTTGTGATACGTCGTTATCATCTTCTGTCGATGTTCGGCATTGCAATAATTATCACTGAAAAGGGTTTCGAACTGGGTCCAGATCATATCCTCCATAGGGTAGTCCAACTTCAGATATCTCCACCAAACTTCGGCCATTTTCTCAATTTGATAGGTTGTAAATCCAACCCAATATTCTGTTGGAGCTTTCAGAGCTGTCAACTTCATAAGAATCACCCTTAACCAATTTTCTGCAATTTGAGGGTCAGCTTCACCCAAAAACACGGGTAAGTTCATCCGCTCCCACTGCATAAAACAACTCATGCGGCGGTCTTTTACGTCTTGATGACAGCGTCCTTGAAATATATATGAAGTGTGTCTCTAAGAGCAATAAGTGGATCAGTAGGGTGCGATTCAGCTGATTGCGCAGTAGGTGCTGCAGGGGTACGATTTCTAGGTACTCTTCTTGGAGGCATTTTCGTAATCTGAAAAATAATTTAATTCTGAGGTTAAAATACGTATTTTTGCACAATAATATTGTAACAACCCCAGTAGGGCCGAGACCAAACCATAACTCTTTTAGACTTGTCCATATATCCTTACTATTTCTACCGGAATTATACCCCTTTATATTTTTTTTAAAACATAACTTGGCCCAAGACATCACTCGTGAATCATTAACATTGCTCAGTAAGGAAATACATTACGCATCTACCGGTGAGCAATGCAAGGTGCCTCAGCCGATGTACGGGTACCACTCTTAAAGGCGTCAGCCGGGTGGTTAGAGAAATAAGCTCACATGACCGGTTTGGATAAAAAAAAATCACAACTTCAGTTCCCGATCAAACGGGCATAGACGACAAAATAATATAATATAGATGGGAGTTGATTTCTCCAATAAGCTTCTTTATCTATTCTTGTGTATATCTGTGTGCAATATCAATACTAAATGATTATGATACTTTAGACTTTATCTTCTGGATTCTCGTCGGGGTTGTTGCCGTTTAGCCGTGGTTTGGCGTTTAGGCTTTACACCCATTTACGAGATAATTGGATTGCTTACTAACGTATTATGACATTATTCTCTGGAGATGGTGTATGTATGGGTTAATTCACGGTCTACCTAAAGGAGAAGTATTGAAACAATAAGGAGTGATTAATTAAATCAGAAGGTATTTCACTAATTCAATACGAGGAAAAAAGTGATCATCAATAAGGATTATTAGGAGATTTCAAATGACACATCATAAGATA
>CM039513.1:46091148-46101160 GCA_022432975.1 Begonia masoniana | reverse complement strand
AGGTGAGGCCGTAAGTATTTTGAGGCCTTCACATACAAGGTTCTGACGCAACAAAGACATCCGCTAGTCAAAGTTCTATGGCGGAAATCACGAGGGGACGAGGCTGACCTGGGAGCGCCAGCAGGATATGGTGACTAAGTATAACTGATGGTTTGTGTGATTTAATTTTGGGACAAAATTCTGAATAGGAGGGTAGAATGTATTCCGGTTTGTCGGACCTTTGATTATATTATCATTTCCTTATTTAATGGGCATTTGGTAAATATTTCAAATCAGGTTCGATTCAAAAAGAAAGCGTCATTACGATTCTAACAATTATAAAAGAATTTTAAGGAAAATTACGGGAATTTTCGGAGATCAAAACACACATTCCGAGTAAATACACTTTCGTAATGTAAAAGAGTTCCGTAAAAATAGGAACGAGGTCCGAATCGCGAACGGACAATTTTAATAAATCCCTGGCAATGAATAAAAGTATGGCAAAATATGGGAACTCGAGAATCAAAATAGGTGGACGATTAACGAACCGAACAGACGAACCAATATAAAAACTAAAGAAGGGCAAAACGGCATTTGAGCATTTAATTGTTTATGTAAATAAGGCAAAAGCCTTAATCGAGTTCATTAACTGACATCGAATTCCGCGAGGACAGAACTCTCCCTCCCTCGCGATCCCTCTCTGCCGCGCGGGGGGGGGGGGGGGGGGTGGGGGGGGGGGGGGGGGGGGGGGGGGGGGGGGGGGGGGGGGGGGGGGGGGGGGGGGGGGGGGGGGGGGGGGGGGGGGGGGGGGGAAGGGAGGGAAAAGGGTGTGGTGCATTTCATTTTGTTGGCAATGGACAATGACCAATTATTAAGTTGGGGTAAGACAATGGGTCGAGATAGAAGAAAACCTTAGTTCTATTATGTTTAATTTTTGGTGCTTAATTTTACTTAGTTTCTTGCTGAATTTGTTTAGTTTTTTGTTTGTTTTAGGCTCCGACATGGAAAAATGATGAATAACAATGCAATTTCCCATATTTGCCTATTCGGAAGTTATGAATAATGCCATAAACATCATTAGAAATTAATTAAGATATCCCATAAGTGTATTTCCTAACACACAAAACTCCTTTTGGTGCTAAGAATATCATTTTACTATGACAGATAATTTTATCTATGTGTCAATATTTAGTGTTTGTAAAGAAATTAGCAATATTAAAGACTTCTTCTAAAAACAAATATTTATATATAAGAAATAATACGTTTGGGGTTATAAAAAAAAGTAATTCCTAATCACTTTCGGTAACACCACGGCCAGGAGCCTGTCACGTGTTCATACCTTGTCATAATCGTTTGCTGACTTTACTATTATTACATTCACTATACTATACAGACGTCCACATTCTACATATATTATTTTTTTTTTCTAAAATGTAATAGAGGACGAAGAAGAACACTAAGGAAGACGAAACCCTCCAGCCCGACTTCCCACGCCTCGTCGGCTCAAACTTTCACAGAGTCGAGCGGCCTAGACTCAGTCATCGGTTTCTTGACAATCGCGGGGGGAAAAGAGGAAGTGCACCTCAATTCTCTGAACCATAATACCACACGGGTTTTGGAAGGGTTTACATGGCATGACAACTCTAGTAATTTAGTCGTCGCGTCATCACGGTGAATTACGCGTGACTCGCTTAACATCGCCTAAAAGAAAAACAATCGTCCGTGGACACGTGGGCTCGCGTGCTAACATTAAATATCATTCCGTTGCCGAAACGACAAAACGGCACTTTCACATCTTCGGCGCTAATCGACAAAAACATTTTACATCTGCCGGCGCTAATGACAAAACACTTTTACATCTTCCGGTGACGTAATCCGAGAAGACTTAACATCAAACAAACTACCCTTCGGCATTGCCGATGACGTCAGCCGGAAGACTAAACCATCAACAATTACCCTTCGGCATTGCCGATGACGTCAGCCGGAGACTAAACCATCAAACAATTACCTTCGCATCTGCGATGACGTCAGCCGGAAGACTAAACCATCAAACAATTAACCTCGGCCAACCTGCCGATGACGTCAGCCGGAAGACTAAACCATCAACAACTATTCTTTCGGCATCTGCGATGACGTCAGCCGGAAGACTAAACCATCAACAACTATTCTTTCGGCATCTGCGATGACGTCAGCCGGAAGACTACCTCTTGCAGCTTAAGTCTTACGGTAGAGAAACCTCTAATCATCAAAATGACTCCTCAACAGAAAGAAAACACAACTATTCAAAATGATATAGCGGAAGACTTAAGCAACAGACCATTTATAAAATCTATTAAATCATTCCCTGAACTCAGTGATCACTAGACAGTCAAAGCTTAACGTTTTTAAACTAATCTCACCTACTTAAACTACCCTATTCTTTAACATACTGTAACTAAGGAGTCTTAAGGGAGTCATAAATCGCCTCTCAGTCCCGCACTGTCACCTTGAGGCATCCTCCACAACAGCCGTAAGCATCCTCTTTGAACATAACATCCTCACCTGAACCTTCTTCACCTCCCCCATAAGGTTTAACTATACGCTAATGCTAGTAAGGAATGCTGCCTGACAGAATATACAGAGTACACAATTTTAAAGAGACATAAGTTCATAACGTTCCTCCATTCATGTTAACTTTATCAGTTTACGTAAACAGTATAAGGCAGGAGACGAGGAGGAAGACAGGGGTAAATAGTCATTTGCCTATCGCGGCAGTATACATAATCAATTGCCTATCGAGGCAATAATGAACCATCATCGGCCTCCCCAGTGGGAGAATTCGCGAGCCATACATATCATTCACCGGCCTCCACCAGTGGGAGAATTCGCGAGCCATACATATCATATCTCGGCCTCCACCAGTGGAGAATCGCGAGTCATAGTAACATAGGCTTTTCCACCGTTCTGCACTTAATCCGGTTAAATTTACTTTCATGTTCTCAACTTAATCATAAACGTGGACATAATACATAGACATGAGGTCATCGAGAAAAGTCTTACCAAAGGCAAGTAAACACCTGTACTTACATTTACTTCACAAATACTTCATATCATGGACAATAGATAGTTGTAGTTCAAAGAGACAAACACACAGTGATTTCCAATAACCTTGCAGTGTAGGCCCTAGTGGCCGGAAATATTAATACATTCATTACGGTTCCTTAGCGATCCGAACTTCCTCTCTTTAACTTCTTCGCCTAAAACATGTACATTACAGTAGTTAAAACAAAGTCCTAATAGTCCTAATCATAAACCATCCTAGGATCTAATAGCTAAAGTCATTCCGATTCCTTGTTTGACACACTGCAGTCTGAAATCCGAAAACTAGGTGGACAGGTTTTACCATTGGTTAAATCCGAGTTGGTTACTGAAAATGTTCAGAATCGATTCGGGATGACATTTCTACTCTCAGATTTTAAAAAGTCTTAACACTACTCGGCCACTGCTAAAAAAAATCTGAACTCAGTGCCGAGCTGAAAACAGAGCTCTATTTACTAATGAATGACTACATTGTCCATTTCATACCTCGGGTGTGGATTTGCAGAGAAGAGGCAAGCTCGAAACCAGCCGTCGGTAAGGGAAGTTCTGGTAGCGCGAGCAAGAACTTGGGAAAAAAGGAATCGCCGAGAGGGAATGTCGGCTACAGTGGTAATAAATGAGGTTTAAGGTTTCCATTTCCTATTTATACTTAATCCATCAATTTTAATTACAAAACTGCCACCCAACCTAGTTTTACTCAACTTGTAATAATTTTATTTAACATTAAATTTAATCATAAAGGTTAAATAGAGGGTGACGATGAAATGGTCAGAAAATCACCTGGCCGAAATGTCGGGTGTTACACTTTCAATTTCGAGTGAGCCTTTTGGATACTCGATGGGTAGAAATAATTAGAGGAACTTTGAGAGGAACTCCATATGCATATTTATTGGATATACTCTTCTATTTTTTTTTTAATATGCGTATATATCTTGAGGTGACACTACTGAGTAACGGGAGGACTTTATCACCAATGTTGCCAATCGCGTAAAAAGGTAGTGTGACTTATAGAAAAAAGCCAAATATAAAAATTACATAACCCCTTCACTTATATTTTTTTTTTAGTTAAAAAAATAATAATAATAAAGGGAAATAATTCTTTGTTGATGATCTAATTGTGATAGTGGAATTTTTTAAGAATTTACAAGTTGGGACACCTTTGTAAATTGCATGGAATTTGGTAATGGTGACTTAGAATTTGTTTTATGGTGAATTTATTTTGGCATCACTCGAGGACGAGTAATAATATAAGTTAGGGGTATTTGATAACTCTTATTTTAGAGTTATTTGATACTAATGTGCATGATGAAACTCGAATGATTTGAGTAGAATTAGTATGAAATTGTGAGTTGTAATGCTAATGCCGTGGTGATTCTGCAAACATCATGCAGTATCAATAATTTGGGTGAAATTGATATATGTTATGTATATTTTTAGAATGAGCAGATTCTTTTCATTCATTATATTTTTTTTTATTAATGCAGAGACTAAAGCGGGAAAGATAAAAAGATAAATAATGAAATTCAAGTTTAAATCCAGGAGCTAAAATGAGTAAATCAGAGGAAGGAAAACCGATTTGGAGAAAATTGATTTTACCCTAATTGGATGCCATAATTCATGGGATAATAGGAGAATAAAATCTTAATTTATTGACGAAAGAGAAGACAGTGGATGACTGGGGAGAAGTAGATGATAATTATAGACGGCAGAGTAGAATGGACGACAGAGCAAATGGACGATAAAAGCAAATGGACGATAAATGCAAATGGACGATAGAGCAGAATTGATGATAAATGCAAATGGACGATAAATGCAAATGGAAGACAGAGCAATATGGACGACTTGGAGAAATAGACGACTTGGAAAAGCGGCAGAAGCTGAAGTGTAACACCCGGGAATTTCCAATAACCTATGTAGCCTGAGATTAGGTCAAGGTACAGGAATTTAACGTTAGTCATGATAAGTATAAGAGTTGAGTGGCTAGAATGTATGTAAAATTTAAATTTGTGATAAAGGTAATTAAAAGTAAGAGGAGGGTTGAAAGGATGAGTTCACAATGGAATAAAGAAAAGGAAGGGAAAAGAGTTTGACAATTCAAAAGAAAAAGAAAATGTGTTGAAAAGTTAATGAACGAATAAAAAACTAGAAGTTAAATGAATTAAAATTTGAAAAGATAGAGGTTTTGAAGATGCATTTCACTTTGGATTTAATGAGGGGGGGTTGTTTTATAAATTTGAAAGAATGATGGAAAAAAATCAAAAGGTAGAAAAGTGTTTTTATAAATTAGGTAAAGAGGTAAAATATGCAAAAGCCACTTTCTTCTCCCCTTGCCCTCCACAATTTTGGCAGCCATTGCAGCCCTCTCCCTTCTTCATTTCCTTCAATCTTTCTCAAGTTTTAAGGTAATTTTAAGTGGGTTTTTGGTTCATTGCATAAAGGTGTTGATTGTAGGTGTTTTTAAGATGTTTTGGTTGAATTTGGTGAGGGTTTGGAAAACCCTAACCATGAAGTCCGAATTTCTCTTACATTTTCTATTTTTCTTTCCAAATTTGATGGTTTAGATGTTTGATGGATGAGTTTAGGTTATTTTTGGGATAGATTTAAGTTTTAGGATGAATTACACAAAAATTGGTTTTAACAAATTGGGCGCCGGTTCTGTTTCTACATTTTCGGTTCGGCCAAGTTATTTGGTTTGTTAATTTAAATGTTTCAATAGAAAGTAGACGTGTAGAGGGTTACGAAATGGGGTGCCACGTTGGAATCCGTTGAAAAACGAATAAGTTATGGTCGTTTGAAGTTGGACGCTGAAAATTGTGAGGAAAATCCGGTTTAAGGGGTGTTAAACTTTAAATGGGTTAAAGTGGTTTATTTGTGGTTAGTTTTGGTTTAGGTAATCCTTTAGCATTTGTTAGATTGGTACTAAGTGAGTTTTCTTTATATTTATTAGGTTGACAAGTGAGTAATTGAGCTTGGCGTAGTAAACGATTACGTCCCGGGAACAAAGGTAAGTAATGGATTGTGTGTTTTGTCGCCTTCGGACCTACACCACCGAACGGTAGGATTTATTGTTTGATAGTTGTGTTGTTTATATTGAGTAGTGTGAGAATGAATTGCTGGGTTGTTATTGTTTGGTGTTTGAGTATTGTGTGAGTGGCATGCGTCATGTTAAACTACAAAAATAAGTGTTGGGGCATGATGTGAATGATAAGCATGAAATATGTAGCAAGTAGCACTAGAGGGTTGAACGCCTCATTGTTAAAGTGCAAATCGCACTAGAGGGTTGAACGCCTCGTTGTTAAAGTGTAAGTGGCACTAGAGGGTGAACGCCTCGTTGTTAAAGTGCAAGTGGCACTAGAGGGTTGAACGCCTCGTTGTTAAAGTGCAAGTAGTACTAGAGGTTTGAACGCCTCGTTGTTAAAGTGGAAGTGGCATTAGAGGGTGAACGCCTCGTTGTTAAAGTGCAAATAGCACTAGGGGGTTGAACGCCTCATTGTTAAAGTGCAAGTGGCACTAGAGGGTTGAACGCCTCGTTGTTAAAGTGCAAGTGGCACTAGAGGGTGAACGCCTCGTTGTTAAAGTGCAAGTAGCACTAGAGGGTTGAACGCCTTGGTGTTAAAGTGCAAGTAGCACTAGAGGTTTGAATGCCTCGTTGTTAAAGTGGAAGTGGCACTAGAGGGTGAACGCCTCGTTGTTAAAGTGCAAATAGCACTAGGGGGTTGAATGCCTCGTTGTTAAAGTGCAAGTGGCACTAGAGGGTTGAACGCCTCGTTGTTAAAGTGCAAGTGGCACTAGAGGGTTGAACGCCTCGTTGTTAAAGTGCAAGTGGCACTAGAGGATTGAACGCTTCGTTGTTAAAGTGCAAGTAGCACTAGAGGGTTGAACGCCTCATCGTTAATGTGCTAGAGCATGTACTAGAGAGTAGAACGCCTCGTCGTAACGTGCAAGATGAGAACTAGAGAGTTTAACGTCTCGTCGTTAACGTGACATTAGTAAGAAGCAGCAGATGAGAACTACAACCACGAACGGTAGGATTTATGTTGATAGTTGTGTTGTTTATATTGCGTAGTGTGAGAATGAATGCTGGTTGTTATTGTTTTGGTGTTGAGTATTGTGTGAGTGGCATGCGTCATGTTAACTACAAAAATAAGTGTTGGGGCATGATGTGAATGATAAGCATGAAAATGTAGCAAGTAGCACTAGAGGGTTGAACGCCTCATTGTTAAAGTGCAAATCGCACTAGAGGTTGAACGCCTCGTTGTTAAAGTGTAAGTGGCACTAGAGGGTGAACGCCTCGTTGTTAAAGTGCAAGTGGCACTAGAGGGTTGAACGCCTCGTTGCTTAACGTGCAAGTAGCACTAGAGGTTTGAACGGCTCGTTGTTAAAGTGGAAGTGCCATTAGAGGGTGAACGCCTCGTTGTTAAAGTGCAAATAGCACTAGGGGGTTGAATCGTCATTGTTAAAGGCAAGTGGCACTAGAGGGTTGAACGCCGTTGTTTAAAGTGCAAGTGGCACTAGAGGGTGAACGCCTCGTTGTGTAAAGTGCAAGTAGCACAGAGGGTTTTGAACGCCTTGGTGTGTTTTAAGTGAAGTAGCACTAGAGGTTTGAATGCATCGTTGTTAAAGTGGACAGTGGCACTACTAGAGGGTGAACGCATCGTGGTTAAAGTGCAATAATAGCCATAGGGGGTTGAACGCCGCGTTGTTAAGGCAGTGGCACTAGAGGGTTGAACGCTCGTTGTTAAAGTGCAGTGGCACTAGAGGGTTGACGCCTCGTGTAAAGTGCAAGTGGCACTAGAGATTGAACGACTTCGTTGTAAAGTGGGCAAAGTAGCACTAGAGGGTTTGAACGCTCATCGTTAATGTGCAGAGCAGGTAATAGAGAGGTTAGAACGCTGTCGTTAAACGTGCAAGATGAGAACTAGAGAGTTTAACGTCTCGTCGTTAACGTGCATTAGTAAGAAGCAGCAGAGTGAGTGGAATTGGCATGTGTTACTGGGTTGTGGGTGCATGGTGCTTGTTTACATTCGTTATTCATTACTTGCTAAGCTGAAAGCTTACGTGTGTGTGTGTGTTCTTTGGTGTAGGTGAAGACAAGATCAGGTGAGCTAGATGAGGAAGCCCAGGACTAGATAGCAGTTGGTGGCGCATGGAGCATGCCAGTGCAGGCACTTGTTGGGGTGTCTCGGCCACGTTCTTCGGGTAGTTATGGGAATTTTGGTATTTTGCGTTGTATATAGTTGTTTTCCTATTTTGGATAATTATGATTAGTGATGGCTTTGTTGGATGATTGGTATGGAATGATAGTGTTTTAAGACTTTGATTTCAGGTTTTGGGTTTTAGTACTTGTAGGCGTTATGCCGCTCGTTTTGATTTTAAAATAATTAACGTTGGGTTCACTTTTCTCTATTTTTTTGTTAACCGTTTTAAGTCGGTTTTTCGTGATTTTTACAGGGCACGGAGTCAGGAGTGTCGGGAATGTGGGGGTAAGTTTTGGGTGATTTGGAGGGGTGTGGTTTGATGGAAATTTGAAAAAAAAAGTGAAAAATTGTCATTTTTGGACGTATGAAACCCGAGAGGGCCCAATCGGTCGGGCTGGGCCCGTTGCTGCGCGCGCGGCAGGCTGTTGTGCAGCGGCCAAGCCACGGGCGCGCTGCCTGGGCAGCGTGTGGAGCCCAACCGAGCCCAAAACGATTTTTTTTAAAATGCTCCTATTTTTACTGTAACACCCGAGAATTTCTTTAACGTGCGTAGCCTAAGTTATACTAAGTGTGAGATTAAGTTTAAATGATAATGAGAAGAAGAGGGTGGACAAATCAATAGTGTAGTTTGACAATTCAAACTTGTGATTGGTTGAGAATTTTTGGTTTGAAAAGTCCAAGTGTTTAACCAATCAAATTTCAATCAATGTGTGAATGAAAAAGGAAGAAAAAAGGATGAAATGTGGAGTGGTTTGTGTGGTTGACGTGACTGCCAAGAGAAGGAAAAAGTGAGGGTTTAAGTGTAATTTCAATGGCTTATTAAATGAATAAAATAAAGAAAGGAAAAAAAGAATGGTTTTATAAAAGGAAAAAAAGTAAGAACAACTTCATCTTCATCCTTTTTCTCTCCACGGTCGCAGCCACCATGGGAGCTCCTTCCTCTCCTTTTCTTCATGATTTTCAAGGGTATTAAGGTAAGAATTAAGTGAGTTTTAAGTTGGATGTTTATTAGTGGTAGTTTTTGATGGTTTAATGATTTTTTAGAGAAAATGGTTAGGGTTTGGAAAACCCTAGGATATGGAGCTACGAAATTTAATATTTTTGCTGTGCTTCTTCATATATTTGAGGGTTTAAGCTTTAGATAGGTTAGTTTAGGTTGGTTATGGAGTTTGATTAGAAATTGATGAAAGTGTGTGAAAACCGGTTTTGGAGAGAAAGTTGGCCGAATCTGTTGAGGGGTTTTAGGATGGCCAACGGTGTTTGGGTGGTGATTTGATTGTTTCAATGGATAGTAGACGTGTTGAGCTCGACCTGCAAAACCGACTCTAGAACTTGAAAAGACGTTAGTTCCTAGTGTGGAAAAACGGAAATCCGAGAATATAAATGTCAAAAGAAATAATAAACAAGCTACGGAATGAAATGAAAATTTAGGTGAGTGTGTGAAGTGAGAGAGATGGTAGGGTGAGTTGTGGTCCAGATCGATTGATGCGTTAGTTATGAATATTTTGCGAGAATGGCGGTGAGTGCTTCAATGGAGATCGACAAGAGTTTCTTCAAGAAGAAAACTCGATTCAAAGGAATCCGGGTTAAGGACACTCCTTGCTGTTTTCGCCCTCAAAAAGAGTGGAGAAGGAGGTGGCAAATTCCAACTCTAAATAGCTACCAAGCTAGAAGAATGGTTCGGGGGCGCGACCCTCGGTTGTTGTCAATCCGAGCTACTTGGAAGCCTCCTGCCTACAAGCTTCTTCTTTTTTTTT
>CM039513.1:46064624-46091048 GCA_022432975.1 Begonia masoniana | reverse complement strand
GGGTTGAACTAAAGTTATCATTTCACCTTCAAGTTTTCACTTGAAGTGATGAGATCGACGTGTATTAGGACCCAAAACCTTCATGGCCGTAATTAAGGACGCAGGAAATCCGTTTGAAACCAGTATAGAAACTTCAATCAATTGATTTTTCAAAAGAATGACGATCAAGCAAATGAGGCTGGTAAATGGCCGGTGGTTAGACCAAAGTTATCTATTTTACCTTCAAGGGGGTAAATTGAGTGATGAGACACGACGTGTATTGAGGACCCAATAACCTCATGGACGAGTAATTAAGACTTAGGATTCTATGTGAAGAAAGTATTATAAACTTCACTTCAAGTGATTTGTTCCAAAAAAATGATCTACGCATCAAGCAAATGAGGTTCACTAGACATGACTTTGGTTAGAACCAAAGTTATCCATGTTACCTCAGGGTTTAACTTGAAGGATGAGGAACGACATGTATGAGGACCAAAAACATATAATGGATGCGTTAAAGACTAGTAAATCCTTGTTTGAAGAAGTATAGAAACTTCACTCAATCGAATTTGTCCAAAAGAAATGAAGTATCAAGCAAATGAGATTGAAGGTACAGACTTGCTGTGGTTAGAACCAAAGTTATCCATTTCACCTTCAAGGTTGTAACTTGAAGTGATGATAACGAGTGTATTGTGACCCAAAACCGTCACAAATGCGTAATAAGACATGGATGGTTTTTAAGAAGTTAAGAAACTTCAATTCAATGATGTTCAATAAGAACTGAACGTATCAAGCAAATGAGGTCATTGTGACATGCTTTGGTTAGACCAAAGTTATCCATTTTACCTTCAAGGTTTTAAGGAAGTTATGAAAACGACATGTATGAGACCCAATAACCGTCCTGGACGCGTAAATAAGACTTAGTAATCCGTTTGAAGAAGTATATTTTTTTTTTTTTTTTTTTCTTCAAGATGAGAAATCCGTGGGTTGGCTCATTAAAAATCATCCAAAAAAATAGTTACAAACACCAATGCCATGAATATATAGGACCTAATGGTGGGCTTGGGCTGGGCTTGGACCTGTCTTCAAACTTCAATGGGCCAAACCAAGCACCAACTAATCCTATATCACTAATCCTAACATCCATATAATCCTAACATGCATCTAACCTAACATGCTTAATATAGTTTAAGAAGAAGCCAACGTTTGCCAATGTTTGAACTTTCAAAAAAAGCAACCATATTAAAGTCGGGAAGCAAATTCCATGTGAGCCATTAAGGTGTGTCTTTGTTTCCACATGAGGAGATGCTCGGTGGTTCAACGTCTCCAGCTTAATCTCCATTCAAGCGTGCACGGTGTCCTCCAAGTTTCACACGAACCATGACCTGCAAAAGAGGGACCAGTGTTGTTAGTCAAATTGTGGATCGGGTCTGGGATCGTGTAATGGGGCCTACGGGCACATCATGACTTTCCACGAAGAAGGGAAGTTAGGGTTTTACTGTGTGCATCAAAAATTGTCTGGGGTGTGTTTGAGCACGATGGTAAGGTTGTAGCGTATGCCTCTAGGCAGCGGAAGAGTGATGAGCAGAAAATTACACCAACTCACGATTTGGAATTAGAGCTGTGTGTTTGCATTGAAAGATTTGGAGGCACTACCTGTAGGGTCGGCAGTGTGATGTGTTTTCAGACCACAAGAAGCCTGAAATACCTCTTTACTCAAAAAGGAATTCAACATGAGGACAGAGACCGTTGGTTAGGAATTGTTAAAGATTATGGACTTTGACATTCAGTTCTCCTGGTAAGGCCAATGTTGTGGTGAGCATTAGCAGAAGTCAAAGCACTGCAACCCGCAGTATAAACCCAATCAGTACCTTTGAGGCGGAAGATCAAAAGTCTTGATTTGGAGTTAGTTCATGAGTTGTGAGCTTACTTATACTCTAACCATCAACCACCTTTGGATAAGATCAAGAAAACAACGGATGGATTCAAAGGAGAATAAAATAATGGTGAGTAAGTTAAGAGGGATGCCTCCTCTGAGTTCAGCCTCTCTAATGATGGGATTTTGAAATTAGGACGATGTTACATTCCGCAGGTTAGGATTGCGTGAGTTGATCTGGTGCGCTCATTCTTCTTACCTTTCTGGGCATCCTGGAGGCCCCAAGATGTATGGGGACGAAGCTACTTATTGGGGCAAAACTTAAAGAGGGATGTGGCCAAGTTTGTAGAGTCATGCTTGATTGCCAACAAGTTAAAGCAGACACCACGCCAAGAGGTACTTCAAAACCCGTACACGCATCCCTGAAGGAAGTGGGAAAACATTGCCATGGAATTTGGCGTAGGCATTACCAAAAGACAAATCAAAGGAAATGATAAAGTATTTGGGTGTGGTAGCAGAATGAAAACAAGTAGCACTTTTATGCCAGTAAGAATGATCTTTTCAATGGACCAGCTGAAAACCGTATATTCAAGAAAATTCATCCAGGATTGCATGGGATTCCTATCTATTGTCTCCGATCGTGATCCTCGATTCTCCTCGAGCTTTTGGCAAGTTTGCAAGGCAATTAGAAACAAACCCCGTTATTCCTCTTTCAGGCATGCTTTTCAACCGTCAATGATGGTCGTCTGAGCGACATTCAATACCATGACGAATATGTTGAGGGCTTGGTGTCTAGAGTTTCAGGCATCGTGGCGTCGATACTGCTCTTGATTTATTTTTTTACACAATAGTTACCAGTCCACCATGGTATGGCACCTTATGAGGCACTTTATGGCAGAAGCTGCAGGTCACCTTTGTAATGGGATGAGGTCTTGAACACCCCGAGTTAACGGCCAAGTGATTTTTTAACATGTATAACGGTCATAAAGATTAATCTTCGTAGTTTGGGAATTATGCCAAGCTTAAAAATCCTGTGGATCTAAAACTAGGTTGAGTTGGCAAAGTTGTAATATTGGAGGATTGAGGCCAGTATTTAAAGAACCCAGGAAAGGATTCAACCTATTAAACCCTGTAGGACATCCCAAATTACGCGATTTCTTCTCTCCCAAGATCTCGCTCTCTGTCGCTGGAAATCCCTCCTTCGGACGATCGGTTCCTTGTGACTTCTCGCGTACTTGTGCTAGAGGTAGGGTTTAACAATATAGTATTGTTTGGTTGGAAACTCTATTTTACGCTCGCATTTGAACGCGGATTTTATCAATGGCGAGTCGTTATTAGAACTTTAGCATCGGAGTAGTAATGTCAGACCCGAATACAATTCGGACATTTTTAAGTAATCAATCAGATCTAATCGCTGGTAGAACTGTTTGTTTTTATTTGGATTTCAGAGTCTGCACAGTATATCAAACCACGGATTCGGGGATGCTTAGTTAATAGATCCTATGTAAACACCCCTAATTACTGTACCGATTTCCATATTATTACTTATTTTTTTTTCTCTTACATTTTATAAACTTTAAAACTTGACGTTAACTAGATTGAAATCGAAGCGAAACCGGATCGAAATCGAAGTCGTTGTAAATAATTTAAACATAAATAAAACAATTTAAATAAAACTTAAAAATTTAAAACATTTAATAAATAAAAGACAGAGGGGGCAGAATCGAAAAGCATCGCCAAACAAGGGGGTCGGCGATCGTTTCGGGCAATTGCGAAATCGATCGCAGCTTGCAATAGAGCAAGCGATCGATCTGGTAGGTTGCGAGCTCGAGCGCTGCATATGTTAACAGAGCAAGCGATCGATCTCTGCAATTTGCAGAGATCGATCGCTTGCATACATTAAAGGGCGGCGATCGATCTCTGCAGTTTGCAGAGATCGATCGCTGCCATGCAGCGATCCTTCATGCTTCAAATACAACGATCGTTCTCTTCCCCTTCCTCGTAACACTCAATTAGCTCTCTCGAAATTCTGACTCCAGAGAGCAATTTCTAAACTCACGGCCTCTAATCACCAACAGAATCTCAATTAACATACTTCAGCTCTCTGGAATCCGATGTCAGAGAGCAACCCTTTTCAAATTCTTCCACTTCTCATCTTTAAACCTTACTCATCTTATAGTTAACTCGACAGACTTACAGCGACCTTTACGAAGTCCAACTGCGTGGATAGCTTTAAAAACGGCTATCATAACAATACACACAACATTTAAACTTAATTTAAAAAACCAACCGTTCTAGAATTCTTAATGTTTAATGGGAGCGGTTCTAACCAAACATTTTATAACGTTCATCAAACAGTTTAAACCAAAACGTTTTACATACAATTACCAAAAGTTAGCTAATCCCTATCCAGATGCCAAACAATCTACATCTCTAAAGTTATAGATCACACATCCCAAAATAAACCCAGAGTCCATACATACATCCCACGGGTCGTATCGCGGCTCGACTATCAGCGCACTCCACGAGCCATCAACAATCAGCTGCTCCTACATCAGGAGAGGAAATCCTCTCCTGGGTCCACGTAACCTAGACACGTCACTCCACCATACAGACACTCTGAGATATTGAAAATCTCAGTCAGCTACGTAAAATGCAGATGCATGCGTGCGTATGACATTCAGAAATCATGTCAGAGTCCGATTAACAGATACAGAATTACAGATTACGTAATTACGTCAAAGACCGACAGAATTGTCACGAATCACCTCTACCATAAGCGGAGGAGGGCCCATCCAGCGGTAGGACACCCTTTCCAATTAGAGAGGGGGGGTTACACGCTTGCAACACGCACGCCGTGCCTGAGCCCCACCCCGTGACCAGATACAGACAGATTAAGTTATCCTTCAGATTCGTTACCGGATTTATTTCAGATATATGTTCCTTTTCTTAAAAACAACGTGAGAAATTCCTATTTCAGACCTTTCGAAAACCGTGATGCATGAAAAAGTTCATACAGCGGAAAGTAAACAAAACAACATACATATTAACCAGACAATACCAACATAACTAGTACCCAACTAAACAAAGTAAAAGACATGGAACCCTTAAAGGATCCTGATCCGACGCGAGGTATGGTGTAGATCTTTCGGCAAGCAAGTCCGAGAATACCTGAGCGCGATGGATCTCAACTTCGTCCACGCGAGTCGTGTATGAGACAAAAACACGATATTGCGTTAAGGTAAACCAATTTAAACGATTAAATGTTCAAACTAATTAAAGTCCTAATTTAACAAATCGAGCTTTTAAACAACGACATAAGCTGACATCTGAAATCTATTACGATGTGATTCCGAAACCGAAAAATTCTATACTTGATACTTTTTCACAATTGGGTTATCTCGGTCCCATAACGTCCCCTCCGTTCGAACCTGCTTAATATGGCTAACTATTAATACGAGCCCTAAATCGCGTTTTTAGTCGAAACCTAATTGCCACATAACCCTAAATCGATACCAAAAACTCGGAATAAACGCTGAGAGGCCGAAGCTACATACTTAGGGTAGCGAGAGGAGGAGGAACGTGAAGGGAGGAGGATGAAGGAGGTGGGGACGTGTGAGAACCGGCCGGCCAGAGAAGCTTTTCCTTCTCTGTTCGTGCGCTCAGAGAGGAAAAGAAGAAAGAGGAGAAAAGTGAGGGAAAATGAGGGTTTGTGATGTTTTTAATAGAAAAATTATTTTGCAAATTACATTTTGCCCTTCTTACTTAAATCTATTCGTTTGCCGGCGTTTAGTTAATCGTCTTCGATTCGGATTCTCGAAAATTCCATATTTTGCCAATAACCATATTTCACGCACAAGGCTATTAAAAACTGTCCGTTCGCGATTCGGACCTCGTTTCCTATTTTACGAGACGTCTTGTACGCTACGAAAAGTGTATTTATCGGAATATAGAGTTTGAACTCTGAAAATTCCGTAAATTCCTTAAATTCTATTATTCGTTGAACGTAATGACGCTTTCTTTTTGTAAAAGGACCTGATTGACATAGATACAAAAACGCCAATAATAATAATAATAATAATAATATATAAAGGTGTAACAAACCGGATATAACATTCTAACCCCTCTTATTCAGAATTCTTGCCACAAAATCTAAATTACACAAACAGATCAGGCTACTTAGTATCATATCCTGCTTGTCGTTCCACGTCGCCTCTTCCACCTCGTGATACCGCCATGAACTTTGACTAGCGAATTTTTTGTTGGTAGAACCTTGAGGACATGCTCCAAATACGTATTGGCTATCCTCATAGCTCAAGGTAGGCTTCACCTCGATTTGTAGCCTCACGTATGCGATGATCGCGCAAGCACTTCCGAAGCATAGATTAATGAATACGGTAGGATACTCTCCATAGAGCGGGAAGCTGCAATCGTGTACGCCAACTTCCCGATACTCTTAGGAATAGGAAAGGGCCCCACATAACGAGGGTTTAACTTACCCCTCCTTCCAAATCTCGCAACGCCCTTGAACGGAGAAACTTTCAAATAACCTCATCGCCTTCCTCGAACTCTAGCTCTCTCCGTCTGGTGTCAGCATAGCTCTTGTGTCTGCTCTGAGCTACCTCAATGCGCTGTCGGATAACGGCAATCTTCTCTGCCGTCTGCTGCAGAATCTCAGGTCCAACGACGCTGGCCTCGCCAACCTCGTCCCAATACAGCGGAGATCTGCACTTTCGACCATATAAGGCTTCATACGGAGCCATACCCGATAGTAGCCTGGAAGCTGTTGTTGTCGAGAACTCGATCAGTGGCAAATACCTGCTCCACGATCCCTGAAACTCAAGCACACACACTCTGAGCATATCCTCCAAAATCTGATTTGTCCTCCTGTCTGACCATCAGTCTGAGGATGAAACGCTGTGCTGAAGTTAAGCTGAGTCCCCATAGCTCTATGCAAACTCTTCCAGAACTTCGATGTAAACCTCGGATCTCGATCCGAGACAATAGAAACCGGCACTTCCGTGCAACTTCACAATCTCCTGTACATAGAGCTCTGCGAGCTGATCCATAGAAGACGTCATCTTCACAGGCAAAAAGTGAGCCGACTTTGTCAATCGGTCCACAATAACCCAAATGCCGTCATAGCCTCGCGTAGTCCTCGGGAGCCCCACAATGAAATCCATGGAGATCTGCTCCCACTTCCACTCCGGAATCGGCAGTGGCAATAACGTTCCGGCAGGCCTCTGGTGCTCGGCCTTCACCTGTTGACAAACTAAACAGGTCTCGACATACTTGGCCACCTCTCTCTTCATGTTCGGCCACCAGAAGTGTTGTTTCAAATCCCGGTACATCTTGGTACTCCCCGGGTGCACAGAATATGCCGAGGAATGTGCCTCGGCCAATATCTCCTTCTTCAGATCCTCGTCGCTAGGCACGTACCACCTATGCCTGAACTTCAGAATACCATCCTCCGATAAATGGAAATCCGACGAGTCTCCCAATGTCATACTAGATCGAAGCTCCATACACTCCGAATCACTCTGCTGAGCCTCGCGTATACGATCAAGAATAGTTGGCCTGAGAGAAATGTTGGCAAGCATATAGGACAACTCTGCCACTATCTCCACGTCGAATCTCTCAATCTCAGACCGCAGCGTAACTGACATCGCTGCTAATGATGGCTGACTCGCAGAAGGCGGCACTCTACTCAATGCATCAGCTACCTTGTTCGCCTTTCCTGGGTGGTACTTGATATCAAAATCGTAATCATTGACGAACTCAAGCCATCGCCTCTGTCGCATGTTCAGCTCCTTCTGCGTAAATAAGTACTTCAAACTCTTGTGGTCGGAGAATATCTCGCACTGCTGCCCATATAAGTAATGTCTCCATATCTTCAGTGCGAAAACCACAGCTGCTAGCTCGAGGTCGTGTGTGGGGTAGTTCTGCTCATACGGCTTCAGCTGCCGAGATGCATAAGAAATAACCTTCCCCTCCTACATCAATACACAACCGAGTCCCACTCCCGATGCATCACAATAAACACTGTACCTGACACCTTCATCAGGTAGCGCCAGTACTGGGGCAGTGGTCAATCTCTGCTTTAACTCCATAAAGCTGTCATCACAAGCAGACGACCATACAAACTTCTCGTTCTTCCGAGTCAATCGTGTAAGAGGAAGTGCGATCTTCGAGAATCCCTCTATAAACTTCCGATAATAACCGGCCAATCCGAGAAATCCACGCACCTCACGTACGTTCTTCGGCTGTGGCCAATCGCTGACCACCTGAATCTTGCTCGGATCCACAGAAACTCCGTCCTGTGATACAATATGGCCCAGAAAACTCACTCTGTCAAGCCAGAATTCGCACTTAGAAAACGTCGGATATAGATGATGCTGACATAACGTGCTCAGAACTATCCTCAGATGGTCCTCGTGCTCTTCCTTCGTCTTAGAGTAAATCAAGATGTCGTCGATAAACACCACAACGAACTTATCCAGGTACTCTCTGAAGACATGGTTCATCAGATCCATAAACGCTGCAGGAGCATTAGTGAGTCCAAAGACATAACGAGGAACTCATAATGCCCATACCTCGTTCGGAACACCGTCTTCGGTATATCATCCATCCGGACCTTCAGCTGATTGTAACCCGAGCGTAGATCAATCCTGGAAAATACTCGGGCACCCTGTAGCTGATCAAATAAGTCGTCAAGTCGAGGCAGTGGGTACTTATTCTTCACCGTGAGCTTATTCAGCTCCCTGTAATCGATACACATCCTGAGGGGCCCGTCTTTCTTTTTTTTCTTTTTTTTTTTGTTTTTTAACAAACATAACGGGCGCACCCCAGGGTGATACACTGGGTCGGATGAAACCCTTCTCTAACAATTCGTCGAGCTGAGTCCTCAACTCCATTGATTAAATCGAACTAATCTTACTAATGTATAATTATATTTCTGTATGGTGTTCATTGTTATGTGTATCCTACTATCTTCTCTTCGAGGCTCGCCTAGTAATTCTTCTTACTCCACCTATTATTCTCTTCCTTACCAATTTCGGATCTAACTACTTTACCTATCACATGCATATCACTGTACAGGTAATTAAAATAATACCTGTAATTGTAGAAGGCTGGGCCCCATCGTCGGCGTTGTCAGACTCGATGAATGCAAAGACTCTCGGTACAACTTTTCTTTGATCTCTGCCTGATTGATCTCGACCCTGATTCGGGCAGTCTTTAACAAAATGGCCTGGTTCTCCACACCAATAGCACACACTCGTGCCTACTCTGCACTGTCCTCTATGCTCCCTCCGGCATTTAGGGCAAAGAGGTAACCGAGAAGCCCCTTGTACCAGCTTGCCTTTCCCTCGATCGTTGCCTGGTTGATTTCGGTTTAACAACAGACAATTCATGACATAGTGGCCAGCTTCCCACATCGATAACACCTATTGGTACGCGTCAGACAATCACCGTAGTGCCTCTTCTGGCATTCAGGACACAGAGGCTTCCGATAAGTTCCTTGTACGCGCTTGTGTCGTCTTTGTTTAGTTTCCTCCTTGCTCATCCTCTTCGTACCACGATTACTGGGAGTGACCACTCCTTGGGTCCTTGGGCTTTCCCAGTTTGTCAATATCTCGATCTGATGAGATTGCCTAGCTATAAGTTGAGCCTGTCGGTCTATATGCTGGGCCTGACGGTCCAGAAATTCCGTAAATCGATCTAGCGCGTCATCTCTATGATCTCTTCCTCGAGTCATAATGTATCAAGCCTAAAACAAGTTAAACAGGTAATCCTAAGAAATATGAAATCGAATAAAGTAGTAAACAGACTTACAGTTGACGAAGGATGTCCGCGTAGTGGCTGTGCAGTCGAGCAGTCTACAGAATCGATTTTAAAACCCGGGGGCTCTGATACCATAAATGTAACACCCCTAATACTGTACCCGTATTTCTCATATTATTATATATTTTTTTTTATCTTTACATTTTATAAACTTTAAAACTTGACGTTAACCAGAATTGAAATCGAAGCCGAACCGGAATCGAATCGAAGTTCGTTTGGTAAATCATTTAAAACATAAACTAAAACAATTTAAATAAAACTTAAAACATTTAAACATTTAATAACATTAAAAGACAGAGGGCAGAATCGGAAAGCAATCGCCAAAAAGGGGGGCGGCGATCGATTTCTGCAATCTGCAGAAATCGATCGCAGCTTGCAATATAGCAAGCGATCGATCTCTGTAGTTTGCAGAGATCGATCGCTGCATATGTTAACAAGAGCAGCGATCGATCTCTGCAAACTGCAGAGATCGATCGCTGCACTACATATAAAGGGCGGCGATCGATCTCTGCAGTTTGCAGAGATCGATCGCTGCCCATGCAGCGATCCTTCATGCTTCAAATACAACGATCGTTCTCTTCCCCTTTCCTTCAGTAACACTTCAATTAGCTCTCTGAAATTCTGAATTCCAGAGAGCAATTTCTATACCTCACGCCTATAATCACAACAGCAATCTCAATTAACATACTTTCAGCTCTCTGGAATCCGATTCCAGAGAGCAACCCTTTTTCAATTCACTTCCCACTTTCTCATCTTTAAACTTAATCATCTTATACGTTAACTCGACCGACTTACAGCGGACTTTACGAAGTCCAACTGCGTGGATAGCTTTAAAAACCGAGCTATCCTTAACAACCTACAAACAACATTTAAACTTAATTTAAACAACCAAACAGTTCCAGAATTTCTATAACGTTAAATAGCGGTTCTAAACCAAAACATTTTATAACGTTCATCAAACAGTTTAAACCAAAACGTTTTACATACAATTACCAAAACGTTATCTAATCCCTATCCAGATCCAAACAATCTAAATATTCTATACAGTTATCAGATCACACATCCCAAAATAACCCCAGAGTCCATACATACATCCCCACGGGTCGTATCGCGCCTCGACTACTCAGCGCACTCCCACGAGCATCATCCATCAGCTGCTCCTACATCAGGAGGAGGAATATCATCCTCACCTGGGTCAACGTAACCTAGAACGTCACCTACACCATACAGACACATATGAGATATTGAAATCTCAGTAAGCTACGTAAATGCAGATGCATGCGTGCGTATGCCATTCAGAAATCATGCTCAGATTCAGATTACAGATACAGAATTACAGATTACAGATTCATTACGTCACAGACAGACAGAATTGTCACCGAAACCTCTACCCACTAAGCGGAGAGGGCCCATCCAGCGGTCGGACTACCCTTTCCACCTAGAGAGGGGGGTACACGCTTGCAACACGCACAGCCGTGCCTGAGCCCCATCCCGCGTGACCAGATACAGACAGATTACGTTTATTCATTCAGATTTCGTTACAGATTTCATTTCAGATATACGTTCCTTTTCTTAAAAACACGTGCAGAAATTCCTTTTCATGACTTTTGAAAACCGTGATGCATGAACAGTTCATATCAGCGGAAAGTAAACAAACACATACATATTAACCAGACAATACAACATAACCTAGCTACCTAACCTAAACAACGTAAAACAAGGAACCCTCAAGGATCCTTGATACGACGACGAGGTATGGTGTAGACCTTTCGGTCAAGCAAGTCACGAGAACTACCTTGAGCGCGCTGGATCTCAAACTTCGTCCACGGGAGTCGTGTCTGAGACAAAACACGATATTTGTCGTTAAAACCAATTTAAACGATTAAATGTCCAAACTAATAAAGTCCTTAATCTAACAAATCGAAGCTTTTAAACAACGACATAACGCTTGATAAATCTGGAAATCCATATTACGAGTTATTTCCGAAAACCCGAAAATTCTATAATTTATACTTTTTCACAAATTGGTTTATCTTCGTCCAATACGTCCAATACGTTCGATACATGCTTAATCATGGCTAACCTATTAATTACGAGCCCTAAATCGCGTTTTTCGTCGAAACCCTAATTGCAACCCTAACCCTAAATCGAACCGAAAACTCGAAATAAACGCTTAGAGGCCGAAGCTACATACCTAGGGTAGCGAGAGGAGGAGAAACCGTGAAGGACGGAGGATGAACGGAGGTCGGACGTCGTGAGAACGCCGGCGGCCAGAGAAGCTTTTCCTTCTCTGTTCGTGCGATCCAGAGAGAAAAAGAAAGAAAGAGAGAAAGTGAGGGGAAAATGAGGGTTTGTGATGTTTTTAATAGAATTATTTTGTAAATTACCATTTTGCCCTTCTTACTTAAATCTATTCGTTTCGTCCTTCGTTTCGTTAATCGTCCTTCGATTCGGATTCTCGAAAATTCCATATTTTGCCAATAACTCATATTCATCGCCAAGGCTTTATTAAAACTGTCCGTTCGCGATTCGGACCTCGTTTCCTATTTTTACGAGAACGTCTTTACGCTACGAAAAGTGTATTTACTCGGAATATAGCGTTTGATCTCTGAAAATTCCCGTAAATTCCTTAAAATTCTTATTATTCGTTAGAATCGTAATGACGCTTTCTTTTGTAAAACGGACCTGATTTGACATAGATACAAAAACGCCAATAATAATAATAATAATATAATAAAAGGTCCGTACAAACCGGATATTATATCCTAGGATGATTTATGAGTAGAGTATTAGGATTTTGTTTTAACTACTGCAATGTAAATGTTTAGGTGAAGAAGTTTGAAGAGAAATGAGCTCAAGTGCTAAGGAGG
Source organism: Begonia masoniana (assembly GCA_022432975.1). NCBI lineage: Eukaryota > Viridiplantae > Streptophyta > Magnoliopsida > Cucurbitales > Begoniaceae > Begonia > Begonia masoniana. Next base: position 46,078,481 of record CM039513.1, on the reverse strand, counting down.
CCAGGTAAGTGAATGTATTAAGATTTCCGGCTAATAGAGCCCTACATCGTGGGTGTACTAGGTTGTTTAGATGTCTAATGTTTACATTATGATAATGAGCTTGCCTGCACTTGAAGGATTTATGTATGTTGTGAAGTTATCTACTCTGGTATGATCCTTGTCATAGTTTGATGAGTTAAAAGTTCTCATGTTCATGCATCATGAATGTTTCCCAAGCATAAGAAAATGTTTTAACGCATGTTTACTATGAACAAGATATATATGTATATATGTATATATAAGATTTATGCAACGTGGATTAAGTGAGGGTTGGGGGCGGTTCGGCGTATGTCACAGTCCAAAGAAGGACATATGAATACGACCCTCAGTAGGGAACAAGATCAAACTCACTGTCGAACCCCCTTTACCGGCACAAATCCTCTCTTGATCCACACAACCTAAACAAAGAATATGAGCAAAGACTATGAATGATGAATATGATCAATGATTATGAACAAAGAATATGAGCAAAGACTATGAATGATGAATATGATCAATGATTATGAATGATGAATATGATCAATGACTATGAATGATGAATATGATCAATGATTATGAATGATGAATATGATCAATGATTATGAATGATGATTATGAGCAAAGACATGAACAAGAAAAGACTTATGAGCATGTGATTTTCCCAAATTATGCATTCATGCATCAATGTTAGTGTTGCATTCCTTACTAAGCATTAGGCTTATAGTTTGAACCTTATGATGTAGGTGACGAGTTTTCAGGTGAGGAACTCAAGGTTAATGAAGATGTCTAAGCTTGGTTGCTGGAGGATGCTCAGTGTGACAGTGGAGGCTGGATAGGCGATCAAGTTCTCTGGTTATACCCTTAGTAAGTCAGAGAAGTTTATGATAAACAGATGACTAAGTAGAATAGAGTTTTCTTATAACAATGAGATTCAGATTTTGAGTGGTTTGACCCAAGAGTCTGTTAACGATTTTAAGGATTATTGAATGGTCTGTTTAGCTTAGCCTTCCGCTATGTGTATCTTATATGAGATATGGTTTTCACTCATTAGAGTTTATAATTTCCAGGCTAAGGTTTGGGTGAGTTGTAGTATTCTCTGTTGGATGAGGTTGTTTGATGATTATAGTGTTTTACTGCCGTAAGATAGAAGCTGGATGAGGCATTCATCCGGCTGACGTCATCGACAGGTGTCAAATGATAGGAATCGAACGATTGAGTCTTCCGGATGACGTCGCCGGAAGAGGTAGTATGTCCTTCATCGGCAGATGTAGTGTTTAAGCCATCGGATGATGAAAGGGTTATTTTGTCGTCTAGCGATCGGCAGATGTAGAGTGTTTAGCCATCGGACGATGTGAGGGTTTTCTTGTCGTTTAGTGACAGGGTCATGTTTTAATTATGCACGTGGGGAGCACATGTCCACCGGATGATGTTTCCCTATTTCACCGGAAGATGTAATATGTTTCTTCATCGGATGATTAAGAACTATCTTGTCGTTTAGCGATCGGCAGATGTAGTGTAATAAAGTCACCGGATGATCTAAGGAGTCTTTTTACCGGATGATATAAATATGTTTTGTCGTCTAGTGACCGGATGATGTAAGTGATAATTTGTCGTCTAGTGATCGGATGATATAGAGCTTGTAAGCTATCGGAAGATGTCTTAGATGAACACGTGAATTTCACATGTCTAGCGGTAGATGTTTTAAATTGGTCACACGAGATGCACGTGATCATCGGTCGATGCGAGTATTCGCATCTGCCGATAGGTGTTTAAATGAGTCATGTGGGGTGCTCGTGCCATCCGGAAGACGCAGTGTCTATCGGTTAATGCATGCAGACCCATGCAACTTGTACGTCGATTGGAAGCATGTACGAGGGACTGATTTTCCATTCATTAAGCTGAAGTCTTTAAGCCTGTTAGGTATACTGTCATTAAAAAAAAAAACAGAGAAGGAGAAAGGAGTTCAAATATGAATTAATGTTTATGTAAAGTCAAGAATTTCGTGGCGATCCTCCCCGAGTCGTTACAAGGTCAGTGAAGCAAAATTCCTAGGTCCCAAGATCTTGCAACAAATGTCTGACAAGATTGCCATTATTAGGAAAAGAATGATTACTGCACAAAGCCGACAGAAAAGTTATGCAGACCAAAGGAGGAGAGATCTGGTGTTCTCTGTCGGGGATGAAGTATTTTTAAAGATTTCACCATTTAAGGGAGTACTTAGATTTGGCAAGAAAGGAAAGCTTAATCCGCGATTCGTTGGACCATTCCCTGTCTTGGAAAGGATCGGCAGCACAACTTATAAACTGTAATTGCCTCTTTCACTGGAGAAGGTTTACAATGTTTTTCATGTGTCTATGTTGAGAAAATGCATATGGGATCCTACACAAGTTGTTAAGCCAGTGGATGTCGAAATTGAGCCAACATTAACGTATGAAGAGAAGCCAGTGCAAATTTTGGAATCTGCAGTAAAGACTCTGAGGAATAAGGAAATTCCTTTAGTTAAGGTCTTATGGACAAACCATGGAGTTGAAGAAGCCACATGGGAACGACAACAAGATATGTTGGACAAATATCTGGAGCTCTTCGTTTGATCAATTTTCGGGGACGAAAATTTTGTTTAAGGAGGGGTGGATGTAACACCCGACATTCTCAGTCAGGTGATTTCTTAACGGAATTAACGGTCACCTCTTTATTTGACCTTTTATTTAATAATTATATGCCAAAGCTTATAAGATTTCTATTGTAGTGGCAGAATTGTAATTAAGGAGGAACCTATTTGGTATAAGTACAAAATGGAAACTCTTAAACCTCACAAAAATCTCACTGTAGCCGACATTCTCTCTTGGCGATTCCCATCCTCCCAGAACACTCTCTCTCTCTCGCAGCAGGTAGCCTTCTTCATCAACAACCGATTCTCCTTCGTTCTCGCCGATACTCAGCTTACCAGGTAAGACTTAATGAATGTAGTTACTGGTAGATACTTTGAGCTCTGTTTTCGGTTAGAACCTGAGGTTTCAGATTCTTTAATGGCAGAGTAATAATAGGACCATTTCTAATATGCGTTTAGTAAAGGCATTTTATTTCTGAGTTGATTCTGGACATTTAGATAGCTGTATGCGATTAGTTACTGGGTTGAATATGGTTATTTAGATTGTAGAAATTTAATCCACGCACACAAGGTGCTCGGCAGAAGATTATAGAAATACAAGTAGGTTAAGCATTAGGATGATTTTTGGTTATCACTATTAAGATTTTATTTTAACTTGGTAATGTGAAATGATATAGGTGAAGAAGATTTGAAAGGAGTATTCCATTTGCAAAGGACACCAGGTAAGTGAAAGTATTAAGACTTTCGGCCATTAGGGCCCTACATCTTAAGGGTACTAAATTAGTTATGTGTTTGATGTTTGTTTTAAGTTAGTAAGACGGTTGTACTCGGATGATTTACGGATGTTTGAGAATTATGTTATATGATGTTTTGATAGAGTCTATGAAGTCAACTGTCCAGTATGATATTTTCCATAGTTCGATAATTTAAGAACATTCATGTCATGCATCATGATTTACTTCCCAAGCATATGAAAATGATTTATGAGCATGTTTTTCCCATGAACAAGATATAAGAATGAACATGAAACTTATGCAACCGGACTAAGTGAGGGTTGGGGGCGGTTTGGCGTATGTCACTGTCCAAAGAGAAGGACCATGAATACGGCCCGAAAGGGACTATGTACACTTGCACTGTCATCCCCCCTTTACGGCACAAATCCTCCCTTAATCCATATGATGAAAGTGATGAACAAGAACACGAATAAGAGCAAGAAAAGAGCATGAAACGAACATGAAACGAACATGATCATAATTTTCTTGTAACTATGCATTCACATATACATGTTAGTATTGCATTCCTTACTAAACATTAGGCTTATAGTTTAAATCTTATGATGTAGGTGACGAGATATCAGGTGAGGAGTTCAAAGTTAATGAAGATGTCTAAGCCTGGTTGTTGGAAGGTGATCAGGGTGCAATTCTATGGCTGGATGGCGATTGAGACCCCTGGTTAATGCTCTATGATTTTGTTATGATTAAGAGTATGGTAGTTTAAGCAGGATGAGTTTATTTTTATAACATTGAGTTTTGAAATTGTATGGTTGACTACTGAGTCTGGGAATGGTTATAAGGATTATTAAATGATCTGTTGTTAAGTCTTCCACTATATGTATTTTGGATGAGTCTCTAATTTTCATTTATAAGAGTGATTAGTCAATGAAGTTAGAAGTCTGTGCATATCTATGTCCACCGATAGCTTTACTATATCGGTTGATGTTAGGAATTTGCATCCACTGATAGATGTTCTCTATCGAAAGATGTATGAGTTTGCATCCACCGGTAGATGTTCTCTATCGAAGATGCCTTAAAAGAGCACATGGATTGCACATGTCTATCGGTAGATGCTGTGTATCTCAATTACCGGATGATGTAAGTGTTGTGTTGTCGTCTATTGACCGGTAGATGTTTTACCATCGGTCGATGCGAGTCTATGACTCTATCGGCAGATGCAATTTAAGAGATGTTTAGAAACAGATGTGTCGCGTGGCGGGCACGTGACCATCGGTCGATGCGAGTCTATGACTCTATCGGCAGATGCAATTTAAGAGATGTTTAGAAACAGATGTGTCTCGTGGCGGGCACGTGACCATCGGTCAATGCGAGTCTATGACTCTATCGGCATATGCAATTTAAGAAATGTTTAGAAACAAATGTGTCGCGTGGCAGGCACGTTACCATCGGTCGATGTGAGTCTATGACTCTATCGGTAGATGCAGTTTAGGAGATGTTTGCGAAGAAAAACAAATATATATATATATATATATATATATATATATATATTATATATAATACTAATAATGAACAAGGTGCATGAAGTAAAAACCGATTGATTGAGAGGTTAAGTTATGAATTACGTGGTGACTTCAACTGGGTTGTTACAATTATGGTATCAAGCAAAACCAGGTTCTAAAATCGATTCTGCAGACTGCCTCCCAGCACAGATTGTCACCTGAGTACACTCCAGCAACTGTAAGTGTTTATGATTTAGCAATGTCATTAAGTTAAAATATGTTATGATTATTGTTTAGGAATCCCAAAATGGTGAGAGGTCAACAGAGAGAAGACAATGTGGATAGTAACACTATTGCTCAGCTGACAGAATTAGTTATTCGTCATCACGCCAAATAGAACAGCTTGTGACCACTAGAGAGGACAAGGCAACTCCAGTACTATGCAACTCATGATCATGGGGGTGAGTGTTTCCACCGCTTCGACCCCCGGTGTTTAATGGACATGTTTCAGATCTTATTTATTCTGAGGAATGGATTCGAAAGATAGAGGATATGTTTAAGTATGCAAAGGTTGACGAAGGAGATAAGGTCACATATGCTGTCTTTTATTTGGAATTGAGTGCAAGACATTGGTGGGATTCAATCCAGAGCACCGCTAATGCAGGAGCTATGACCTGGGAAATGTTTAAGACTGCCTTCTTTGACAAGTACTTCAATAGGACTGTTCGGGCCAACAAGAAGAAGGAGTTCATGAATTTGCGACAAACTGGCTCTGTGACGGATTACATATGCAAATTTGATGCTTTATCACGGTTTGCTCCCCGATTGGTTGAGGATGATGAGGACAGGATTTACCAATTTGTTCAAGGACTGAAGCCGAGTTTGTATATGAGGGTAAAGACTGCTGGAATACACAATATACCTTATGGGGAAGTGACAGCTAAGGCCTTGGAGCAGGAAGAGGCTGAGATGACAACATATGCACAGCGTGAACAGCCAAGGAAGTTCACAAAGGAAACTCAGCTGCCACCACGTCAGAACAAATGATGGCAGCCGCAACAGAACAGGAGACCACAATAACAACAGCAAGGTATAAAGAGACCTTTCAATCCAAATGATGACCAAGGGAAGAGAAAATGACCGTTAGCCCCTTTATGCTCCAACTGCCAGAAGAACCACCATGGCGAATGCAAGTTGCATTCTGGCCGTTGTTTCAGATGTGATAAAGTTGGACATATAGTCAGGGACTGCCCCATGCCACCTGATCCAAATCGAGCAAGAGTAATGCCCCGAGTCTTTGCTATGATGGAAGATGAAGATACCATGCAACATACGGTCATCGGTCGATGCGAGTCTATGACTCTATCGGCAGATGCAATTTAAAAGATGTTTAGAAACAGATGTGTCGCATGGCAGACACGTGACCATCGGTCGATGCGAGTCTATGACTCTATCGGCAGATGCAATTTAAGAGATGTTTAGAAACAGATGTGTCGCGTGGTGGGCACGTGACCATCGGTTGATGTGAGTCTATGACTCTATCGGCAGATGCAATTTAAGAGATGTTTAGAAACAGATGTGTCGCGTGGCGGGCACGTGACCATCGGTCGATGTGAGTTTATGACTCTATCGGTAGATGCAATTTAGGAGATGTTTGCGAAGAAAAAAAAAAATATATATATATAATACTAATAATGAACAAGGCGCATGAAGTAAGAACCGATTGATTAAGAGGTTAAGTTATGAATTACGTGGCGACTCCAACTGGGGTTGTTACAACAACTGTGCAAAGACACTTGATAATAGACACACTTCGGCAAAGTGGTTGGCAATGTATTATTCAGATAGGTTCAAAAGTCAACCTGACTGGCCTATTCCTGATATAATCGAGACAGTGAGGAAGGAACATAAGATAAGCCAAGTCTTGCGAGAAGAGGAAGAAGCGAAGCTAAAGAACTTAATTATGGGAGTGACGAAGAACAATTCAAACTACTGCGTTCGTACTCAGAAGAAATATTCAGATCAAATACGGGCAGTACAGTTAAAATACATGGTTACATAGTGGGTGAGGGGCGAGATGAGCAGATGATATTTGAAAGAATGTACGTATGTATGGTTGCTTGTGTGGCAGATTTGTTGGAACAGGGCAGACCTATTATATGTTTAGATAGATGTCATCTGAAGGGCTCCTGCCCCGGCCAATTACTCACGGTCGTAAGTATTGATAGCAACAATGTCGTATATCTGATTGCCGTTGACAACACGGAGACAAAATGCAAGGACTCGTGGCTGTGGTTTTTGGAGTTATTGTAGGTCGATTTAGGCATTGGCCGTGGACGAAGACAGACATTTGTGTCGAATTGACAAAAGGTATATATTCTTATTACTATTATTATTATTCGGGCGTTGTAGTTATATTGTTTTATACTGAGTTTGTTTTTCTTTAAAATTTCAAGGTGTTGGCTGCTGTGGACGACGCATTTGGTTTAGCCGAACACCGGTTTTACCAAAGGCATATGTATGCAAACTTCAAAGGACGATTTCGGGGCATAGCATATAGAGATGCTATGTGGAATGCAGCTAGGGCAACCACAAGGGAATATTTTGAGATAGCAATGAAGAAAGTGCATGAGCTAAACCTGGATGCCCATGCATGGCTTCGACGAACGCCCCCTAGCAGTTGAGCTACTCATGCATTTTTGCCAATTCCCAAGTGCGACTTGGGCTTGCATAATTTATGCGAGTCTTTCAATTTAGCTATATTGCCGGCCAGGGACAAACCGATTCTGACCATGTTCGAGATGATTCGAAAGACCATGATGACTCGAATTGTAAAAAATACGAAGAGATACTCAAGTCAGACGATGTCCTGTGTCCTAAGATTAGGAAAAAACTAGAGAATCTCAAAGAGGCAGCTCATGGTTGGAGTGCTGAGTTAGCGAAAGATACATAGTTTGAGGTCAGCAACGACAACGAACAATATGCTTTGACCTGAATGAAGGCGTGTGCGCATGTCGGAGGTGGAAGCTTACTGGAATCCCATGTGTTCATGTCATTCCATGCATTTATTTCATGAGAGAGAGATGGTGGAAAATTTTGTTCATATATATTATCATCGGGATACATATTTAGAGATGTACTCACACTTCATTCGTCCCGTTAATGGCCAACAAATGTGGCCGGAACCAGAGAATCGGACCCCAATCATTCCACCCGAGAGAAGGCCCCAACCTGGTAGGCTGAAAAAGAAAAAAGTGCGCGATGTCGATGAGCCTTCTACGTCTATAATTTCTAAGAAGAATTCTACGATGTTGTGTGGTAAATGTCGGCGTCAAGGGCATAACAGTCGCACATGTCCTAAGAGGAGATTCAGTTCAGGTGCTGCTGCTTTGCGTGACACATTTATGGGTTTCCAGACATTTGACGGGACTCAAGTATATTTTTTCACCTTACTCTCTAAACAAACTAAGATTATTATGTTCTAATATAGCTGTCATTACGTATATGAATCTACTACATGCGGCCATGGAATATGTAGCACCCGGTTCTATTAAACCAATTTCTATTCCGTTATTTAATAGTAAGCATGTTGTGGAGAAAATTGAGGGAAGTATTAATTAGGTTAATGAGTTACTAAGTAAGGGCAAAGTGGTAAATTGAGAACTTATAATGGATAACCTATTTAAGGAAAGAGGCTTTGTGATTAAATGCACTATAGCCGCCACCATTTCCTTGTTTTTCTCTCGGTATTCAGCTCAAGCAGCAGAGCTCTTTAGGCGATTCTTCCATCCAATTTTCTCCAAACTAGGTGAGTTCTATTTCGATTCTTTGCTGCATTGGTAACTATCGATGATTTGGGGAGTGGATAAATGTGAGTTTCGAGAATGCTGTGATCGAACTAGTTTGGGTTTTGTGGTAATTGGAGATGTATAACGAACTAAGCTCCTAAACTAGTTTCCTTAAGCTTCTGGATAGTGTAGAATGAGGTTTAGTAAAATCTAATCGATAATCTGTCCATGGTTTTAGGTTGAGTAAACTCCCAAGATTGTTTGCAATACCGAGCATTTCCAGGAGAGCCAGGTAAGTGAAGTGTGCTTGTGCCCTCGGGCCTACATCACAAAATAGTAGGTTTTCTGCATGTTGAATGTTTTCAGTTTGGTCATGCATCATGTTTTGAAAGAATACGAAAATGAATTTACATAGAATGTATGGTGAGGCATGAACATAACGTATCATTATAGCTGTTAAGGGAATTAATCCGCCCCTTAATTGATGAAGTGGATTTATAACATTGGAAGAGTTGATCCCACTCCCAAGGGAACCTGGGGATCATTATAGCTGTTAAGGGAATTAATCCGCCCCTTAATTGATGAAGAGTATTTGTGACTTTGGGAGAGTTGATCTCACTCCCAATGGAATATTGAGATCAGATTACGATAAATGTGAATGCAACAGAGCTGAGAAGGTAGAAACTGCATGATTAAGATTTACATTTCAGCATTTCATTTCATGATTGCTTCACTTATTTAGCATTAGGCTAATAGATGAGTTTTGTGATGTAGGTGAAGAAAAGACAGCAGGTGTGTTCTCTGAGATTGTTGAGAGCTAGGCAGGTTGGAGGGGGTACATTCATGCATCGAACTGGCAGCTGATGGGGTGGTTTAACTGATGTCAGTAGTTGTGAAGGTTTAGTTGTGTAACAACCAGAATTTTCGTTTATACGATTTTCTTTATTTTATTATTTACGTGTCGTTAAACGCAGAGTTGTGGTCGGAATCGATAGCTAAAAATTTCTACCATAAACTAAGAAATTATTTTGAGGCTAATGGAAAAGAGAAATTTATAGAAGTTTGACTGGAAACGGACTAATTAACCTATTTATTAAAAGATTAAAGGTTGAGGGCAGAAATGTAATTAAGATTATTATTATTATTATTATTATTATTATTATTATTATTATAAGAAAAAAAAACAAAACCCTACCATGTTCTCTTCCTCCCTGTTCTCTTCCTCCCTGCGTGAAGAACTCCAGAAGCCCCTCCTCTCTTCGGTGAAATTCTCCAGCGAAGAAAAAGAGAGTAACCTCTCCCTCACCCACTCAGTTTCCTCTTCTTGCCCGATTCTCTTCTTCGTCTCACTCTCTCGGTTCTTCACCTCACAACTAGCACTTTTCCCCATGCACAGCTTCTTCTGTTTTCAACGCCAAGGTCTCGTCTCCCCCTCTAGTTAGTTTCGGTTTTTGGAAGAGAAATCGAAACCCGCATGCCATTTTGTTCTTCTCTCCAGCTTTAGAGGTAAAGATTTATTCCCCTTAATGGTTTCCCACGTTTAGGGCTTATGGACGCTGATTATTGATGAATTTTGTGGAGTTGAATATTTGTTTTTGATTATTGTTGGTGCTGGAGGAATTATTGGACGTTTGTTGAATATTTGTTGATGATTTAAATGTGCAAAACTGGAAAATGTAGGGCAGCTTCATTTTTTTGATTTTCCGCCATTCTTTGGGTTTGGTTTTTTTGATAAATGAGTTTCACCATTTGAAAGTAGACATTCTAAGGAGCCCGTAGCCGCTTGAATCATCAAATTTGGACATATATTCAATTTATTACGAATTTTTGAGTTGGATAAAAATTACAATTTTAAAACTGGGGCAGTTTCGGTTTTCTTGAGAACTGACCTAGTTCTTGATTCTAATTTGTTAAATGGCTTGTATCGTTGGATAGGGGACTCTTAGAGGAGTCCATAGCAACTTGAACCACTTGATTTCATCGAGAATTGATTAAGTTATGGATTTTTGAAGTTATTGTGCAAAAAAATTGGAAAGGTTCAGCGAGAAGTTCGTTTTTTTTGGTTTTCTGTCTTGACTCTATTTTGTTTTGGATAATGGACGATTCCATATTAAAATAGACACAATGAGGTTTTCAAAACATGTTGAGTCATTGAAAACGGATAAGAATTGAGAGAGTTATTAAGGTTTAAAGTTAAGCCAATTTTTAAAGCAAAAAATCCGAGAATATGAAAGAAAATTGTTGGTGTTAATGTGACTCAAAACTAATTGGCTTGGAATATTAAGTTGAGGTATAAGGTTTTATTCGAATACCTTAGTTATATTTTTGGTTTCAAGGTTGAAAGTTTACTATGCTAAATAGGTTTGTTTTGTGTTAAATTGCTTTGTTGATAGTTAGACGAAGAAAGTTATGCACTACAGAGATTTTGAATGGATGCTTGAGGTTTATATTGAGAACTTGTATTTATTATTGGTTTGTTAAATTGACGAGACTAAAGCATTTTGGACTATGAGCATGTGTACGGACGCGAGGTAAGTTCTCGTGATCTTCTCTGGCCGATTTGGCCTACACCGTACGTCGAGGTCGTCTCAAGGAGTTTTGGTGACGCGTTATTTAAATTGTTTTGGATGGGTAGTTAGGACTAGTTATTTAGTAGATTATGTTTGTTTATCGTCTTGATGGTACACATGCTGGTGATTACTTTAGCATTTGACATGCTCAGCATCACGTTTGTTAAAGCATATGTTTAAGAGAACGAAATAAATCTACGTAATTTGTTATCTGGTCACGGCGAGGTGGTTCAGCCTCGGTGACATTCTGTCTGCGACCTAATTAAAAAGTAAAATGAACCAACGAAATGATCTACTATCTGTTATCTGGTCCACTGACGAGGTGGTTTAGACCTCGTTTCATCATCTGCGACGTAATGATCTGAATCTGGAATCTGATCTGTTATCTGCATGTTTTATGATGACTACGGCCTGCAACGCATCTAACGCATTGCATTACGAGACTTGCTGAGATTTTTATCTCATAGTTTGTTTGTAGTGTTAGGTGACATTGAGGCATGTTAGAATGAGATCCTCCACCTGAGGAATGAGCAAGTTGACGAGGATGGCCTGCGGTGGTGTGCTGGCATAGTCGATGCTTAACCCGACCCGGAGATGTATGTAGGTATTTTGGGATGTTTCGAGTATGAAAATGTACAGATATACATTATAGGGTGTTTGTTCTGATAGTGATAGTTTTATACTTGAATAGTCTGATGTTTTGGCGAACTGGTATAAAAAATTTTGTCAATGTTTTTATGTAGATTTCATGAATTGTGATGATTTAAAATGGTGATATCTCGTTTTCAAACGTATCCAGCAAGCGTTTTCAGACGAAGATTAATGCGTTTTCATGTGTAATTTAGGAAATGAGCAATTATATGTGTGCGGGGATAAAAAAAGAGAAAAACCATGGAGTATGCTCTCTGGAATTCTCTTATTTAGGAGAGGCTGCAGGAAAGAAAAGGAGAACGCCGGCGCTGCTTTGATCGCGAGAGGCCGATCGGTCGCTCAAGGTAAGGGGCGATCGATCGCCCCTCCTGTTTGGTGTTCAGTGATCGATCGCCCTTCTCTTTTGTGTCTGAATACGCCTCTGTCGCCCTCTCCATCCCCGTCTTGTGGCCAATGCTTTAATTGAAAGAATTATTTTCAGTGGTTTATTAATGTTTTTTAAATTTTTTTATGTTTCAAGGTTTTGTTTTTAAATGGTTACAACATAGATTTCGGTTTAAATTCCGCCTTAGATTTTTTTAAAGTATAGGGATAAAAAAAATATGTACAGGAATTGGGTACAGTATTAGGATCGCTACCCTTATGTATAGAGCCCCCGGATTTTAAAATCGATCTGTTGACTGCTCGACTACACAGCCACTATGGCGGACATTCTTCATCAACTGAGTATGTTATAGCTTTAGTTGATTTCTATTTCTTAGAGGATTTGTTTGTTTTAAACCTGTATAGGAGTTATAGAACTATGGTGCGTCGAGGAAACGATCGAGATTACGCTAGACGAACAATTTGATACCCTTAAGACTATTATTGCACCGCATTCCCAGCATAATGTAGCGACAGGCTAAGCAATGTGAGACAGCCTCAGCAGCTAGGTTACCTGATCGACCGGAGGGCACTAGAGCTCTGGAGGCCATCCATTCCGAGTAATCGTGGGATGGAGAGATTTCAGAAGCTCCAGCCCCCTATATTAAAACGGACAGTCTAACGGATCCTCTTCAGCTGAGGAGTGGATCGAACTATGGAGGAATCTGGCGTATGCTAGCATAGAGGAACGAGAGAAGGTTGCATTGGTGACCTACCACTTGCACTGAAACGCCGGATTTTTGTTAGGACGGCACAAGACGACCACTGTGTACGATTATGGGATGGAGAGATTCAAGATGTTGTTTTAGTATAATTTTCAGTCCTAGCAGTGCGGGAGGCGAGATGGTTTAATTTATGCAGTTACGCATTTGGTTCGATTGCCGAAGTATGGTGAGGAAGTTCGAAGCCTTGCTCGCTTCGCGCCACGTCAGTTCACATTAATGGGGACGCAGTACGTAGATTTTTACAGACTTGGCCAGAGTTCGATGCGTCTTACGATAGCTAGGGTACGAAATGTATCCATGAACGAGTTGTGGCTAGAGCGCTTATAAGAGGCAGTTGATTCTTTTGCCAAACCGAGGGAACCATCAGGGCCTTCTTTCGAGAGATCCCCCTCAGATCAGGAGTGGGCTGGCATCTGAAGAGCCATCCACAGCAACACAACAGAGAGGCTTTAGAGCCTTTAGAGGGATGCAACGATCGAAAAAAAAAGGGAGGTACCAGGTGCAAAGGTGCTTCTCAAATGCATTGGTGCGTAATGCCGAAAGAACGACAGTGGTGATTGCCGGGTTGCACAACAAATGTTTTGTAGGGTGTGGAGCTGACCACGTCGTTAAAGACGCCCGAAGGAGCCCGGCCGAAAGATCAGTCAGCAGTGATGCGGGGAAGGGTTATGCCTGAGATCTTTGCATTTATCGAGCCTGTAATGTTGATGACGGGGGGGCCTGCTGCCGTCTCTTATTACAGGACTGTCTCAATTGCCTGTATACATATTTTATGTGTAAATCTATATAATAATAATGATGTCTAATGATAGGCTTAAAATATAAAAGTAAGAAAGAGAAG
>CM039513.1:46042399-46064524 GCA_022432975.1 Begonia masoniana | reverse complement strand
AAGGAAAGGAATATTAAACACCTAAAAGGGGAGAAAGAGCAGCGCGCGGGGGTCTGCGATAAAGGGGCGCGACAGAGCAGGCGAGGTCAGCGATTATGGGGTGAGCAAGCGATTCTATAAATGTCGGTGATTAAGCAGCCGGAGAGGGCGACAGCATCAGGGTATTCGGGATCGGTAGAGGCGGACGATTTGCGCCGCAGCAGCTCGGGACGTTGAGAGCAAGAAAACAAGAGAGGGGCAGTCGGCGATTTCTCCACAGAGGAGTCGGCCGAGCGAGAGCTGCGGTAGGAGCAGCGCTCGGATTCGGCGAGGACTGGACAGCACAACCGAGAAGGCGATCTTCAACGCAGAGAAGCAACTTTACAGGATATATTCTTTTACTTTTTTATTTCATTATTAATTAGCAAGAATTATGATCTATTGTTGTTTATTTCTCTTTTAGCATGACTAAACTTCCTGTTTTAGGGTTCGACGTAACTTTGCTAGATTATTTATTTTCCTTAATTTAAGATGTAATTTCCTGTTCTGTGCTGTGTTGAGTAATCTATTCGGAACGTGATACTTAGGTTTGCTTGATCACCAAACTAAGAACTTTAGGGTTAATTCGGGATGCGAGAGCGGAGAATTTAACGTGCACTGATAGTTTTGCCTTAAAAAGGACCCTAGGCTAGAGCTTTTAGGGCGTTTGAGTGGTAATATAATTTGTTACTCTTAATGTAGTCAATTAATTCTCAGGGAGTAAGAGAAGAGAGGTGATAATTCGTTAATGAATAAGTTTGTCTTTTGTCGAGAGAGATGGATGAATATTTTTGTGAAATTGCCATCAACACGAAGGAATAGGTTTAATTACTGATTAGGTTTAATAAATAGGATTAGTTAAGTGAAGTCGGAACCCTGGAAATTTTTCATTATATAATCTTACTCTTTATTTTTGAATCTTTTATTTAAAATTGTTGTTTGTTCTTTAGTAGAATATTTAGTTAAAATCCAATAACACTTATATTTCTTTTCAAATTAAAACGAAAAGTAGATTCATTTTAACATTCATATTCCTGTGGGATCGCCACTGTTACTTATACACACTTTATTACATTTTGCGGCCCGTGCACTGGTAGTACGATTTTGACAACAAGTTTTTGGCGCCGTGCCGGGGAATAATTTGTTATTATGAATTATTTGATCCCTTAGTTTATATTTGAATTTTCTTTTGTGCCTAGGCTTAAATTATATTATTTGCACATTACAGGTGAAATGCGAAAATTAGGTACTGCCAACCTAACTCCCTCTCACGCTGAATTGCACGACTTGTGTCGCCGTCAAATCCAAGAGAACAAAACAACACTTAATGGCAGATGATCAAAACGCAAATCTACAACAGAGGTTTTAAGTGGCAGAGGTCGTACGACGACTTTGCTCGATTATGTTATGACATCCATGGACGATTCAATCACAATTCGTAAACCTGCTTCACATGCACTAATTTGAATAAGCCGAAACAATACAACATGTCCAACAGTTTTAATTTTGTGCCTGCCTATGAGGACCTAAGGATCATTATTTCTAGCTTCGTCCGAGGTCGTGATACTTTAAATACCTAATGTCCTCTAGGATGCTATCCAGCTCCGGTTATCCCCTTCAACTAAGAGATCGCGCAAAGAAGTGTTGAACTCCTACCTTCGGATCCCTTACCCACTGGAATGAATTAGTGCAGAAATTTCTATCCAAGTTCTTCCCTTCAAAGATGGCGAAACCGCCGTAATGATATACCAATTTTGCTCAATTTTGAGGGGAGACAATCTAAGAAGCATGGTGCCGATTCAAGGAGCTGTTAAGAAGATGCCCCCACCATGGCTACCACAATGGATGCAATACATACATTCTTCATTGGTTATCAGTTGCTACACGACTCTGCAACTCAAGCGGCGGTGGATCACTATACAAAATACGGAAGAGGAGGGCTTCACCGTTCGGAGTTTCCCTCAATAATGCTCAGTGCCCGTTGATACGTCAATTTGAGAGTTCAGACCAAATCCCCAGAATTGGAAGCGAGAAAAAGCTTGACTACACAATTGCATCCCTCCCAGCACATCCCGGTACTCAAGCTCCAGGTAATGCAATTCTTCCCCCAATCATACATGTCTTGGTGCCAAGACCCCATGCTAGTGAAAATGTCATCAAGGAACCAAATGCACCAATCTTCTGAACACCCAATATGGGGGAACTTACAATCAGAAACCCGACGAATCAAAATTTAGGTAATTATTATAATGGGGGGCGCAACAACCAACCAATTTCTCATGGATAACACGAACAACGCCATGCAGATGCCCAAGTTAATCAACCTGGACCTCAGTTCCTGAAAAAATCTAATTCTAGAATTTATTGCCCAGGATGGGAGAGCGCCCCATACTATATGCGCAAATGGGGATCATCACAAATAAATTTATGGCTGAACGAGAACCACCTTACAAAATCATTCGTGCCCAATTCGAGCTTAAAATCCAATGGCCGATTGCATGCTGCACTACATGACCCCACAAGGTAATTGCCAGTTCCACTGAAATCAACCCCCGAGAACAGTGTATTCCATCACACTTAGATGGGAGCAGTGATTGAAAGTTTACAAAAAAATAAGAAAGTGTCGGCACATCCGGAGTGCATTCTCATCATCGCGTCCACATCAAAGATAAAGAGCTACTGGGACGCTCCAGCTCCAGATTCCAAAGGAATCATCCCCAAAGTTCCTTTCCCCCAACCCTGAAATGCAAAGTTGGATATAACCAGTTTGCTAAGTTTCCTTTTGCTATTCAACATTCCATTCGCTGAGCCCTCGAGCAAATGCTAAGATGCAAATTTTTGAAAGATTTCCTTTCCCCCAAGCGCAAAATAGAGGAGGTTGGTTTTATAGCTCTTACATCCGAAGCAGGCTATTATTCCGAGGAAGCTTCACAAAAACTGAAAGACCCAGGAAGTTTCACTATTCCATGCGAAATTGGGAATTCTATATTTGAAAGGGCACTTTGTGATTTGGGAGCGAGCATTAACCTATGCCTCTATCTATATTTGGAGGCTTGGTATCGGTGAAGCAAAGCCCACAAGTGTAGTTCTACAGATGGCCGATCGCTCTATAAAGCATCCGTATGGGGTTATTGAAGATGTCCTCATCAAGTAGACAAGTTTATTTTTCCCGCTGATTTCTTGATCTTGATATGGAGGAAGATCGTGGTATCCTATAATATTAGGTCGACCATTCTTAGGCCACAGGGGGTGCTGTAATTGACCTAAGAAAGGGAGAGCTTAAATTGCACGTACAAGATGAAGATGTCACATTCAAGGTGTATAAATCACTGGAGTACCCAATAGAAGCTTCACGTCAACCAAACAATTTTTTTGAGCCTAATGGGAAGCAGCATGTTGAAAGTTTGGGGGAGTCACCATTACGGGTCCTACCACATATAAGAAACCACCCGACTACAACAAGCTTTTGGCAAATGATAAGTTAGTAATGGGCAACAATGGTTACCATATTGGGACGGTACGGTTAAAATGCAAATTCCATTATATATCGTGATCCCACATGACGCAGCATATCGTCAAGCTGACGACGTTAAAACACGCACTTGGTGGGAGGTAACCCATTATTCATTTAGTTCTTATTATTATTCTTATTATTATTATTATTATTATTATTATTATTAACTTTATTTACTTATATTTATTTGTTACTGTTTTTTATTTTCGTTTTGCTTTATTAATATTATTATTGTTATTACTATTTTTTCTGTTCTCACGTTTCACCTTTATTATTATTTCGTCTTTAGTTTAGTTTATTTGAATTTATTTTCCTGAAAAAAAAAAAAAAAAAAAATCCTGATTGATCGTTCCTTCGACCGAAGTTCCACCACACTGACGGCTGCCTGAGACGATATGAGGTACTTTTACTTTACCCTACTCATTTAAAACTGATTTAACATTGGGGACAATGTCTATATTTAAGTTTGGGGGGGTTTTTAGTTTGGATATTATTTTTTAGGAAGTCTGCTTAATATTTAAATTCTATGGTATGATTATTTATTCCATTTGTTTAAAATGTCGATGATTGCACCTTTGATCAATGCATGTTTCAACTTCTGAATAGATTCTGAAAGTAATATGATCTATGATAGTAGCATGGAGTGGAGCTAGGAAGTTAGACTGTTTGTGTGGAAATTTCATTCTTGTTTAAATTTAGCTGATAATGATATAAATTGTTGTCTTGAGATCGAGAGCCTAAACACAGTAAGGGAGTGTTTGAGTGTAAACACTGAAAGGGAGTGAGCTCCATTTAAATTTAGTGAGTGATTAGTGAGTATTAATTGTTCGTGGTTTTGCCCTGCATTCATGAATACAAATTGTGATTTTTGCAGAATTAAAGAGATGCCTTAGGCCAATTTTTGAATCGTTTGAGCTTTTATTGACCTCCTCATTTGTGTCATTTAAATGGCACCCTTAGTCTCCTATTTGAACCTTTATTTACCACTATTTTGTCAACCCTAACTTAGCCTACCCTGAAATTATTTTGACTATCCTGTTTATTGAGCACGGGGTTGTGGTACATATTATGGGGAGAGTTGGAGAAAGTAGTGGTGAGATCAGAGCTAATTCTTTTGTCAATTGTCTAAGTTGTTAGTATTTGAGATTTTAATTCTTTTATGTTTTGAGTGATTACAGTTGTAAAAAAAAAAAAAAAAAAATTAAAACAAAAAAAAAAAAAAAAAAAATTGGAAAGTTGAATTGTTCAGTAGTAGAACAATTTCTTATATGCTAGTTAATTTGTTATTATTTGTATTTTATGTTTGTTAGTAAAGACATTGACAAAAAGAGTTAGTTTTGAAAATAGAGAGTGAGACAAGTTTGGGGGGGATTATTGAGTTAACTGATTAGAAAAGAGTTCAAGTGAGTGTAAGAGTGAGGGTGGCATAAGGATGGATTGTGCTCTAGAGTTCGTTTGAATCCAAAAATTTCCTACCTTATAACCCGGCCTTACATTACAAGCTTAATTAAATACCTATCGACTTTTATTCTGTTTACTCATATTGTTATTAGTGAATAATGGGCAAGACTGATGAACAATAAGAGTGGATGGAGTGACCCTGAGAGATATTTTGATTTCCCTTCTTATAAGACACAATTATAGATCTATCAGTTAAACGAGAATGAGTTTGAACATGTACACACACCAAGAATTTCTGATTAAGTTTTTTCAATGTGATATCATGAGTTGTATTATTGAAAGTGTTTATTTAGATGGTTATTTGCATGCAAATAGCAAGCTGAGACGAAATACTGCGACTATGATTTAGATAATTTTACCATGGAAATTTTAAATATTCTGCAGACTTTACATTTTAGAAATTCTTGGATAAACTTTGCTAATTTCTATGCTTATTTTGTTCGCTTGAGGACAAGCTTTCATTCAAGTTTGGGGGTGTGATAAGTGTGTATTTTATACACTTATTTATACTTTCTATATTTGATTTGATAAGCTTTTCTCAAGTATTTGAACGAAGTTGATATATTTTGTGTAAGTGTGCAGAGCAATTAATTTTAAAGAGGATAAAATAGAAAGAGGAAAAAGAGAGGCGAATTTAGTTGGCGAAAACAGGAACATGTCCGATTGATCACTCATCCCAGGCGATTGATCAGCAGAAAGCAACAGAAAACTGGCCAAATTATACAAAGAAGTCGAAAATTATGCAAGAGACAGAAAGGATGCTGACTGATCGACATAAGTTAGCGATTGATCACCACATGAATTCAATTTGGAAAGACAACTTATTTCAATCTAAGCCGTGGATTGAGTAAAAAGGAAAACATATAAACCTAAAAGCAAGGCGTTCTCTGGAGAGAGGGAGCAACAGCGCGCGGCTACAAGTTTGGAAAGTTAAATTCTTCTAATCAGAACCTAATCGAAGGAAATATAAAAATTGCAACCACTAACAGATTAAGGAAAGGAATAAAACACCTAAAAGGGGGAGAACAGAGCAGCGCTCGGGGGTCTCGATTTAAAGGGCGCGACAGAGCAGAGCGAGGTCAGCGATTCTGGGTGAAGCAGCGATTCTATAAATTCGGTGATTCAGCAAGCCGGAGAGGGCGACAAGCATCAGGGATTCGGGATTCGGTAGAGGCGACGATTCTGGCGCGCAGCAGCTTCGGCGACGTTGAGAGCAAGAACAGAGGAGGAAGTCGGCGATTTCTCCACAGAGGAGTCGGCGAGCGAGAGCTTCGTAGAGAGCAGTGCTCGGATTCGGCGAGAACTGGACGAGCACAACAGAGAAGGCGATCTTCAACGCAGAGAAAGCAACTTTACAGGATATATTTCTTTTCTTTTTTATTTCTATATTTAATTATGCAAGAATTTATTATTATTGTTGTTTATTTATCTTTTAGCATGAACTAAACTTCCTATTCTAGGGTTTCGACGTAACTTTGCTATGATTATTTATTTCCTTAATTAAGTATTTAATTTCCTGTTTCTGTTCTGTGTTGAGTAATCTATTCTGAACGTGATACGTAGGTTTGCTTGATCACCAAAACTAAGAACTTAGGGTTAATTCCGGATGCGAGAGCGGAGAATTTAACCGTGCACTGAATAGTTTTGCCTTAAAAAGGACCCTAGGCTAGAGATATTTAGGGCGTTGAGTGGTAATATAATTTCTTACTCTTAATGTATTCAATTAATTCTCAGGATTAGAGACCGAGAGGTGATAATTCGTTAATTGAATAAGTTTGTCTTTGCTCGAGAGAGATTGATGAATATTTTTGTGAAATTGCCATCACACGAAGGAATAGGATTTAATTACTTGAATGAGGTTTAATAATAGGATTAGTTAGTGAAGTCGGAACCCTGGAAATTTCTCATTATATAATCTTACTCCTTTATTTTGAATCTTTTATTAAATTGTTGTTGATTTTATTAGAATATTTTAGTTTAAAATCCAAAACCACTTATTATTTCTTTTCAAATTAAACTGAAAATTAGATATTCAATATTTAACATAATTATTCTTCGTGGATCGACACTCGTACTTATACACACTTTATTACTTTTGCGACACGTGCACTTGCGTATTACGATTTTTCGCACAACCAATCACCTAAAATGAGTTCTCTATACAATTTTCATATTATCTATATCTAACATACCCAAAACCTCAAATATTTAACCATTTGCTCCCACGGGCATCCTTCTTCAACCTGTTTGTGCATCAGGAGGAGGAACATCATCCTCACCTTACTCGAGATCACCTACACCATAGAGACATTCTATGAGATAAAGGCTCAATAAATCTACGTAAATGAGAATGCATGCTATGCATATCCAGTTCATAAATCATGTAATCATTTCATTCATTACATTTCATATGGGATGTCACCGGGGGTTCGCTCTCAGTAGATGAAAACGGCACATCCAGCAGTTGGATAGCCCCTTTCACCTACCCAGGGGAAAAAACATGCTTCACCTGTAGGACAACCATGTCTAAACCACCTCCCCGACATGACCGTGATTACGTGCATTCATACCTTTTCATTTGTCATTTTCTTTTCATGAAAACATATGCGGAAGTTCATTTTTAATGCTATTTTCAAAAACGTGATGCATGGACATGCACAATACTATAACAATATTAAAGGCATTAGAACTAACATTAAACAACACAACATCAATCAACTCAACAAAATTTAACTACCCAGCCTATTTACACCCAAAACATCCTAACTCTTCATTCCTCAATCGACATACATTCTTATGATGTAGGCCAAATCGACCAAACAAGTCATGAAGACTTACCTCGGGTCCTTAGCGCACCGAGCTCTGTCCGTAAGCTTTGTTCACCTAAGCCAATCCACAATAATGATTATCAAAAACCGGTCATAGGAAATCGAATTCCAAAACTAACGAAACTCCTAACTAAAGAAATTTTCTAAAACTCTAATTTAGGTCACTCGGGCATTTCGTCGAGCAATTCGCGCTCGAGATTATCCAAACCTTCATTAATGGAGTTTTCACAAGTTTCCAACCTCCAAATTTGCAACCCAAGCATTAATACTATCTAACTACATCCAATAATCACAAATACGTCCATTTAAGTGCAAATATGGTAAACCTAACCATTTCTAACAAATTCATCGATTTCACAAAACCCTAAACTAAACCCTAAGGAATAGCCTCTCTAAAACCCGAAAACTAACGTTCCAAAATAGTAGAATCTACGTAGGACGTCAATCAGGGAAGAAAACGTGGAGAAAAATCGATGATTGGAGTGGAGGAACCGTTGAATCGTGAAGAACGGAGGAGGAGAGAAAAATAGTCGCTGGAGAGTTTTTGGAGAAGAAATCACGTAAATGTTGGATAGAAGAGGGATTTGTGACTTTAAGTTTAAATTGACTTGTCAAATGACAATTTTGCCCTTTTTTTCTTAATATTCAACTATTTCGTTATTAACTATCGATTCGGTTTCTCCAAATTTCCTTATTTCACCAAATATTCAAAGAAACCACTAGGGTTCTAACAAAACTTTCCGTTCGCAAAACAGACTTTACTATAATACCCTTTATATTACGAAAAAATCCCAAAACTCATAAAACCGAGGCATTACATCTCCAAAATTCCCTTACCTCCTCCAAATGCTCTAATTTACTCATATAGTTCTAATAAAACTTCTCGTTCACAAAATGGGCTAAATTCTCAATATTTACGAAAATGTCATTACATAGCGGAAATTCTAAAACCCCGTAAAATCGGGTGTTACAACAATTCTTGAATATTCAATTTCAAATATTTGAAGCTCAAAATAAACGATATCTCAACCAAAATCAGCTCCCAAAAATGAGAATAAATCCATAAATCCACCCAAATGTTGTAATACCCGGTTTTTATATAGACCAATTCTCTATCTCTTGTAGCTAATGGTGCATTTTATATGGCAATATTAAATGTAGGGTTGGTGGATGACTAGACAAGGGCATATGAGTAATTGGAAATTTAAAAAGTGGATAACGTATTTAAGGGAAAGAGGTTTGAGTTATTTCACGGTAGCCGCCACCCTTTCCCTCATTTCCTCTCGGTTTTTCAGCTCGAGCAGCAGGATTCTCCAGGCGATTCCCCTGTTCGATTCTCCTTCAACCTAGGTGAACTCTCCTCGTCTTCTTGTGATTTTAGTAGTTAGAAAGCTGAGGGAATACAATGTATGAAGTTTCGAGGAAAACGCTATGATTTGGTATAGATTCGGGTTTCTGTGAAATGGGAATGCACGAAGATCCGAACTCCATAATTTATTTCCTTAAACTCCTGGATTGTTTAGAATGAAGTATAACTAACATACTGCCTACGATTTTAGGTTTGAGCTAAACCGAAGTAGCTAGCAACCAAGTAATTCCAGGAGGGCCAGGTAAGTAGAGTTTGTATTGCCTTCGGGCCTACATCACAAAACACTAGGATTTTCTTGTATGCATGAAGTATGTTTCATTTCAATTGCCATGCATCATATTTTGGAAAGAAAAACGAAAATGAATTTACATGAAGTAGCATGGTGAGTTGTGAACAGATTGGGACAATACATTTTTAAGGGGAATTAATCCGCCCCTTAATCGAACATAACTGGATTCATACCTTGGGAAAACCGATCCACCTCCCATTGTATCAGGGATCAATCATCTGTTAAGGGAACTAATCCACCCCTTAAGTGACATATATGTGGATTCATACCCTGGGAAAGCTGATCCACCTCCCATTGTATCAGGGATCATCAGACCGGTTGAATGAATGCAATATAACTGAGGAAGAGGAATGTAGAAATTGCATATTTAGGATTGCATATCTCTGTACTTCCATCATTTCTTGCTCTGCTTACTTAGCATTAGGCTAATAGATGAGTTTTGTGATGTAGGTGTTGAGAATATAGCAGGTGATTCCTTGATCGTGCAAATGAATAGATGTGGTTGGAGGAGTACTCACATGTTCTGATTCGGCAAACTGTTGAGGCGGATTAACTGATGTCTGCAGATATGAGAAATTAATTGACAATGATTTAGTCTGAGTATGTTGAATTTTTATAACAGTAGAGATTGCAACCTTTTGAATACATTT
The DNA here is from genome assembly GCA_022432975.1 of Begonia masoniana. Classification (NCBI taxonomy): domain Eukaryota; kingdom Viridiplantae; phylum Streptophyta; class Magnoliopsida; order Cucurbitales; family Begoniaceae; genus Begonia; species Begonia masoniana. The sequence continues at coordinate 46,054,395 of CM039513.1, read as the reverse complement.
TAGAATTTTGATGTTAGTGTCTGTTGAATTTCTAGATGCTAAATGTATTTGTTAAATTTTTTTACGTAATTGAGTAATACATGAATTGAGTGTTTAGAATGATTTTGGTAAAATGTTTGAGTCAATTGTTAGTCAGTTTACTGCAAATGTTCAAGTCCAGCGATATGACGTTGATTAATACGTTCTATTTGATGTTTGTTTGGTAAAGTCATCGGCTGAGAGAGTAGTTGTTTTGTTTCCTACCGGTAGTTGATAACCGTAAACTTGCCTTCTATCGGCATACGTTTAAAAGTCACGTGGATAAGCACGTTATCGGCAGAAGCTGGATAATTAATTATCCCTGCTGACTTCATCGCATAGTTAGGACTTCTCTAGCGCCGTTAAGCATCGGCAGAATTTAGATTAATGGTTTAGCTGGCGTGACGTCACCCGTCAGGAGAAACTGGTATAATTAAGTTTATCCTCGGACTTCATCAAGGCAAAGCCTGTTATTTATCTATGGCCCTATTCCGTTGACTAAGCGTCGGCACTTGTTTGAGTCGTGACGTACATCGGCAGGAGCCTGTTATTATATATGGCCTATCCGTTGACTAGTCGTCGGATCTGTGTTTGAGGTCGTGACGTCATCGCAGAAGCATGGTTCTTTAATATGGCCTATCCGTTGGACTCTCCTCGCAGGGCGTTTGACCGCTGTCACCCATCTTATTTACGATTTAACTTTTACTTCCTTCAACACTATTTATTCCTTGACACTTCAACTGATTCTTTCAAACATTATTTTACACAGTTTTTATTAACTCACATCTTGTCTAAATGATTTTCCGCTGTCAGTTTTAAACTTTTTAGGTTTTAATAGCATCAAATCTTGATCCTCCGAGTGTACATTGTAAATTGCTCCGAGGTTTTGGTGATGTTTACGTGAGTGGTAACGAACCGGGTTCATAAACTCCTGGCGTTACCGGTTGTATCAGAGACTTCGTTAACCGTTCAAAAGATTACTCATCATGCCAAGCATTGCATGGAAGTGCCCAACAACTGTAATGTTTTACTCTGACCTTAGTTATAGATATTTACGAGCATACTTAACCCTGTCCCGGATTTAGCATATGGCTCGACGACCATGAAGACCGAGGATCCAAGAAGGTACCAAGTCCAGACCGTGGAAGGACTCTAGTTGATCAGACACCTGACTGAGTTGATGCGCCCGACTGACATAGTGCGTCACAATCCATCAATTAGGGTTGCTGTTGAACGAAAGCAAAGGAAGTGCCAACTCGGTCCTGGTGGTTAGCATCTGGGATGGTTTTAGGAGAATTAGACCACCCACATTTGATGGACGTCAACGTATCCCGTCATATGCTGAAGGATTGGCTTTCGACAGATTGAAAGTATTGTTATGTTGTGTGCCCATAGAGAATAAGACAATGTCCACGTTGGCAACCTCCATCTTGCTGTGAAGCTCACTCTGGTGGGAACAATAGAGACCACCCAGAGTTTTCTGACCAGCCTTGGTCACAATGTCAAGGATGCTTCTATGAGAAATATTTTACAGTACTGTCCCAAACCGCAAAAAATTGGAGTTCCTCCCTGAAGACAGACAGGGTCTGTGGCCGATGGTACATAAGCAGTTTTTGTGTTGAGAGTCTCTGCCAGATTTGCTGTACTTTTGCCCCCAGGGATGAAGATAAGGTGTTTAGTTTGTTGCTGGATTGAAGCCGAAATTTAAAGAAAAAACCGAGGAGTACAATTCTCGGTATAAAGGGTTTGACATTAAGTTGAGTAGTGTCCACTGCTCTGAAGTGGAAGAGGCTTGAAAGGACTTGTGCTGGCCCAAATAACCCCGCAAGGTTTAACCAGCCACCCCACAGAGGGAATGACGAGGCCAAAAGTGAAAGGCCAAATATCAGGAAGCAACGAAAATAGAAGGTCAAAGAATTTTTCCCAATGTCCCTGCTTGAGAAGAATCACCCGGGGAGTGTAGGTGGACTTCTAGAAGGTGTTTTCAATTGGTGATGATCGGGCATCGTTCAAGGACTGCACCAACCCAAGTGCCTTCGCTGCTTCAAACTGTAAGCAAGACAGACACCTGGTAAGACTGTCCAATCCCTAGAGTGCCCTTGCTATGGTTAAACCGAGGAAATTCCATGGTAGAGTCGTAAAGAGAACACCTGCTGTAGTTCAGGTACTATCTTGATCAATTCAGTACTGCTTTCCACTTTATTAGACTCTGGTGCAACCCTCATTTATAGCATCTACCTTTGCCAATAAAATTAGATGTACAGTTTACCCCTTCCATGCAGTGTTTTAATACTGTTGCCTACCCTCTGGGGAAAACAGCCATCTGACAATTGTGCTAGATAGCCATGTGTTATATGGAATGTAATTCTACCTCTGACTTATAATTATGGATATAATGGATTTTGATGTAATCCGAGTATGGACTGGTTGTTTAAACACCACCCACAATTGATTGTAAACCGATAGTTAGTTTTTCAACCCCCTGTTAAGTTGAAACATACCTTCAAGCTCGAAGAGAGTACGGAAATTTCTGTGATGACTTCTATTGCCACGAGACCATTTCCCTGTTAAGGAGTAAGTCGGCTTCTTAGCTAGTTTTAGACCACAGCATATAGGAAAATCGGTCCTCGAGATGTTGTAGCCGTCGCCAAGATTTTCCTGAGGTATTCCTAGATGACCTTCCTAGGCACCGCCAGATAGAGAAATTGAATTTGTTGTTAATATGTATACCCCGAGCCGAGCCTGTGTCTAAAATCCATATAACTAGCACAACCACCAGAACTTAAAGATTAAGAAAAGTTGAGGACTTTGTTGTAGAAGGGATTCATACGCCCTAGCTTTTCAACCATGGGGTGCACTGTCCTTTTTGTTCAAGAAGAGGGATGGATCCATCGCATGTGCATTATTACAGAGAATGAATAAGCTACAGTCGACAAATCCCCTTTTTATTGCCGAGAATTGATGACTTTATTGGACCAGCTTCAGGGCGCGGAGTTTTCCAAAATTGACCTTAGATCCTGTTATTACCAGCTTAGGTTAAAACTGAAGATATCCAGAAGACTGCCTTTCGTACTAGGAGACGTATGATTTTCTGGTCATGTCTTTTGGTTTGACAAACGCACCAGCAGCCTTTATGGATCATATGAACATAAGTGTTTCATGAGTATTTGGGACAGTTTTTCATTGTATTTATAAATAGATTACTTCTAATCGAGTCCAAAACAGGAGGGGCATTCAGAACACTTAAACTTAGTGTTAGATTATGACACAGTCACCTAATTTACGCCAAGTTTCTAATGTGAAGGTTGTTGGACCAGTTCACTTTTTTAGGACATGTCCATTTTCTGGAAATGGCTTATCTGTTGATCCAGCTAAGGTTCAAGCCTTAGGGATGGCCTCCAACCGAGAATGCCACCGACTCAGAGTTTTCTTGGACTAGCAGGATACATATAAGTTTCATTGAATGATTTTTCACAGATTCTACACCTCTCCCGAAGTTGACTAGGAAGAATGTAAAGTTACTCTATGGACCGATGAATGTTAACTTAGTTTTGCCAACTTTGAAACAGAACTGACAAGCTCCTATTTTATACCCTCCATTGAAGGTGGTAATGTATATTATTTACTGTGATTCATCCAAGATGGACTGGCTTGTGTCTTGATGCAGACGTGAAAGTGATGCTTACGCTTCCAGGCATTGAAAACGCATGAGAGAATTCCCCACGCATTACTTAGAAGTAGCTGCCGTGGTGTTTGCACTTAAGAATTTGGAGACATTAGCTGTATGGACAGTCTGGAAATATTTCAAGACCATAAAGTCTGAAATATTTTTTCACTCAAAAAGATTAATATTAGGCAACGGAGATGGTTAGAAAAAATTTGTAAAAGATTATGAACTTTGAGATCAGTACCATCCCGAAAGCACATGTTGTGGCAGATGCCTTGCGCATTAGCCAACATCACCCCTACTATGAGTTTCAGTATGCCGGTAGCCTTAAATCTGAATTTCGATAGGTTTAATCCTTAGAGCATATCTACGATCAGCTATACTTCGGCCATAACCTTACGACCTACTATTCTTTCTAGATAAGGATTCTTCAATCGCACGATGATGACTGTACACGTTCAAGTCAATGCATAGACTCCACGGCAAATCGTATTTAACTATCTTCCGATGGACTCCTTAAGTTTAGAAAGCATTGTTTGTCCAGCTAATGTCGAGCTTCGAAGGAAATTCTATCCGAGGCTCCATTCTTCTAACGCTCTATTCAGCCTGGAATACTAAATTCCGAGATCTCAAGCAGCATTTTTGGTGGCCTGGAATGAAAAGAATGTGGCAGAATATGTGAGGATCATTTTATTTGTCAACAGAGTTTAACGCCGAACATCAGAGGCTACAGGAACTTGCAACCCCTACCAGTTCCGATACTGGACGTTGGAACAAGTGGAACAAAAAAATGGGGATTTTTGTTACGGATTCTTAACAGCAAAGACACGATGCAATTTTTGGTATGTTATCGTTTGACCACATCCGCCCACTTTCCTTCTAGTAGATGACTACTCAATGATCAACTTGCTGATTTGTTTAGTGCACAAATTGTCAGATTGCATGGAGTTTCCAGTATTCATAGTCTCAGACCGCGTATGCGAGATCCATCTAAATTTTTGTTAAGATTTTGCATAGGCATGGGACTCACTTAGTTTCATTAAAGCTTCCCCACCCTCAAACATGGACAATCCGAAAGGACTATTCAGATTTTAGCAGATATGCTTCGTGCTTTGTTTTAGATTTCCATGTTCCTGAGTAAGTACCTCGCTTAGTAGAATTTTCTTACAATAACATTTGCAGGAACACTAAGACATGCACCGTTGAAGCACTGTATGGACGAACATGCAGATCCCTTTGTCTGAATGAAGTTGGTGAAGCGCAGTTGCTTGGTCCCTGAATGTGCAACGAACTGTGGGAGAAGTTGCTCTTAGCCGACAAGAATCTTGCCATCTCAACGCCCGCAGAAGTGTTATGCCGATAATAGCCGCAAGATTGGAGTTTGACGTTGGATATAAGTTTTCCTTAGGTGTCACCTTTCAAGGGAGTTGTAATCTCGGAAAGATAGAGTAATTTAATCCTAGATTTATTGACCATTCCAGAATCTCGAAGAAAAGTTGTGGAAAAACAGCCTACATTTACATCTGCATTCTCCTAGGATGAGTCTCTAATGTGGTTTCATGTTTCCTGTTGAAGAAGTGTGTGCTGGATCCCTCAGAAGTGTGGAACATCAGAGTTTGAAGTTCAACCAACCCTTTCTTTTATAAGAGAACCGGCAAAGATCCTAGGACCTTTGCTGTAAAAGTATTGCGAACAAGAAACCCACTGTTAAAGTCTTTGTCACAATCAAAACCTGAAAGATACACTTTGGAACACCAAACAAAATGATTGGATAATATCCCTACTTGTTCAGTACTGCATTTTGAGGACAAAATTCTTTTTAATGAGGTAGATTGTAATACCCGTTTTTATAGACCATTCTCTTATCGCTTGTAGCTCATGTGCATTTTTATATGGCAATATTAAATGTAGGGTTGGTGTATACTAGACATGGCATATGAATAATTGGAAATTTAAAAAGTGGAAACGGATTTCAGGAAAAGGTTTGAGTTATTCACGGTAGCCGCCCCCTTTCCCTCATTTCCTCTCCGTTTTTTTTTCAGCTCGAGCAGCAGGATTCTCCAGTGATTCCCCTGTTCGCTTCTCCTTCACCCTAGGTGAATCTCTCCTCGTCTTCTTGGATTTAGTAGGTAGAAGCTGAGGGAATACAATTACTGAGTTTCAGGAAAACGCTATGATTTGGTATAGATTTCGTGATTTCTTGAAATGGAATGCCCGAATATCCAACTTCCACAATTTACTTCTTAAACTCCTTTATTGTTTAAATGAATTATAACACATACTGCCTACATTTTATGTTTGAGCGAAACCGAAGTAGCCTATCAACCAAGTATTTCCAGTAGGGCCGTAAGGTAAAGTTGTATTTGCTTCGGCCTACCTCACAAACACTAATTTTCTTGTATGCCCTAACGTAGTTTCATTTCAATTGTCATGCCCATATTTTGGAAAGAAAACGAAAATTAATTTACATGAAGATAGCATGGTGAGTTGTGAACGATTGGGAACATACATTTTAAGGAATTAATCCGCCCGTATCGAACATCCCTGTAGTCATCCCTTGGGGAACACCGATCCACCATCCCATTGTATCAGGATCATCCATCTGTTACGGGAACAATCCACCCTTACTGACATATATTGGATTCATACCCTGGGAAAGCTGATCCACCTCCCTTGTATCAGGGATCATCAGACCGGTTGAATGAATGCAATATAACTGAGGAAGAGGAATGTAGAAATTGCATAGTTAGGATTTGCATATCTCTGTACTTCCATCATTTCTTGCTCTGCTTACTTAGCATTAGGCTAATAGATGAGTTTTGTGATTTAGGTGTTGAGAATATAGCAGGTGATTTCCTTGATCATGCAAATGAATAGATGTGTTGGAGGAGTACTCTCATGTTCTGATTGGCAAACTGTTGAGGCGGATTAACTGATGTCCTGCAGATATGAGAAATTAATTGACAATGATTTAGTCTGAGTATTTGAATTTTTATAACAGTAGAGATTGCAACCTTTTGAATACATTTTAGAATTTTTGATGTTAGTGTCCTGTTGAATTTCTAGAATGCTGATTTTACGAATTTGAGTAATACATGAATTGAGGTGTTTTAGAATGAGTTTTGGTAAAATGTTGAGTCCCAATTGTTAGTCAAGTTTACTGTCAAATTGTTCAGTCCATCGATATGAGTTGAGTAATACGTCTATTTGATGTTGTTTGGTAAAGTCTATCGGCAGGAGAAGAGTAGTTGTTTTGTTTCCTACCGGTAGTTGATAAGCAGTAAACTTGCCTTCTATCGGCATACGTTTTAAAAGTCACGTGATAAGCACGTATCGGCAGAAGCTGGATAATTAAGTTATCCTGCTGACGTCATCGGCATAAGTAGGACATTCTGCTTAGCCGTTTAGCAATCGGCAGAAGTTAGATAATGGGTTTATCTGGCTGACGTCACCCGGCAGGAGAAGCTGGATAATTAAGTTATCCTGCTGACGTCATCGGCAGAAGCCTGTTATTTATATATGGCCTATTCCGTTGACTAGTCGTCGGCAGCTGTGTTTGAGTCGTGACGTCATCGGCAGAAGCCTGTTATTTATATATGGCCTATTCCGTTGACTAGTCGTCGGCAGCTGTGTTTGAGTCGTGACGTCATCGGCAGAAGCATGTTATTTATATATGGCCTATTCCGTTGATTAGTCGTCGGCAGGGGCGTTTGACCTCTGTCACCCCATCGGTATTTAACGATTTAAACTTTTACTTCCTTCAACTAATTATTCCTTGACACTTCAACTGATTCTTTCAAACATTATTTTACAGTTTTTATTAATTCACATCTTGTCTAAATGATTTTTCCGCTGCAAGTTTAAACATTTTTAGGTTTTAATAAGCATCAAATCTTGATCCTCGAGTGAAATTGTAAATTGCTCCGAGAGTTCTTGGTGATGTTTGCGTTAGTGGTAACGAACCGGGTTCAGATAACTCGGGGCGTTACAAATGTACTCTCCCGAAAAATCAAATTTTCTGCCAAAAATTGAAAAAACCGTTCAAAAACAAAATACCAATCCAAAAATCTTCAATTGTTTGCACTAATCTTTGGCGCAAATTTTAAATTTCGCAACAAACAGCAGATCATGTTCTATGTAGGCAACAGACAACGGAGCTTCAACAGAACAGAACAGATCGGAGATGGGTGGAGACGGCGGCGGACTGGCTCATCTTTGCGTCAGAGCAGATTGGCGATGGTAGCGGCGAGGAACGTTTTCTTTGTCGATGACCGTCACTCTCTTCATGGGCGGCGGCTTCTTCTCCTGGGCGAGAAGAACAGAATAAAAGAAAAAATTACCTTTTTTTTTTAATTTCCTTATTTTCTTTTCCCCCCAAATTTGCAAATTTTACCCACCGAAAATTGCAAACCTGTAAAATTATTTGATACATTCGATAATCAAAACCTGATTTCAAAAGACATTAACTTCACTCTAATACCAATTGTTGAAAAATAGAACGAAAAATCAAAAAAGAAATACGACGAGGGACACCAGATTTACGTGGAAAAATCATAAACGAGAAAAAACTACGAGTAGAAGAACAAATTGACTGTGAATATCTAAATACAACTAGAGCTTTACGACTCTATCTAGATGAATTTATAGAGAAAATAAAACCCTAATGAAAATTCTAACATGAGCCTAATTGGTCTGGCCCGTATAAAATTTGGGGCGGCACCAAATTCTACGAGTTTTTAGGAGAATTTTTTGCTTCTTGTTTGTCTGTCTAGGGTGAGCAAGTCTAGTATCTGTTTAATAGTTTTTGCCTGTGATAATAACATGTTTGGATAGATATTTAACACATAAAATTTATACAAATTTTGTTAGATTTGTTTGTTCTGCGATCATATGAGCGCGTAGGATTTTACATCTCAACTTGTTACCCACTTTGAATTTAATAACATTCAAAGTACAAAAATGATAAAATATGGTTCAAGTTATGATAAGCATTTTGTTTAATTTCACTTCTTTATGCTATGTTATTTTAAGCTAAATATGTCGAATTGCCTAGATCATTGAATTTATATTTATTATCATATGTTAAAAATCTATCTTTTCAACTAAAAAAAACCAAAAAAAGTATCGAGTCAATAAAGCATAATTTTGCGTCCCGACACAAATTATGATCTTGAGTGAGCCTTATGTATATTGAATGGGTGGAAAACTCCTAAACACAGGAGGACTTTGAAAGAAATTCTGTCGTAAATTATTTGTTTGTTTTTTCTTTTTAAAAAAAGAAAATATGAAAACATGTCACTGTACAAACTGTATGTTTGTGTTTGATTATAAAACAAAATTAATAAGGCTAAGTTATTCAAAAAGTCTCGTTCGGTGTAAAAATGTCGGCAGGCACACACGCAAACCCATTGGCAAGACAATCAGTATATGAAGTGAAGGCTGAATTGTTTGTAATATCTAAAAATTATTAGTACCTGAATTTTTTATACATTCTTTGAGATGTGTTTAGATATTATATATAGATATACTCATAGTTTAGTTTGTTAGGTTGGTTAGCATTATTTATTTATTTTATTTGTCTCGTTTGCTCAGAGTACAAGCAAAATCTAAAGTTTGAAAGTATTTGATGAGTTGTCTTACACAGAGGCCCGGGTATTTCCAATTGGTGAACTCTGTGAATTTGAGAGTTTTTAATGTATTTTCAAGTTTATTTTCGTGTTTTCACATGAACAAATTTGATAAAGAGATCCAAGTATAAAATCATGTTAAGTATGGCAAAACAGTAAACTTGATGAAGAGTCCGTGCTACTTTGCCTGTCGAAGCGTTCATGTGCTTGAGAAGAAAAAAAAGGCATCGCAAATAGAGGTAGCGCGCTATTGCGCTCACTCCTAGTGCAAGTGCACTCCCATTCAAACAACAAAAAACAGTAGCTTGATGCTACTGTGCTTTCAATGAGGACTACTGCGATCATGCGAGATTTTAGGGTAATAACAAATTTAAACCCCAAACTATGAGTTTTTTTAAAACACTCCATAAACTATTAAACCTAACAAGCTAAACCTCAAACTATCAAAACTTAATAATTAAACCATGTCGGGGCCCCCGATTTTCAAAAATGAGAGGATGTTTTCATTTTTTGCCTAAAACTAGGGCCTAATTTAATTTACCACACCCCGATTTTGTCCACATAGAAAACAGGGGGGTTGATGTCGGGGGTGGAGACCCCCCTTAGAAACGTGCGGTGTGTCAGGTCCGGGCTTGTCCAAGGCATGTTTGCCTATGGCCGCCCATGCTGCTAGGTAGATTTATTTCTTTTTTTGGTAATTCTGTTGTACTCTTTTCTTTCTATTTTTAGCAAGTGACTCCTCGCCCACATAGCATGTCTACTCCTGCTATAGTGGAGATGGTCCGGATTGCTCTTTAGGGGGAGAGGCATGACTGCACGTAGACCCCCCTACCCACGTTGTAATTTGCTGCTATTCAATGAAAAGGCTTTTTACACACACTCTTTATGCATACTTTATACTCAATGATACTCTTTTCGGTTATCTCGCTCGCCTCGTTGCTTACTCGTTAGACACAAAGCTCGCTCTAACGAAGTAGGCACACGGTGTCGTTGGCACGCTCGTTGGCTGACCCAATACAAGTGAGATATTGGGTGCCGCACGGTCTCGTATACGCCTCTTAAAAGTAGGACCGTGACAGTTGGTATCAGAGACAGGTTGGCTTACAAATCGTGAGAAATCATGCCGAAGAAGAGTACGATGGAAAGGCCTAGTGCACCATAGATCAACCGAGCGCCCGTCGAGTGGAAGAAGAAAGAGAAATACGGTAGCTGCAAGAAACGGATAACTCGATTCATCGAAGAACGAATGAAGGAAATGTCTGAATTCCTACCGAGGGATTGCGGTATTCACAATTAGGAAGACGGACCATATCCTATTCCAGGCGCTGGAATTGGGTGGAGACTCTCGAATCCGATACAGAAAAGGGAAGGGGAGTTGACACGGGAGAAGTTCCACAGGTACAAGTAATCGGGGTCCTGGAGCGCGTCGATGAGATCGTAATCTAGCTCATACCCGAGTGTCTGAAACTGGTCTCAAGTGACCAAAGGACTTCAAAGCAATGTTGATTCTCCAGGGCTGAGCTTGCCGAGATAAACACTTAAACTGTTAACCTGACTATGAGAGCCATGGGGAGTCAGACCCAAGCTATACTGCTGCTGAATTCGTCGAGGTGAAAATGTTTTAAAATCCCAGAGCCAAAACCCTTTGGGGGAGCCGGGATGCTAAAGAAATAGAGAATTTCATATCTTCGAATGGAACCGTATGTCAAGGCACTAAAACGGATGATGATTCGAAAGATGACCTTGGCCACAATGATCTACTGGTGATGCGAAACTGTGGTGGAGAGCAAAATATCATGAAACAGTAATGGCGAATGTTACGTGATCGATAGGGGAAGAACTAAAAAGCAATTGACGATTCAATTTTCCAGGGAAATGTCGAGTCAATGCGGTAGACTACTCCGAGACTTAAGCAGGATGCAAGCATCCGCCTGAATATGTCAGGCAGTTTGCGGGGCTCAGCTGAATATAAGGTATGTCAGAAAAGACAATATCTCACTTTCATCGAAGTCTTAAACCGTGGGCCAAACAAAAATTGGATGAACAAAAGAGGGCAAAGTCTTCAGTGCAAAAAAAAAAAAAAAAGCCTGCCGTGGTCCTTCCCCTGCCCGCGCGCGCGCCTAGCGTGCAATACCCACTGGATCCGAGCCTTTGCTTAGCCAATGGTTGAGATTTGTCAAATTCACCAATCCATGTTGCCACCCACTCATGTACCTGCAAAATTATAACATTTAATTGTGAGCTCTTCTTTAGACCAAGGCTGTCCCTTGTGGGCTCCATTTGTTTGTAGGGCTTTTTCCTTTGAATAATTTTTGAATTTCTTCAACCCATACTCCCCAACATACATCTAACCCTAACCACACACTCTAATAGCATGATATTAATATATAATCCATACAATAAAGGCTAGAGTATGCCAAATATTTTGGAAAAAAAAATTACAATTTAATGGCTGGAAAAAAACTTCCCTGGGCCGAATGGTGACTCCTCCGTGGGCTTCCATAAGTATTCCATCCCAGCAACTTATAACTTACAAAAGAAAAATACGTAATAAGTAAGAGATATTATAAAGTTTGGGCCTTTTGCCAATTTTCTCTTTAATTGTGCAACCCGATGCACGTCATCCTCTCCGGGATTTAGATTGCCTCAAATCCCGTTGGTTTGCTTCTCTCAAGATGTCTCCT
>CM039513.1:46008999-46036211 GCA_022432975.1 Begonia masoniana | reverse complement strand
AAAAAAATAGGCAACCGTCTCTATGAAACAAATGAAAGCGCCATCTATGAAATAAGAAATTTCCAATAAGGTTTTACATAGACCAAGTCATATCTTATAAGTCTTCGTGATGGAATGAAATTAAAATGAGAATTTTGAGTACAACAAATATATAAAATCATGTACATTTAAAGTTACGGACCAACTATACCTCACACGACAGTTTTAAGTTTTACACCCTCCACAATAAAAATCACATTCACACGAAGCAACTACCAGATCCCAATGCTGAGATGTCTCCAACTTGGTCACTATCACTCTCCAATAACAATCAGAAAATTTATCAACCTCCAAAGATTGTTAGAGATACAGCGAAAGAAGTTGTCAACGGGAACCTCTGGAACCATGGGTGAGTTATATCAAACCTTATTGCAGCAGTGTTAGAAGTAGAAGTATGAGAAGCAATGAGTCGGTTTCGCTTATTCGTGCAACATTTCATCACCTATGGGTCGATGAAGAAGAAATACAATTGAAGCAAACTCCACAGCTCCATGGTTGCACCACCGCTCTATATTTGCAAATTTATTATCCTGACAAACAAGACAACTAATAGACAAGACAAGCGATTAAAGATGTCTTGATTGTCGTGCTTTTGATATGATTTTTACTTGGTGTTGACGTTAATATCCCTTTGATATCCCTTAGACAAGTGCGTGCTTTGAAGTGTTTTTTTTACTTTGGATTTGACTAATTTTTACTTATGTTTATATCATCATTTTTACTTGGTGGTTTTTGTTGATATCCTTTGTATAAAATGTGTTTCTTTATTCATCTTTGTGTCCATTGTGTTATGCAAGTGTATTGCTTTCTTTGTTATCATCATTTCTCTTGGAATGTGCTTTAAAATGCTGCATATTTGATCACCCCAGGCATGAGGACACTACATATTCGCGTGCAGCAACAAAATTCAACTGGGCTGAGGACAGCAAAAGGAGGCACGTCCTAAGGTAGGAGTGGGCTTGGAGCAAAGTTAAAGAGATCAGCATAATAAGGAGCGAGTTAGACCGAATGGAGTAGATAGTAATTCAAATTGTACACGAAATGTTAGAATGGACATGAACATAATTAAGTCAGACTTCCGATTGCCCTCTGATCTTCTTTTACTTGCCAGATGGGAGAATAAGGTAATATCCAACCCACCTCATTTTGAGTCCAGTTCACAAAAATTTGTGATTTTTCCTGCACTAGTCCAGGCCCCACCAAATCAAAAGGATACTCTACAATGTTTTTTGTAGAGCCCAATTGTCTTAGCAAGGCTGGGTCAGGTGCTGTTAGGCTGGCTCAAGCGGCTAAGGTCAACTAGGTTAAGAGGGATGGACTCGACTAGACTGGCTGGACTGGGCTAAGGTTTGTTGGGTCAAGTGGGTTAGATGGGATCGTGGTCTGGGCTGGCTCAGGTTCCTAGTATGCTGGGTCAGGTGGCTAATGTCAGCGGGCTTGGATAGGATGAGCTAGGCTGGCTATGGTGGGCTAAGACACTTCGTGGAGGCTGGTCCTCGTGGGCTGGGCTAACTGGTGATAGGCTAGTCCTGATTGGTTGGGTCGGGTCAGGTGGGCGAAGGTCAAGGGTCAACTGGGTTTAGTTATGTTGACTGGGCAGCATTGGCCTAAGGTGGGATGGGCTGGACTAAGAGTGGCCTAATGTCAGGCTGGTCAGACTGATAAATTGGGTGGCGATGGGCTGGGATCAGCTGGGTCAAGTGCTGGTAGAGATAGGCTCGGCTGGGTCAGGAGGCTAAGGTCAGTTAAGTTGGGTACTGGACTGGTGGGGTAAGATAGGTGGGCCGGGCTGGGTCAGTTTCTAGTGGGCTGGACAATAATGGGTTTCGCAGATAATAAACATGGTGGCGATTGGCTAAGGTGCACTGGGCTGGGTCCGGTTCAGGTGGGCTGGGTCTGGTCCAGGTGGGCTGGACCATACTGGGCTAAGGTGGGATGGTTATTTCCTTGTGGTCTGGAAACGATCGGCCTTAGTGGGCTGGACCAAGCTGGACTAAGGAGGATTCTTTGGATGGGCTGGGTTAGGTCGAGATGGGCTGGACCAGACTGGAATAAGGATGGCGGGTATGCTTGGGCTGGTCATGGTTGGGAGGGTCTAAGCAACTGTGGGCTGCATCAAGTTCTGTTGGAATGGGCCAAACTGCTATGGGCTTGGAGTGAATGTGGACTAGACTAGTGAAGTGACTATTGAATGAATACCAAGATTCAATCAAGAAAAGGAAGAATGACAGGAGTATAGTATGGATTCACAAAAACTACGTGGATGGATAGGAACTAAAAAAAAAGATATTCAAATAGTTCTGATGATTCAATCATATTATTATTTCAATTCGGAGTTTTTAGTTACTTCGACTGTATAAATCTTAGCAATGGAATAATAAGTTATAATTCATTGGTTGATTGTATCATTAACCATTTCTTTATTTTGGTGTGAGGAGCTTATCATGAATCCACTTATTTCTGCCGCTTCCGTTATTGCTGCTGGGTTGGCCGTAGGGCTTGCTTCTATTGGGCCTGGGATTGGTCAAGGTACTGCTGCAGGCTGGGGTGGGCTGTGCACGGGTGAAGTGACTGTAAACGACTGGGCTAAGAGCTCAGTTCTTTGGGCTTTGGCCTAGATGCGGATAAGCTAAGATGGTGTAGGCTGGGTCAGATCCTGGTGGGCTAACCCAGGATACAGGCCAGACCATCCCACCTTCGCACAGTCTTCTCCAGTCCACCTCACCAAAGCCAGCTGAGCCCATCCCCAGCACATTTTAGCCCAGTTTTACCCAGCCCATCACACATTAGCCGACATGACAAAAACCACTAAGACCAAACCCAATCATAGTTCAGGCCATCCCACCTTAGCCCAGTCTTCTCCAGTTGACCTCTCAAAACCCAGCTGACCTTTACCCCACGGTCCCCACCTGACCCAGCCAACAAGGACAAGCCCATACAAAGTGAACCCATCCCACCAGGAACTAACCCAGCCCAGTATAACCCAACGCAGCTGACATTAGCTCACTACTAGTAAAAGCCCATTCCTCATTAGCTTAGTGTTGTTCAGTCCACCTCACCACAAAAGCAGCTGACATTAGCCCACTTGACCCAGCAAACCAGGACCAGCCGATTGGAAGTTAGCTCAGCCCAGAAGGACCAGCCCGACATAACCCAGTCTAGCCCATCCGACCCAAGCCATCTGACATTAGCCCACCTCACCAAGCAGATCAGGACCTGACCCAGCAGACTACAATCCCAATTGAGCCCACATGATCCAGCCCAACCCAGTCTGGTACATTCCACCATAACGAACCCAGCTGACCATTGCCACCTGACCCAGGCCACGATCCCACTTAGGCCCACCTGACCCAGCAAACCTTGACCCAGCTACCAAATCCACCTGACCCAGCCCATACCAGCCCACGATCCCACCTAAGCCCACCTGACCCAGCCAACGTTAACCCAGGTCCAATCCAGCCAGTCTGGTCTAGTCGAACACAACCAAGCTAACCTCCGCCACCTGACCCAGCCAATCTTAGCCCATTTCAGTCCAGCCTAGTCTGGTCCAGTCCACCACACCCAACCCAAACCTCAAAAAAAAAGCCCAGGTCAAGAGACCATATCTACCTTATCCAGCCCATTATCTAACTTAGGCCCACCTGACCTAGCTAAACCTTGACCCAATCTAGTCCAGCCCAGTCTGGTACAGTCCACCACACAACCAAGCTAACCTCCTCTACCTGACCCAGCCAACCTTAGCCCAGTCTTGTCCAGCCTAGTCTGTCCAGTCCACCACACCAACCCAGCTGACATTATCCACATGACCCAGCTCAGCCCGCGATCCTAGGCTTGACCCATCTGACCAAGACCTGACCAACCTTAACCCATACTGCCCTCTGGTCCAGTCCACGACATGAAACCCAGCTGATCTTAGCCACCTTCCCCAACCGAGCCCACGATCTCACCCAACCAACCAAGCTTCACATCTGACCTCACCCAGCTTACCTTATCCTACTTGACCGCCCAGTGCCCACCCACCTAACCAACCAACCTTCACACCTGACCTCATCCAGCTTAACTTATCCTACTTGACCGCCCACCAAGACCTGACCGGACCCAGCCCACCACCAATCTTGTGGCTGTTGTTTCTCAAAACTAACCCCTCTCTCTTTTGCTCAAATCTAACCCCTCCCTGCAACTTTTTCTTCTTGATCGCTATTTTTAGGGGTGGCCTCTTGCCCTTGCAAAAAGAAAACCGGGCCCAACCCCGGCCAACCTGTGACAATTTTTTTTCAGGCTCGGTTGCGGAGTACGGCCAGGCGGAGGAGCTGGATCATGTATGTGAGTTAATGAGAGGCTGCACAATTATAACTTCGGAAAATGATTGTTGCGAGTGTCAGTGTATTATACTCAGTGACATGGGTCCCACAGGTTAGAAAACTGACTGGATAAGATTCCCCTGACGATTACACGTGTCTAGACGTAACACCTGTAGATCAAATCACACCGTCAGTTCTTCTCCGCTCGGCCCAACCGCATGATTTAAAAATGGGACCCACGCAGACATCAGGGGGTCCTACATTTTTATCATCACTGCATGTACCGGGCCCCAATCAATGCCCCTTCCATTTGAGTCTGTATGGCCCACAGTGGCCCCACATGTCTCTACGGCCAAGAAATTGCTACGACCGCTCTCTTTTAAATAATGCTGGGGAGGAGAGAGAGAGAGAGAGGGAGGCCGGCGTATGATAGCATTCGTTCGCACGACACCCGTCCACGTGCGTGCATGTGGCGCAATCCTCTTTTATTGAAAAATCATTCTCGACGAAGTCTAGATAGAGACTTGCGTATAGAGCAACTCATTCTACTTAACAACTCAGAGAATGGGAGAGGACGAGGTCAGAGATCAAGCAAGACTGCCTTTCTCGTAGCTTATTGCGTTGCTCCTGCACTTTACCCTTTCCTTTCTTTATTTTCATCTCCCTGTTTAAACTTCGAAAAATTCCAGAAAAAAATAAAGACATTTTCTTTACTTTCTTGGAAATTTGTTCCTAGTTCTTCTTTCGTCTGTTTCCTCCTTTTTTTCCTGTGTTTGGTGATCGGATCTGAAGCTCTTCAGCCAACGGTTTAAAAGTCTCTTCTCTTTCTCTCTCTCTTCCCACCCCTTTTTCCCTCTACCATTTTTATCCATGGCTGTGAAAGATTGAGCCCCCATTGCCTCTCTCCCTCTCTCTTCCCTATCAGGTATTCTTTCTCAACACAGTTCGAAAATATTTAAATTACCAATTTCACCCCTCATAATCAAAACAAATGTACTGGGCTTCTTTTTTTCTTAATTGGACCTGTACCAAATCTTCAAGGCAACCCACTAGAGTCATCTTATTTCGTAAGTCTAATATTATTGAACAACTATTTTCAAGACTTTTCTATTGAAGTAATGTCAAAAATTATTATATTCAGTTTATTTCTAAATACAGTCAACATTTAGCAATCGATCGACATTTTTTCTGGTGCCGATCCTGAGCTTAAAATGCTCGACCCATCGATCGACTGAGCATTTTGTCCCCTTTCTGGCCTTCACATATTGGGTGCCGATCGATCAGCTATTCTGGCCGATCGGTCAGCACCTCCTGTGTTTCCTTTCTTTCTCCATTTTCTAAAAACGTCAACTTAAAATCTCAACAAAATTCCAATATAATACCACTTTAAAACCAAGCCAATATCTCAAATTTTCCAACAAAATATCAACCTCCAAAGTAACAAAACCATCAATCTTCCACAAAACATATCGTTTCCATTAAAATCCATCTTTACCTACCAGCAAATAAGAGTGCAATCTGAGGACATGCACAAAACAATATTCCGCACTCACCCTGGGTTTTACGAAGTTTAAAGTAATGTCATTTGAGCTTACCAACGCTCCTACGACATTCCAAGTTCTAATGAACAATTTTTTTAACCCACCTAAGAAGATTTATTTTGGTCTTTTTAGATGACATTGTAGTCTATAGCCCTTCTCTGGAACAACACTGCCAACAAGTTCTAGAGATCCTGTGCAAACAACAATTATTTCCAAATTGGCCAGTAGTTCGTACTTCAATCAAAGGTTTGAGGGGATTCTTGCGTCTCACAGGCTATTATCAAAAGTTTGCTCAGAATTACGGCTCAATCAGCCTTAAAAATCAGTATGAGTTCTACACCAGTGTTATAATTATCGATTTTCTCTCAACCTTTTGTAATTGAAACATATGCAAGCTACAAAGGAATGTGGGAGCGATTCTGATGCAAAACCAGCGACCTTTAGCATTCCTAAGTCGTGCATTTGGTCCACGGGTTTAGGGTGTGTCTTAGATGAGAAAGAGTTGTTGGGGGTGTGGGTGAAAGACACGCAACATGACCGTGAACATTTTGCAATTTTAATTAATAAAAACCAACTTCACATAAATAAATAATATATCAAGAGAAACCATCATGTTAATTACTATTAGAAGAAGTTATTTCGTACCTGATATTTGCAACAGCCATATTTGTGTTAGGATAGAAATAACTTTCGCAAGCATCTAATTATTCTTTTGGCAAAAAATTCAAATTAAGAATTATTAGCGTTAATTGGGGGTCACTGTGAACAATAGAGAAATAATTATGCAAACAATTATAACCTCAAGAAATAGAAGAACGTTACTCCAAAACCTCATGGACCACCAAAAGGTAAGAAACATCTAAACATAATACAAACATGCAAATGTAAATGAAAGTAAAAATAAAGTACCTTGAAGAAAACAAAAAGAAAAAATCAATTACCTTAACAAAAACAACATTCCTCATTGGAACTATGGAATCCAATATCTGCTCTAACCTGTTCAATGTTCAAATTTGTTGAAAGCTGACCTCACTTCCATCTCCTGTGCCTGGCAATGGTTTTCAAGGTAACCATCTCTGTGAAACAAATGAAAGCTCCATCTTTGAAATAAAAAATTTCCAGTATGATTTTACATTTACCAAGTCATATCTTATGAGTCTTCGTGATGAAATGGAATTAAAATGAGAATACCTCATTCCTATAATTAAACTTAATCGCAGGGGACAACAGGCTTCAAGATACGTCATAGAAAATCTTCCACCATCCGTCACCAACGGGTGAATTTGTTATTCCTTAACTCTAATCTGAGCTTCACATGACAGTTTTAAGTTTTTACACCCTCCACAATAAAAATCTCATTCACACGAAGCAACTACCAGATCCCAATGAGGAGATGTTGTCTCCAACTTGGTCTTGGTCACCATCACTCTCCAATAACAATCAGAAAATTTATTAACCTCCAAAGACTGTTGCACAAACCCTTTCATTTAAAAGAAAGAGACTCACAAACCAATTCCACCGCCTCGCCTCGCTTTGGAAAATAAGACTGGGAGTTTCTGTTGCTCCTGGGTTTTGAAGGTTGGGAAAAATGCATTTGCTCCGACTCTTCTTTGAGCGAAGAAGACATAGATACAGCGAAAGAAGCTGTGAACGGGAGCCTCTGGAACCATGGGTGAGTTATATCAAACCTTATGGCAGTAGTGTTAGAAGTAGAAGTATGAGAAGCAATGAGTCTGGGTTTCGCCTATTGGTGCAATCATTCATCACCTATGGGTCGATGAAGAAGAAATACACACTTGAAGCAAACTCCACTGCTCCACGGTTTCCACCTCCGACTCCACGGTTTCCACCTCCGCTCTATATTTGCAGAATTATTATCCTGACAGACAAGACAAGAAATTGAAAATATCCAATCTTTACTGTACTATGTTTTAAAAAAACTGACACCAATGAGATATATCATCAGCTTACTTGGTTACTTATTTTCGATTTATACACGCTCTGCTGCATTTGATTTTAATGCATTTTCATGATGGGCTTGGATTTGCACCACCTAGGGAAGTGGCGTTGCTTTTAACCTGCTCCCGGCGGTAATTTTCAGATATCTTTTCATTTTCTTCTCGCTCATATTTTCCACGCTGAGGAGAAATACTCATGAAAAGCACTATAATTGTTATTCCAAATGAAAGATTAACGAAAGTAATCAACTTTTCACCGATTTAAACTGAAATGATGCTAAAAAATGGTGGGTCACACGTAAGCTTAGCAAAAGACAAGAAAACAATTTATAACTAAAATTAATCAAAAATATTAAAACAAAATGCAAACTTCTCTTTTAATTAAAGTTAAATCATGAGGTCAAAAAATTTTAGTAACTATTAGAATAAACTATTTAATGGGAATTTTTTCCTAAAATGTGAATCCTAACAAATTGAGAGATTAGGGTTCCGCGATTTGTGCAAGCGGGAGACATAATGGGAGGTCGTTCTTTATATATTTTGAGAAATCAACCCCCCAAAGAGGGACCCTAGTCCAGCACTTGACTGAAAACAAGGAGCCGTTCTCCAAAGGACCCCCGATTTAGTGTGGTCGAGCGCTTTTGAAGCGCTATATGGAGAATGAGAGGTTGTTCTCTAATTCAACACAGTTCAACGCTTTTAAAGCACTAGACAGAGAACGAGGGTCATTCTCCGAAGAAGTGTTAGAGAAAGTGTTCGGTTCTGTTTGTTAGAGAAAATGTTTGGTTCTGTTTAGTTAGAGTAACGAGGTTTGTACGGTTTAGTTAGATTTTCTTTCTCAGTTTTCACACTCATAATTACTGTCATAACCCGAAATCCGACGGGTCGAGAATTTCGTATAATCATATTCGTAATCGAAAATATCAACCCAATTCTTTTTTTTTTTTGTATAAATGTAAATACGTTTTTAAAGAAATTCCAATCATATTTGAAGTCATTTAAAATCATTTGGGGAAAATCTATTTAAAGAGAAGAATTAACAGACAATCGGAATGACTTCATCTGTTCACATCCACCGCTCATTTCAGTCGAGCGACATCCACCGCTCAACAATAATATCTCACATCTACCGATGACGTCAGCCGGATGACTCATTCACCCAGCATCCACCGCTCAACAGTAATATCCCACATCTACCGATGACGTCAGCTGGATGACTCATTCACTCAGCATCCACCGGTCAGTAACACTCAACTTCTACCGATGACGTCAGCCGGATGACTCGTTCATCCAACATACACTGATCAACAGCAACGATCAACATCTACCGATGACGTCAGCCGGATGACTCATTCACTCAGGATCCACCGATCAACAGTAACACTCACATTAACAGAGTAACTTCTACCGGTTACATCTACTGAGCACATCCACCGCTCAACAGTAACCGAACATCTACCGATTATCGATCGACGTTGAGACTTCAATTCCCCCCCCCCCCCCCCCCCTTTTTAAAGAACTTAACTCCCTTTTCCAAAATCTCCATACACATAAACATCGCATTCCTTAACTTAAGTTCGTAGCGGAAGACTTCTCATATAAAGAAGATTCTTAAATCTGGAACTTTCATAGACTTAAACTCATACTTAATAAGTCAAATATCTGTTAACATAAAGAAATATTTTTCCTATTTATGCAATCTTAACATAGATCTTACTAAATTGTACTGAAAGCAACACTCTGCGGGTTAAAGAAAAATCGCTTCCTAGCCACAAATCATTACCATGAGCAGCAACCAGCAACCAGACCTAAGCATTTTCTTCTAGACTGAAGTCCTCACATGTTGTTTTGTCACCTACATCATAAGGTTCAAACTATAAGCCTAATGCTTAGTAAGAGGTGCAACAAACACACGAATACTCATGAATGCATACTCAATAAAATCATGTTCACATCTATTACTCAAATCGGAAATCACGCTTATGTTCTCATTCATTTTCAAATCGTGGGAATCATACTCTTGTCCATCGTTTTCATATCATGGATTAAGGAAGAGTTTTTGCTGAATGGGGGTAGGCAGTGCGCGTGTACATGGCCCTTGCGGGCAAGAATCATGGTCCATTCCTGGACTGTGACATGGCCAAAATTGCCCCCAACTCTCACTTAATCAGGGTTTCATACGTTTCATTCTTCTTGTCTCATTTATAAAGGGAATGCATTAAAACATTTTTTATGCTCGATAAGTGAATCATGATGCATAGACATAGACATTTTCAGAAACAGTAGACCATGAGAGGAGTCGTTCACTAGAAAATCAAGCATACACTATTCTCAAACATTATACTAAAATAGACGATCTTCCCAAACATCATTGAATACCAGAAAAAAAACTCACCCTACTACCCTTGTGATGTAGGGCTCTAGTAGCCGGAAACTTAACACACTCACTTACCTGGATTCTTTAGCAATGTCTTTCTTTCACTTGGAGTTTTTCCCACCTAAGACATTTCACGTATTAATGTAAGAAAACAAATCCTAAGTAGGTTATTATTCCAGAATGGTAGCTTTCTAACTAAGTATATATATCCTAGAAGTCTAACTCATTTCCATTCGAACATTATATCAGCCACCTAGTGTGCATAAAAACCTCAGCTAAACGATAATGCTGTTCGGGTTCACCAACAACCTAGGCTCAGTCAACGTTCATTATTTCTAGTTATTATCTACAACAATCATAAATGCTATGTTAATAGCTATATCTACCATGATACTTCAACTTCCTCATAAAACCCGAATCTAAATCTCTAATCAACTCTCAAATGACCAATCAGTAAACACATTGTCCAAATCTTACTTCGAGCTTGGAGTATCGGAAGAAATCCAAAGGGAGTTGATCACTGGAGGAAGAACAGAGAAGGGAGCTGAGGGAAGAGAGAGTCGGCTGAGAGAGGAAAGTCGGCTGGTGGAGGTTTTTGTGAGGTTTAAGGATTTCCATTTTCTATTTATACACTTAATAAGCTAGGCTTAATTACAAGTTTGCCACCAAACTTAATTTTTTATAAAAAGAACTAATTACACTTTGGCACCCAAATTTCCGACCAAAGTAAAATATATATACAGAGGTGGCAGTTAATTCCGTTTACCTTAAAGAGAGTTCACCTATCTGAAGTTGTCGGGTGTTACAATTACACTTTTTTGTATATAATTGTAAATAGGTTTTTCGTTTTGAAATGCAATAGTGAAAATACACAGAGAACTTTCTTCTTCTTCATCTCCGAGCAGTTCGCACATTACTTTTAGATAGTAAATGTCTGAGGGCTACAATTATCATTTCAATCACTATCAAGAAAACTTTGAAGCAAAATAAAATTTATTTCCTGCCTAGAGCAAATTAAAGAAGCAATCCCCTAATTGATAGAGAGGATCAATAATATCTAGATAAGGCACACATCACATGAAACACCTTAATCAACGTCCTCAACTTATCTTTATAAGTTAACCGAACCATGCTGATAATATTCAAATAAAGACCACCAAAAAGTCCCAACAAAATCATTATGCTTTCACTTTTCAACTTTGGATGTCAGCAATGACAAACTCCTGCTTTATGGTACAAGTAATAACTATGATGTGACAAAGATAGGATATGCATATTTGTAACCCGGATCTTAACAAAAACAAGACTTTCAAAAATAAAAATCTCATATATCTCAAAATGCTTGTAAGAACAACTAAAAATAAGATGCCTCAAATACCAGTAACAGTTCACGAATACTGTAAAATAGGCCCATTGTAACAACTAACATGAACAAATATTACTCAACTTCAATCATAGGTTTTCAAAATTATAAGAACTCAATCATTTAGTAAAGATAAAAACTGTCACCAGAATTTGGTAAAATGTGATGAGATTGTACTTAGGATTACGGGAGATCATAAAAATTCATTAATTACTGCATATCGTATTATTTTACTAGCTTACAAACATCCAATGTAGCGTCTATATGTGTATCAGCAAATACAAATGCTGATAACTAATACATCACAAATTAAAAAAAAAATGTCATCTCAGTAATTCGTTTAAGCTGGTCATCATATGAACATTGCATTTGCTCTTTTAACTCCATTATTTTCATTTTAGAGTAACCCTTTAGAGAATTAACCTCTACTTGTTGATCATGGAGTTTGATAGCACCATTATGCAAATTAACAATCATTCTGCCATTTTTACATTTTTAAATAAATAAATAATAAATGTTTTTTTTTTTAAATTAAATAAGAAAACCTTCACTTTTGTGAATAACTCGTCTGTATAGGGTTGTCCACCATATTGCATTAGAACGCCATTAACAAGGGAAAGAAGCTGCCATACTTGCTTAGTTTTCTTCAAATCATCCTTAGTCTTGTTATCAAAAATGAACAACGATTTTTACACAAACTTAGGATATTATGTATCAATGTTAAAACTTTTTAATCAAACACCTAATTTGTCCTTCAATGTCAATCTTAATTTAATGTCATGGAAAAAATAATGTCTGAAAAGTTGGCTAAAGTAAGATGAGTAATGAATAAAATGGTATTACACATCTTACTTTAATGGCCTTGTAGATTTATTTGGTAGTTAAAGCATAGTGATTGTTGTATTTAACATTTCAAGTTTGAGTGGATCTTCAAAGATCATATGTCAATTGTATTTGTTCTAGAACTTAGTCAAATTCTTAAATGATAAAGCTCCCAAACTGTAAAGCAAAGCTCCTACTTACTTATCTCCTATGGTACTCTCTACCTATTTGTCTTCGTCTATTTATTCCTCTTCTTTACAACGGCAATTATTAACTAACTATATTTTACAACTGATTGTCAATCACTTATCTCATTCTACTCTCCAACTCAGACTTATTACAAAATTCTTGTCTTATTCCCCAATGACACTTTTCTTGGTTGTTCTTGCATGGTAAATTAGATTGGTGGTGTGTGAAAATTCAAGGTTGCTTGGAGTATTTATCGATATAAAGGTCACATTGTAGCAAAGAGCTTTATTTAGACTTATGGCACAAAATTCAAGAAATGTTTGCTCTTTTAACAAAAGTCATCTCTATTCTTGTATTGTTATATGTTGCCGTAAATTTAGATTGGTGTTTACACCAACTTGAAGTTAAATATGTCTTTCAAAATGAGATCTAACAGAACAAATGTTTATGGATTTACCTTGGAGTTTGAACAACATTATGAAATGAACAAGGCATGTAAACTCTATAAAGCTTTCTATGGACTTACATAATCACTCAAAGCTTTGTTTAGTGGATTCACTAAAACATTCAAAAAAAATTCCTCTATTCAGAATCAAGCAGATCATACAATGTTTTATAAGTACTCTAGTCGAGTTTAAATAGCTATACTTGTGGTATACGTTGATGACATAATTTTAATAGGAGATTATGACCAACCATCAACTCTAGTATAAAAACACATGAGAAGTGAAATTGAAATTAAGAAGAGTGAAAGTACTTTTTGGAAGTAGAGATTGCCCGATCAATAGAAAAAAAAATTTATGTCAACGAAAATACATTTTAAATTTATTGGTAGATATTGGACTTTTGGAGTATAAATTAAGTGAAACACCTATCTTACCACAACTAACGCTACATTTAGTCAATGAAGCTAAAGTGGTGAATCGTGAGCATTGCCAACTATAGAAAAAAATAAAATGGTCGCTAAAGTGGTGAACCATAACAATAGAACCAACAATTCCTTTATTTGCCACTTGATCTAGGAAGCTTAAAACACCCAAATAATGCTTCCTTAGAAAAAGCTTCAACATTCTCAATTATAATAAAATAACTGATGCATTGCTCCTAAACAACAAAAGTTTAGCTACCAATAAATAATTCCAGGATAATGCTAACTTGGGTTGAGAACTACAACACAATCGGGGAGTTCAACCTACTTGGCATCAACTTCAGACTCCGCCGGTAACGACGTTCAAAAAATGCTCGTACGGAGTATCTTCTCCGTCGACTCACTAGAGGCCAAGCTTGAAGGTGGAGCGTGAACGTGAAACAAGTGTTCTGCCGTCAAAGGACAAAGAGACTAGTAGCGAAGTTGATCTGTTTTATTTAATGGGGAAGAAAAGCTAGGGCAGACAAATCCGTCGTTAGAAGGAAGTAACAGGAAGGGCGATAGGCTATAGGCGATAGCCATCATAAGTGTTGAACCAAATTGAACCATATGTCATGCCTGGTTCATTATTTTAGTTAACAGAATCTGTTTTCCTCTCACCTCACACTTTCTATGCCTCTATTTTACTTTTGTCGTTTTATGCAATTGTATATGCCTTATAAAGGCTATCAGACAATTCATTGAATGTGAAATAGAAGATACAAAAGTTTCTTTTCTTTTTCTCTGTCATGGTATCAGAGCAATTAAAGGCTCCATTCTCTTCTCCTAGTTTTTCTGCCTGAACAATGGATTCCTCACAAAGTACAATGGATGCTCCATCATCTTCCTCTCTAACTCTGCCCTCCCTCCCTCATATTCCCTCAGTCACTCAGCCTCTCACAATTAAACTCGATGAAACAAATTTTCTTATCTGGAAGACCCAGTTGCTGAATGTGGTCATCGCTAGTAATCTGGAGGACTTCCTTAATGGTTCTCGTCCCTGCCCACCGAAAGATCTGAACGAGGACATTAATCCAGAGTTTCTCTCCTGGCAGCGGTACAATCGCCTGCTTATGAGTTGGATCTACGCTTCCGTCACTGAACAAATGTTAGGGCAACTAGTGGGTTACTCCACTGCGTTTCAGATCTGGGAGGCTCTTAACAATCTCTTCTCTGCTTCATCGATTGCTCGAATCTCCAAACTTCGGGCAAATCTTCAGGCATTTTGCAAGGATGGGTTAAGCGCTATGTTGTATGTTCAGAAATTTCGGAGCCTCTATAACACACTAGCAGCTGCTGGAGAACCTGTTAGTACGAATGATCAGCTTCTTTACTTCCTCAACGGCCTTGGAGTGGAATACAACCCTTTTGTCACTGCTATTTCTACCCGTACTACTCGTCCGTCTCTGGAAGAGGTAAATAGCATGTTATTGAGCTATGATGCTCGCCTTGAACGCCAGCATTCCTCTGCCTCTGTGAACTCCCTTCAAGCCAACCAGACGAACATATCAGGTTTTAAACCTCGCCCAAAATTTCCTTCGCCTCCTGGACCTCATTCCTTCAATGTTCCTAACAGACCTCGTGGTCCCAGGCCATCGTTTCCTTCCTCTGGCATCCTTCCCTCCCCGCCCTATCGCCCTTCATATCCTCAATCTTCCCAGAATCGGCCCAACTTCCGTCCTCGATGTCAGATTTGCTTCAAGCCCGGGCACAATGCAAATATCTGTTATCATCGCACCAATCTTCAGTATCAACCTGCCTCACTGCCTCCTCAGAATTTCTCTGCGACCATTCCCTCTACCGATCAATCTGCCCTGCCTAGCACCCCCTTGGATCCCTCCTGGTACATGGATTCAGGAGCCTCACACCATTTTACACCAGATCTAAATATGTTGGACTCGGCCACTACTTACACTGGGGATGCTCAGATTACAGTCGGAAACGGTAAGTGTTCTCCCATCTCTCATATTGGACATTCTACTATATTTACTGAATCTTCCCCTGTCTATCTAAATACTGTCTATCATTCTCCGTCCCTTCAAAAAAATCTGCTGAGTGTCTCGAAACTGTGTTCTGATAACAAGGCGTTTGTTGAATTCTTTCCCTCTTTCTTTGTTGTCAAGGACCAGGCTTTCCACAGGATCATCCTCCGAGGCATTCTTGATAATGGCCTCTACAGGGTCTGCCGGTCACGTCCAAGTCTTCCTTCATCCGCACAACTTCATTTTGTGTCCAGCTCTAGCTCTGATCTTTGGCATTTCAGACTGGGACATCCTGCTTCTCCTATAGTGCATTCTGTTTTATCTACCTCTAGTATTTCTGTTGGTTCAAAATGTTTGGATTTCTGTTCTTCTTGTCAATTGGCAAAATCTCGTCGTTTACCTTTTTCCACTTCTGTTTCTCATGCTACTTCTTTATTTGATTTGGTTCACACGGATTTGTGGGGTCCTTCCCCTGTTATCTCTATAACCGGTGCGAGATATTTTCTTATTTTTATCGACGATTATTCCCGATTCACGTGGTTCTATCCTTTGCTTTCTAAAAATAAAACGTATGATAAATTTGTCCAATTTAACCAAATGATTCACACTCAATTCAACACTACAATTAAACGGGTGCGATCTGATTGGGGGGGCGAATTTCGGTCGTTATCAAAATTTTTTACCTCTCACGGCATTATTCATGAACTATCTTGTCCATATACTCCTCAACAGAATGGACGAGCGGAACGCAAGAATCGTCACATCGTTGAGATGGGTTTAACTCAACTAGCTCATTCTTCCATGCCTCTAAAGTTTTGGTCATTCGCTTTTGGGACAGCTGTATATCTAATTAATCGACTTCCGACAAAGATTCTTCGTGATCAATCCCCGTTTCAATTACTCTATAACAAAATTCCCTCCTACGCTCATCTGCGTATTTTTGGTTGTCAATGTTACCCGTTTCTTCGGCCTTACAATTCCCATAAACTTCTTTTTCGTTCTGCTCCATGCATTTTTTTGGGATACAGCAGTCAGCACAAAGGATATTTGTGCTTCCAAAATAATACAGGTCGGATTTTCATATCCCGACATGTGGTCTTTAATGAACTCTCTTTTCCATTCTCATCACAGCCGTTGAACACATCTTCTTCTTCATCTACTGTTGTCCCTGTTATTTCATCATTACCTATCTCACCTACTCCTCATACTTATCCATCTTCTTCCCCTCTTCAACATCATGTTCCTTCCTCTGCCTCCTCTGATTGTCCTTCCTCCTCTAATTCTCTGGTCGCGTCTCCTTCCCACAAACCTGTCGAAATCTTGCCGCCCTCTTCCACTGTAAATGAGCATCCTATGGTCACGCGGTCGAAGTCTGGAATTTTTAAACCTAGGACTTTCTTTTCCGTTGCACACAATGCCCTGTGTGAACCCTCTTCTTACAAGGAGGCTTCCACCTTGAGTGAATGGCGTACTGTTATGCAGTCCGAGTATGATGCTCTTCAATTACAAGGCACTTGGTCACTCGTACCCAAACCAAGTAATGTTTGGATTATTGGGTCAAAGTGGGTGTACAGAATCAAGCTACGGTCTGACGGATCCATAGACAGGTTCAAAGCTCGTCTTGTAGCCAAGAGATTCCAGCAAACACAGGGCCATGACTTTCATGAGACCTTCAGTCCGGTCATTAAACCGGCGACTATCCGCCTCATTCTCAGCATTGCCACTTCTCGGAATTGGATTATCAAACAGTTAGATGTTCAAAACGCCTTCCTTCATGGTGATCTTCTCGAAGACGTATACATGACTCAGCCACAAGGCTTTATTGATCCGGATCATCGGAATTATGTCTGCAAACTTCATCGTTCTCTGTATGGATTAAAACAATCACCCAGGGCCTGGTTTCTCAAGTTGAGCACTGCTCTCCTTCAATGGGGTTTCTCTGATTCAAGAGCGGATACCTCTATGTTCATATATAACAATGCCGATGATATTCTGGTTGTTTTGATTTATGTGGACGACATCATCGTGACAGGTTCTTCTCCTACTCTCATTTCTAAATTGGTTACTCATCTCTCTCAACTATTTGCTATCAAAGACCTTGGATTACTCCATTTTTTTCTTGGAGATTAAGTCCACCATCATTCTGACGGTCATCATTTAAGCCAAACAAAATACATCAGAAACTTACTTGTCAAAACAGGGATGCTAGACTCAAAGCCTCATCTTACTCCACTTGCCCTTCAGCCCCTTTCTATTCATACGGGTGAGTTATTATCAGACTTCACGGAATATCGTCGCATCCTCGGTGCTCTCCAATACTGCACAATCACAAGACCTGATATTTCCTTTGCCGTGAACAAGCTTTGTCAATTCATGCATGCACCAACTAATGTACACATGCAGGCTGTCAAACGTGTACTTAGGTATTTAAAAGGCACGGTTCACTTAGGTATTCAGCTTCAGCATTCCTCAGATCATTCTCTGTTCTGTTACACAGATGTTGATTGGGCCTCATGCCCTGATGATCGTCGTAGCACTAGCGGTTACTGCATCTTCCTCGGTCATAATTTAATCTCTTGGTCCTCATCTAAGCAACGAGCAGTTTCAAGATCCAGTACAGAATCTGAGTATCGTGCTCTGGCAAATGGTGCAGCTGAGGTCATTTGGATTCAGTCTTTACTTATGGAGCTGAAATTAAATCCACAGTCGCCGCCCACTATATATTGCTAGTAATAGGACCTTGCGATAATTAATAGACCCCTTAAGTCTGGCATCTAACCCTGTTCTTCATGCACGGTCTAAACATATTGAACTTGATCAACATTTTGTCCGGGACTTGGTTCGAAATGGATCCTTAAGTTTGGCATTTGCTCCTTCTACTGATCAACTTGCCGATTGCATGACAAAACCTTTGCTGGCAGCCCGCTTTCAAGAATTGTGCATCAAACTCACGGTTCTCCCAAGACCCTTGCGTTTGAAGGGGGATGTTGAACCAAATTGAACCATATGTCATGCCTGGTTCATTATTTTAGTTAACAGAATCTGTTTTCCTCTCACCTCACACTTTCTATGCCTCTATTTTACTTTTGTCATTTTATGCAATTGTATCTGCTTTATAAGAGCATCTCCAATGGGATGCCAAAATAAATGGCATAATGTCATTTTGATCCAAACATGAATAGTGATGATGCAAATTTGCATCACCACTGTTCATCCATGCTATTTTTTTTTTTAGTCCTTCTATTTATTTTAAATTGTAAATATATCCTTTTTTTAATTTATGTATTAATTTATTTCAATATGATATTTAATAATCTAATTGTTGTAATTAGTACTAGTTAAAATGTTAAAAGATATTAAAAATAATTAATATTAAATTTAATATTCCTAAAAATTTGACTTATTTGATATTTTACATAAAATAGGATAGTTGTATTGATATTAATACAACTCAAAGTTACATATTCCTAAAAAAAAAAAAATTACAACCACATTATACATAACAAACTCAATAAAATTACAAATATTAACTTCAAATTGCAAAAATAACTAAAAACTACATAGACAACAGAAATTACAAAATACATAAATATTACTTTAAATGACAGAAATTACACAAATTTAAATAACTTTCAACTTCAAATTACATCAAATAACTAAAAATTACATAGACACAATACAGCTAACATATTAATAATAGGGTGGTAGATCGGATCCAGACCCTCCGATGTTATTAAATAAAGATGTAAAATCATTACTTGTTGAAGGCACATGTTGTTGCTGGTCATAACTTTTTTGTGAAATTCGCGCCTGTTCAGCAACAATATAGGCACGTCGGACTGGATCACTAATATTATTAGGATCTAGTAACATAATTTTAAGTTCTCTATTCTTTTCTTTGATTTCTATCATTTGACGTTGCATCTGCATATGTTCTTTTTGGACCTCTATTTGATTCTGCTTTTGTTCATAACTTTTTTGTAATAATATCTTCAATTCTTCATTTTTGTTGTCCAATATATCAAAGTTAGCAGACATGTTATCCTGTATTTTCCTTTTTAATTTAGCTTTTTTCACCCCAGTTGGTCGTTGTGATGACGTACTGCCAGAAGTATTGTCATCTAAATCAATTGAAAATGCAGAAATACCAGGAGATGTTGTATGAGGGGTCTCAGGTGTAGGATTGTCAGATTGTGATGACTCGTCAACTACATATTGCCGCCCGATTGCATTTCTGGCAGTTGTTACATGATCTTTCAACATGGCAAAATCTTTAACCATGTCCCAAACATGATCAAATTTAAAACCTTTCTTGTACTTCGGGTCCTCTATGAATAAATGTTTTGCTCGAGTTAACTAAAAATCATAGTGAACATAATGTAAGTATAATAGAAAAAATAATAAAAATGTTATAAGTAAAAAAAAAAAGTACAAAACTCACAATATCGGCGTTTGAAGCACCACTTGGATGCGTATTTTCCACTTGTCTCACACAACCTTTTAGTTTCTTCACCGACGCATTTATAACTTGCATTCGACTTCTGAGAGAATTACCTTTACAAAGCTCCATATTAGAAGGTCTTTCTTCATTGTACTTTTCTTCAACCCGAGACCAGAACCGCTCAGCATTCTGGTACCTACCCGTAATAGGGTCTTGGGTAACAGTTAAATACGCTTGACAGAGTACTATATCTTCAATATTAGCATATCCAGAACTTCGAGAAGACATTTTTAGTTTGTGATGAAATAGATGATAAGAATTGGAAAAAGCAAATAACAAAAAAGATGGAATGGTAACTTATGGCAACCTCACGTACGCTATTTATAGAAAAACCCCAATGCATAGCCCACAAGTTCCCGATCAACCATAGCCACATTCTCCTCTCTTGGCCATTAGCTTGCCACTTTACGCCTCCATAGCCCACAAGCTTCCTCTTGGTCACCGGTGTGCCACTTGGCGCCTCTCCATCTTAGCCACAAGTTCCCGATCAACCATAGCCACATGCTCCTCTCTTGGCCATTAGCTTGCCACTTTACGCCTCCATAGCCCACAAGCTTCCTCTTGGTCACCGGTGTGCCACTTGGCGCCTCTCCATCTTAGCCACAAGTTCCCGATCAACCATAGCCACATGCTCCTCTCTTGGCCATTAGCTTGCCACTTTACGCCTCCATAGCCCACAAGCTTCCTCTTGGTCACCGGTGTGCCACTTGGCGCCTCTCCATCTTAGCCACAAGTTCCCGATCAACCATAGCCACATGCTCCTCTCTTGGCCATTAGCTTGCCACTTTACGCCTCCATAGCCCACAAGCTTCCTCTTGGTCACCGGTGTGCCACTTGGCGCCTCTCCATCTTAGCCACAAGTTCCCGATCAACCATAGCCACATGCTCCTCTCTTGGCCATTAGCTTGCCACTTTACGCCTCCATAGCCCACAAGCTTCCTCTTGGTCACCGGTGTGCCACTTGGCGCCTCTCCATCTTAGCCACAAGTTCCCGATCAACCATAGCCACATGCTCCTCTCTTGGCCATTAGCTTGCCACTTTACGCCTCCATAGCCCACAAGCTTCCTCTTGGTCACCGGTGTGCCACTTGGCGCCTCTCCATCTTAGCCACAAGTTCCCGATCAACCATAGCCACATGCTCCTCTCTTGGCCATTAGCTTGCCACTTTACGCCTCCATAGCCCACAAGCTTCCTCTTGGTCACCGGTGTGCCACTTGGCGCCTCTCCATCTTAGCCACAAGTTCCCGATCAACCATAGCCACATGCTCCTCTCTTGGCCATTAGCTTGCCACTTTACGCCTCCATAGCCCACAAGCTTCCTCTTGGTCACCGGTGTGCCACTTGGCGCCTCTCCATCTTAGCCACAAGTTCCCGATCAACCATAGCCACATGCTCCTCTCTTGGCCATTAGCTTGCCACTTTACGCCTCCATAGCCCACAAGCTTCCTCTTGGTCACCGGTGTGCCACTTGGCGCCTCTCCATCTTAGCCACAAGTTCCCGATCAACCATAGCCACATGCTCCTCTCTTGGCCATTAGCTTGCCACTTTACGCCTCCATAGCCCACAAGCTTCCTCTTGGTCACCGGTGTGCCACTTGGCGCCTCTCCATCTTAGCCACAAGTTCCCGATCAACCATAGCCACATGCTCCTCTCTTGGCCATTAGCTTGCCACTTTACGCCTCCATAGCCCACAAGCTTCCTCTTGGTCACCGGTGTGCCACTTGGCGCCTCTCCATCTTAGCCACAAGTTCCCGATCAACCATAGCCACATGCTCCTCTCTTGGCCATTAGCTTGCCACTTTACGCCTCCATAGCCCACAAGCTTCCTCTTGGTCACCGGTGTGCCACTTGGCGCCTCTCCATCTTAGCCACAAGTTCCCGATCAACCATAGCCACATGCTCCTCTCTTGGCCATTAGCTTGCCACTTTACGCCTCCATAGCCCACAAGCTTCCTCTTGGTCACCGGTGTGCCACTTGGCGCCTCTCCATCTTAGCCACAAGTTCCCGATCAACCATAGCCACATGCTCCTCTCTTGGCCATTAGCTTGCCACTTTACGCCTCCATAGCCCACAAGCTTCCTCTTGGTCACCGGTGTGCCACTTGGCGCCTCTCCATCTTAGCCACAAGTTCCCGATCAACCATAGCCACATGCTCCTCTCTTGGCCATTAGCTTGCCACTTTACGCCTCCATAGCCCACAAGCTTCCTCTTGGTCACCGGTGTGCCACTTGGCGCCTCTCCATCTTAGCCACAAGTTCCCGATCAACCATAGCCACATGCTCCTCTCTTGGCCATTAGCTTGCCACTTTACGCCTCCATAGCCCACAAGCTTCCTCTTGGTCACCGGTGTGCCACTTGGCGCCTCTCCATCTTAGCCACAAGTTCCCGATCAACCATAGCCACATGCTCCTCTCTTGGCCATTAGCTTGCCACTTTACGCCTCCATAGCCCACAAGCTTCCTCTTGGTCACCGGTGTGCCACTTGGCGCCTCTCCATCTTAGCCACAAGTTCCCGATCAACCATAGCCACATGCTCCTCTCTTGGCCATTAGCTTGCCACTTTACGCCTCCATAGCCCACAAGCTTCCTCTTGGTCACCGGTGTGCCACTTGGCGCCTCTCCATCTTAGCCACAAGTTCCCGATCAACCATAGCCACATGCTCCTCTCTTGGCCATTAGCTTGCCACTTTACGCCTCCATAGCCCACAAGCTTCCTATGTTCATGGCGCATACTCCAATCAAGAAAACATTGAACACCCTCGTCGTGGGTCAATTCCTGGTAACTAGTCATCAATCGTGATCGTGAAGCTGAAGATCGCAATTTGTTCGCAGATTATTTTGCTTGAAAACCCACGATACAACGCGGTATGTTTTGTAGACGATTTCGAATGTCTCGTAATTTATTTCTTATATTGTTGATGCAGTGAAAGCACACGATAACTACTTCATCCAAAACGTGATGGAATGGTAGACTTGGACTGTCTACGCTTCAAAAAATTACAGCTGTGTTCGAATATTGGCATATGGTGTACCAGATGTGCTACTGATGAATATGTTAAAATAGGCGAATCAACCGCCATGAATGTGTCAAAAAATTTGTCGTGCTATGGTTGAAATTTTTGCACACAAATATTTACGGGAGCCTACTTCTGATGACATTGCAAGATTACTCTATATTGGCGAAAAGCGTGGCTTTCCAGGAATGTTGGGTAGTCTAGATTGTATGCATTGGCGTTGGAAAAATTGTCCAACAGCATGAGCTGGTCAATACTCTGGTCGTAGTGGTGCACCAACTATTATTCTTGAAGCGGTTGCCGACTATGATTTATGGATATGGCATGCATGTTTTGGAATGCCAGGTAGTAATAATGATATTAATGTGTTAGAGTCATCTCGTCTTTTCTAATCTTACTCAAGGTATCGCTCCTCAAGCTAATTATGTTATTCAAGGAATTGAATACAACATGGGTTATTATTTAGCTGATAGCATATATCCAAAATGGTCTACTATTGTGCAAACTATTCAACAGCCACAAGGTGCAAAGAAAAAACATTTTGCTATGCAACAAGAGGCATGTCGAAAAGATGTTGAACGTGCTTTCGGAGTTCTCCAAGGGCGGTTCGCTATCACTGCAGGACCCGTGCGTTTTTGGCACAAAGAAGTATTGCATGACATAATGACAACATGCATTATTATGCATAACATGATAATTGAGGATGAACGTGATCTAAATGCACCGATTGAGCAACTAATAGAAACATCACCTCCTGAAGTTGAAATGGTATTAGACGAAGATACACGATTTCAACGCTTCATCGGTCGATATAGACAAATCAGATATAGAGATGCACATTTTGCACTTCGTAATGCACTTGTAAATCATCTGTGGGAGAAATATTCAAACTCAGATGATTGAATATATATAGTTTTTTTTTTTAGTTTTAAGTTGTATTTTTTTATGCATTTGTAGTTTTTTTTTTATATTTTAGTTGTATTTTTTTATGCACTTGTAATTTTCTTTTTTTTAATTAAGTTTCAGTTGTTTTTATTTATTTATTTATGAGTGGTAATATTAATATATATATCTTTGTTAAATTAACATGTATAAAAAATAAATAATTTATATATATATATATATTAATTTATATATTATTGGTTTTTGTGAATAAATGTTAAATTTAAGTATGAGCAATTGGTACAATATTAAAATTATAGGGGTTAATGTGTAAAATATATAAATTATAGTGTGAAAAAATATGTAAAGAATATTCGTTTTAGTATAAAAAATAGCATTTTGGCATTTTGGGTTGGAGATGAAATTACTGTTTAGTAATGCAAAATGCTATTTTGGTATAGAAAAATAGCATTTTGGCATTTTGGGTTGGAGATGAAATTACTGTTTAGTAATGCAAAATGCTATTTTGGTATAGAAAAATAGCATTTTGGCATTGACTAGTTGGAGATGGTCTAAAGCTATCATACAATTCATTGAATGTGAAATAGAAGATACAAAGTTTCTTTTTCTTTTTCTTTTTCTTTTTCTTTTTCTTTTTCTTTTTCTTTTTCTTTTTCTTTTTCTTTTTCTTTTTCTTTTTCTTTTTCTTTTTAATTAAGTTTCAGTTGTTTTTATTTATTTATTTATTTATTTATTTATTTATTTATTTATTTATTTATTTATTTATTTATTTATTTATTTATTTATTTATTTATTTATTTATTTATTTATTTATTTATTTATTTATTTATTTATTTATTTATTTATTTATTTATTTATTTATTTATTTATTTATTTATTTATTTATTTATTTATTTATTTATTTATTTATTTATTTATTTATTTATTTATTTATTTATTTATTTATTTATTTATTTATTTATTTATTTATTTATTTATTTATTTATTTATTTATTTATTTATTTATTTATTTATTTATTTATTTATTTATTTATTTATTTATTTATTTATTTATTTATTTATTTATTTATTTATTTATTTATTTATTTATTTATTTATTTATTTATTTATTTATTTATTTATTTATTTATTTATTTATTTATTTATTTATTTATTTATTTATTTATTTATTTATTTATTTATTTATTTATTTATTTATTTATTTATTTATTTATTTATTTATTTATTTATTTATTTATTTATTTATTTATTTATTTATTTATTTATTTATTTATTTATTTATTTATTTATTTATTTATTTATTTATTTATTTATTTATTTATTTATTTATTTATTTATTTCTTTCCTTTCTCTCTGTCAATAAGGTATCATTAGAAAAAATTGGCGGCAAGAGGGAAAAGATAGAGTGGGTTCAACCAATCTGTTCAGACACAAAGGAGGTGTGAGTGAAAGACACGCAACATGACTGTGAACATAAGCGAGATAGGGGCTCTGACGAGCAGATGTTTAGCCAGCCAAAGAAGGCTAGCCACCGGTGTGAATCAAAACAAGATTCACCATCGCCGATCAAGAACTTTCTCTGCCGTCTTGCGATTAGCTGGAAGCCGGACTGGGGAACACCTCCCAACCGAGCTTCGCTTGAGAAGAAGTGCTGCCAAGGGGAGGAGACAGCTTGTCGGCATCTTCGCGATGAGCAACTGACAAGTGGAGAGACAGCCTGTCGAGTGAATCCCGACGACACTACGACGTTTTTCGACGGTTGCGGGGGTTGAACAGTCCGCAAAAGTTCTTCACTCATCAGGGTGAATAATGCGGCAAGAAGAAGAGGGAGATTATGGTTTTTGGTGGGATAACTTCATGCCTAATATCTAATATGTTTTTTACAAGGAAGAGAATTGTGCTTGGACCAGAGAAAGGGAGAAGGAAGACCTTTTTGCACGGGCTGGGCTAAGAGATGGATGATTGTTCCAGATATGTTGGGGGTATGGGCATGGAGTGAAAGGAGTTGGCTATTGCTGGAGCCCAAAACAAGATGGACTACGAAGTTGTAGGACTGAAGAAAAATTGTGATTCATTAGAGCTGGCCTGGTAAACTAGTACAGAAAATGGGCTCTCAATTGGGCTCTACAAAAAACATAGTAGAGTTTCTTTTGACTTGAGTGGGCCTGGACTAGTGCAGGAAAAATCAGAACTTTTTATAAACTGGACTCAAAATGAGGTGGGTTGGACTATTGAGGCAAACCTATGTCACGTTATGGACTTGAAGTCGGATCACCTAGTGGGATGAGCTAGAAATTATTTTGCATGGAGTTTGAATAAGTTAGACGACTCGCGACCTTGAGCATAAGGTGAATTTAAAGGGGGAAGTAATGTTGGGAATATATTAAAGGAATATTTTGGGAATTAATATCATATGTTAGTAGTATATTAATGGGTAAAGTATTTCAATTATGTTAGTTTATTATAAATAGAGAGGAATGAGAGCTATTTGGGATTATTGAATATTGTTTAAGGAATTTCTTTCTAAGTAGAGCTTATTTTTCGGGTATCTCCCGTGGTTGTTTTAGGATCGGTTTCCCGCGCGTTCTTGTGGTATTTTATTTTCTATTTTATCTATTATTTTACAGTTTTATATGAATGGAGTAATTTTACGTTCATCATAATCACATTATGTGAACTTATTAAAGAAATTTTGTTAGACTTTTCTCATTTTTTAAACAGCCTTGAGTGGCACTCAAGCCTCTTGGGGTGGTACTTTTCTTGCAAGAAATAAGAGTGATCGAATATTTCTTAACATTCAAACTTTGTCATAATATTAGGTATGTAGTGGCTTCAAGAGAGAAAATAGATTTAAAATTAATTGGGCAACCATAGATATGGAATTTAAAGTTGGGCATAATGCATCACGCTTCAAGGAGAACCTAGCCTAAAAAATATGGTTTCTTCATAGGTGAAAATGAGTGCCACTAGAAGAAGGGGAAGGAATCTTATTGGAGCTGGACAATTTGGTATTGGATTCATGGCTCCAAGTAGGAATAAAGACTTTGTATGTCATGACCTTGTTTACAAATATGAGATTCCAAATAATGTAGGAGTTTACACTAAGCTTTAAATATTTCACGGATTAGTGTTGTTGGTCATATGCAAAAAAAAAAAAAAAAAAATGGTTGCTATAGTGGTGAACCCTTTTTGTGGTCTAATAAAAAAATCGCGAGTAAAAGTAGAAGTTTGGCAAATAATAAAGAAGAAAGGTCAAAGTTGTTTCTATAAAGTGTTTTGAAAACTGTTATTCAAACATCTCTATATCTATCA
>CM039513.1:45168999-45261499 GCA_022432975.1 Begonia masoniana | reverse complement strand
AGAGATAGAGAGAGAGAGATAGAGAGAGAGAGAGATAGAGAGAGAGAGAAGAGAGAGAGAGATAGAGAGAGAGAGAGATAGAGAGAGAGAGAGCGAGAGACGCTTACAAGTTCTTTGTTTGTCTTTTGGGATGCATGCATGAATGAGGATGAGGGCTAAACACCATGTAGGACCATTCCATTACTTCAAACAATTCCCCAAACCCATACCTAATTATAAACTCACTAACCATCTATATCCATATATAATGTTTACGAAGCTCGGGTCGCGTACTCGGACAAAAATATAACATATCATCTACACATACAATAATATAAGACGTTAAATAAAAAATAATAAAATAATGATCGTGTTTTGTTAGAATTCAAAAATGTTGTGGAAATTTTATAAAATAAACTATGTTTTTTTCTCAATAACAACATCACGTCTCGTCTCTCGTTCGTAAAGATTACATCTTACATGGTTGTAACGATGTTTTTTTCAATTATAAAGTCACGTTATAAGTTGTACATTTTTAAGTAATACTATTATGAATGGTCGTGTTATATGACTTGTTTATAGTTTTGGGCTGGGCCTTCAGCAAGAACATGGACTACCACCTACAACGAAACATTGAATGGAGGGTACTAAAAAATGTTACCATATTTTAATAAGCTCGTGAAATATTGGAGTGTCACGTTTTTAATGTGATTGAATTGAGTAAAGACAACATTATGTAATACCATGTACTTTTTTTATTTAGCATAATACACGTATTTATCGTTAATTTGATAAATAGCTTGATTAAGATTTATACTTACTAATTCAATCATATCCTCGAAATTAGATAAATAGCACTCTTCTTGTTAATTTGTAAGAATATCAAATTAAAGAAATAGTAAATTGAAAAGTACGATTGACTGTAACAGAATTAAACCAATAGTTTTCTGCCACGTTGTCAGATAGACTAGACGGAATCGACGCAGCTCAAAGCAAAAGAAAAGCTTGAAGGTTGCAATTCGCGAATTCTTTCCTCCATCGATCTTTCTGGTTTATCGGTTCCGGTCATAAACTCCGAAGCACGACAGAATCGTTTGTTTGCCTTGCGTGATCCATTGAAGGTCTTGATTTGGTTGCTTGGAATCTTGGATTGCTGTCCAGAGCACGTAGTTGGAGATTAATTTGGTGACTTGTTGCAGAATCTTTACTAATTCCTGGGCAGAATTTGAAAATTCTAAAGACGAGCTGATCTGGGTCATCTGCCAATCTGTTGAATTGACATTTTGTGGTTGATTTATCTCATCGTATTTTGGTTAATTGTGTTCGACTGAATTTGGGTGCTGCTTGTATATTCTGGTCTTCCCAAGGTTTAAAATAAACTGAATTGATGCATCGTTGAAAGGATTTTTCATAGAAAATTGCAGATAATACAGCAGAAGAAATGCGATATGTAAGTTTTTGATGAAGAGGTGTTGGTCATTACCTACTGTTATATTTTCTATATTTTATGATGTGCCTGATACCGAGACTTCTATTTGTCCTAAGTTTGTGCAATATGTTATTGTTGATCTTGATAATGATGTTTCCTAATGGTGGTGTAGAAATTGATGGAGTTTTAGTTCAATGCGACATGTCATCGGGAAAATAGAGATGGCTGTGGGAAGCAAAACCAGAAGCATTCTTGAAGGACTTGTTAGAGAAAGTTCATTCAAATGGTTGATTAGCAATCGGCGTTCTTTCGGGGAAGAATTTGAGGAGTTTGGAAAGTCACCTTCTGCCAGAAAGAATTGGATTTCTGAGCTATCTCCAGCTGCTAATGTAGTTGTCCGGAGATGCTCAAAGTGAGTACTTAATCACTTTGACAAAAAAAATGGAGGGAGTCTGAGTGCTAGTATTTATGTCTTTATTTTGCTTGGGGAGAAGCAACTTTCTAAGTAGTGCTGGTAGAAATGAATCTTGTAATATTTTTTGTTTGTTTGATCAGCTGGAATACTGTCACTGCTTGATAACAATCTCTCATCAAATCAATTTATGCAGAATTCTTGGCATTTCTTCTAGTGAACTTCAAGAAAGCTTCAATGCAGAAGCTTTTGATTCTATAAAACATCCATCTAATTACGCAAGGAACTTTTTGGAGTACTGCTGTTTCAGGGCACTTGCTTTATCGACACAAGTTGCTGGTTATTTGACTGATAAAAAATTTCGACGGCTCACATATGACATGATGCTGGCTTGGGAAGCTCCTGCTGCGTGTAACCAACCCTCAATCATGGTTATCGTTTTTTCCTCACAGTTTGATCTTTGATTTTATCGACCTCCATGGATATCTTTTTACTAGTACAATTGATATAAGCCGTTTTCTTATATAATTCATTGTCAGGGCAGGGTTTCATTATTATGGGATTCTTTTGATTTCATTTTATACCTTGAGTAAATTTGTTGGTTAATGTAGGTTGACGAAGAACTAACAGTTGGGTTGGAGGCATTCTCTCGAATTGCTGCAGCAGTTCCTTTAATTGCGAATGTGATTGTAAGTGAAAATCTTTTCAAGGTGCTTACATCATCAGCTGGTGGTAGGCTTAGGTTTGCCATGTATGACAAGTATCTTAGCGGGTTGGAAAGGTAATTCCACATTTCTTGGCTACTCCCATATGTGACCTCTACGCTTGAAATGTACTTCAATGTTTTCTAGGCAGAGATTTAGCTGGATCATTCTGACTTTGACGATTCTTTATTATTAATTGATTAATTACCTAAGCATATCTAAATGATTCAAAAGTTACTTACAGATCAAGCTAATTACTCACTCATGCTATGCAGAAGTAATGTGGATAAACAAGGAGTCTGACTTTATACTGCTTACAATTTTTAATTTTTTATAATCTTGTTTCTCATTATACAAGTTTTTCTCATGATGCAAGTTTATGTGTTGAACGTCATTTCCTTGAATGCTTCCATAGAGAAAGACATTAATTATAAAAATACTAGGTTTACCATCTTAATTTAAACTCAAAGTTTTACATCATGACGTGACACTCATTGATTGATATAATAATTAAAATTAATTATAAATAGTTAAAATAAGACATTATTTGTACCAATTAATGAGCCCCACGTCACGAGCTAAAACATAGTGTAAAATTAAAGAGTATACTTAACATTACTCTTAATTATATTATGCTCTTTCAAACTAAACTTTTGAGTCTTTTAACCAACTATTTGAACCATTTGCTGGCATCAATCACAATGATTTGTATTTGCATTGAGCATTTTCCCATATAAGGCTAATTATTTTCTCTGTAGAGCTATACGGAAAATGAAAAACCAGTCAGAGTCGAATCTTCTTGATGCCGTTCGATCAGCAAGAGGGGAAAAGATTCTAGAGGTTGATGGAACTGTCACAACTCAGCCTGTTCTTGAACATGTAGGAATTTTTATTTGGCCTGGTTAGTATACGATATTTTTCTCCTTTGAAAGGTAGTAGATACATTTATCTATAGCTTCTATTTCGAAAAACTTGATTCTATGTATGGTGAACTTGATGCATAAGCACATAGGGCTGCTTTATCTCTTTGCCTTTTTATTCTCAGGTCGGCTGACTCTGACAGACCATGCGCTTTACTTTGAACCTCTACGTGTTGTTTCCTATGACAAAGCCAAACAGTATGACTTATCAGATGATTTAAATCAAGTTGTAAAACCTGAGTTGACTGGTCCGTTGGGCACTCGACTTTTTGACAAGGGAGTTTCATATAGATCAGTTTCTTTGTAAGCAAGAATTCATCCATGTGTTTTCTTGTCTTAATTGTACTTAATACACAGCTTAAAATTTTCATATTTTATTTTTATTAAATTTTCTTTCGGTTTTTCAACTTACTATTGCAGATCAGAACCAGTGATGCTAGAGTTTCCAGAGCTTAAAGGCCATGCACGACGTGATTATTGGCTAGCAATTATCCGGGAAATTTTATATGCTCATAGATTTATAAATACTTACCAGATTAAGGGAGTTCAACGAGATGAAGCCCTCTCAAAGGCGGTTCTTGGAATTCTGCGAGTTCAAGCCATTCGGGATGTTTTTTCTACTACTCCTCTAAGGAGTGAGGCTCTTCTGATGTTCAATCATTGCGATCAACTTCCAGGTGGGGATTTAATACTAGAAACACTAGCACAGATGTCAAACTCCAGAGAGTTTGATCAGACAAATAAATCAATGGCTGGAAGTAGCATGTATTCGATTTCTGCTCTCGACATAATTTCAAACCTAGGGTTTGGTTTGGGATCGACTTCAAATAGTACGAGCGATAATGGGCTTGTTGTGGGTGAGATTGCTGTTGGCACAATGACTACTCTGGAAAGGGCAGTCAAGGAGTCCAAGAGCAATTATGAGAAGGTGGTGCTAGCTCAATCATCTGTCAATGGAGTTAAAGTAGATGGCCTTGATACAAATTTGGTAGTGATGAAGGTATTGATCAACTCTCCTTTCTTTTGCTTACTTCAACTAGAAAACAAGTATTTCCATGGCAGTGGTGCTTTTATTTCGTATATGTTTAGGACGTCGACGAGAATAGAGGTGCAAATGAGTGTTTGACTTGGTGTATTGTTCGTATAGCACACTTAAATGTGAACTGAACTTGGCTCGTCTAGTTATTGTAGCTAATCACATTAGCTTTGTCCAACTCTACAAGCAGGGGGGAATGATGGCTCATTTAGCTGAGAGAGCTAATTCATTTAGTTTGAGTATTATAGATCAATATATCTCATTATTTTAAAATAAATATTGTTTAAAGGATGTGGAATGGTAGAATCCAGATTTGTGGGTAAGAAGGTTAGAAGGAAACCTTCATTGTAAGAAAGTGGAGTCTGTATTTAGGTTCACCATGCGTCGTATATGAAAAAAATTAAAATGTAAAAAGTTTGGGTTGACTTGGGTTATTAAGCTTGTAATTGTTCAATTCGGTTAAATTCAGCTCGACTCAACAAGCAAGATTTATTTAGACTTGGTCTAGCTAGGTTCAGCTTGGTTAATTAAACAATTCAGCTTGGATCAACTCCTTAGCTTCACGAATCAACATCTTTTGAGTTTAGCTTGGCTACTCACTAGAGATGTTTTGGTTATGCACATTCGACATGTCTAAATATGAACATGATTTATTATTCCAGTATAACTTAGAGTTCTTTGCAGGAGTTGTTGTCTCCGGTAACTCAATTGGGAAGTGTCTTCTTTCTCTTGCGTATTGGGATGATCCATTGAAGTCTTTGGTGTTCGTTGTGATTTTCAGTTTCATCATTTTGAGGTAAAACT
The DNA here is from genome assembly GCA_022432975.1 of Begonia masoniana. Classification (NCBI taxonomy): domain Eukaryota; kingdom Viridiplantae; phylum Streptophyta; class Magnoliopsida; order Cucurbitales; family Begoniaceae; genus Begonia; species Begonia masoniana. The sequence goes on along the minus strand of CM039513.1, from coordinate 45,256,215 downwards.
TGATAAACTCATGTCTAATTGTCGAAGTTATTATTTGCTGAGTGGAGAAGAAATCAGGAAGAGGGTAGTGTCTGTATGGGTGATAAAAGGAAAATGGAGTAATATATGGTATTGCGCTTACGATTTTCATGCGCATTTCCTTTCGCAGGGAATGGCTGAGTTATGCAGTTGCTTTGACACTTGCATTTCTGGCAGTTTTCATCATACTCACTCGATTTTATAACCGGGGGAGGCCCATCGACAAAGTTAAGGTTATATCCCCTCCCCCCATGAACACAATGGAGCAGCTTTTGGCTGTTCAGAACGTGATTTTACAAGCCGGGCAGGTTATCCAAGATGGTAACATAGTTCTTCTAAAGCTACGTGCCTTGTTGCTGGGCATTTTCCCTCAGGTTTTTCTCATTTTCTCCATGCAAATCTCTCTCTCTCTCTGTAAGGGCCTTGCTCCTTTTTTTTTTCTTGTTTTTGGTGAATGTTTAATGGTGCATAGCAAATTGTTCATTGAACTTTAGTTTTGGGCAAACAAGTCTTTGAACTTGAAAGTGTTGGCAATTAAGTTCTCATCGCAAATTCATCAACACATAGTCACGTTTTTTTCACGTGACGTCTTTTATCTTCTCCGCTGAGCGATTTTTAAAAAGAAGAAGAGGTTGCAGTTTTTTTGAGTGTACTAGCAGAGGAGAACCATCACAATAAGAGAAAGAAGTAGATTTTGCGGGCAGAGATTTTGACGATTTTGGCAATTTCCAGAGATAAATTAGTTGAAAAACTCAACGCAATGGGCAATTTTAGTGATCGAGTTCTAGATGCCGACTTCAGTGACTTATTTGTTTTGTCTCCTAAGTTCAAGGACTTATTTTCTTAAAAAGAGTTGAAAGATCTACTTGTTATTTGCCTTTCAAGTTTAATAGCTAGTATGCAATTTACTCTTTTCTTTTCTTCGAGCCACGTGCTTATATCTCTGTCATTCATGGCTGTGCTTGTATATCTATCATTCAAGGCTGCAAATTGCAATCAAAAAACTAATTTGTACGTCATAATTTGCTGGATGTGTATATGTTCTTATTAATCTTACAAACATTTTTAGAATCATGGGCAGTCTGCTTATCGGGTTTTTGTGTAATCGATCAGGCATCGGAGAAATTTGCATTTGCTCTGCTACTAGTGGCCTCGATGGTGGCCTTTGTACCGAGCAAGTACATAATGTTGGCAGTGTTCATGGAGATTTTCACTAGGTATTCGCCTGCGAGAAAAACCAGCGTGGAGAAATGGATGAGGAGGTTGAGAGAATGGTGGTTCAGCATCCCTGCAGCTCCAGTTGTTCTTGAAAGGAAGGATAGGGAAGACAAGAAGAGGAAGTGATGAGGACTTCCTTTTCATGTCTCTGAATTGTATAATCTTTTTCTTTTCTTGTCCATATATTTCTGTAAATTGTTTTATTCTTGCCTATCTTTAGTTTTGGTTCGGTTTTCTCGTTCATGATTTTGGTTGGGGTTATTGTACTCGATTTTGAGTCAAAATATACAAAGCAAAGCATAGTTATTGACATAACGAGAGGGGTAAAACTCATTCCAAAAGTTAGTTAAAAGATTGAATGAATCCTCTCATATTATATATCGGACATTTGTTTTCTTCTCTATCGATGTGAGATATTCAACATCCGCCCACGCGTTTAACGTTGTAAGTTTTTCCTCTACATCTAGTGTGTTAGGTCATGTGGGGTCTTCACATCGTACAAAGTTTTTAGCTCTGATACCATGACAGAATGGGAGGAGTAAAACTCATTTCAAAAACTAGTTCAAGGATTGAGGGAATTCCCTTATATTATATATTTGATTTTTGTTTTCTTCTCTGTCGATGTGAGATATTCAATAGTTATGATCTTAATGTTTTAGTTGCACTAAGGTCGTCCGCAGTTTATCTTTTGGTTCTGGGTTTTTTGGTATTATGCGGTTTGGTTCAAACAGGTTTATTACTGGTCGGTTCTCTTCATTGTCAAATGTCAATTCTTGGAATGAAAAACCGATAAAAAAGCCGATTCCTCCGGAATAAAAAACCGAACTTGATTTCCCTCGTTTTGACTTTTTGTAGCTCTGAGGATATTCCCTCGTTTTTTCGTTTCTCCTTTCCTGGCAGTCTCTGAGTGTAAAAGTGAGATTCTCGATTTCCCACTGCTATCCGTGTTCGCTCGATTCTATTCCTATTTCTGATTTTTGAAGCTAAGTTTGTTCGATTCGGGGGATTTTCTATTTGAGTGTTTCATCAACTGTGATGGAGTGAGGAATTTATATGCGGCGCGAAAGTGAAATGCGCGGAGGAAGAGGAAGTGGGAGGAGGAGCTTCAAATCGGAAGAGGCTTTAGAATTTCTGTACCAGAGAGTTGTTCTGAATCCTTTTCTTCCATATTCAGTGTCTTTTATTTTGGTTGTTTGGGCGATTGAGCGATGGGTTATCTCTTTCTCCAATTGGCTCCCCCTTGCCTTTGCAGTATGGGCCACCGTTCGGGTGATTTTCATTGCTTCTGTTTCTAATTATATGCTTAATTTTCTTACTGCTTCATTTTTCCTTCACTTTGATTTATAGTAATTAATGATACTGTCTTATGTTCTGATTCTCTGAGGTGAGGTGTTTTTCCCATAATCTTTTGCTTGTGTTCATGTTTTTTGCTTTATCTACCGACTAAGGCAAGAAATCATTATTTTGAGTTTTCGCCCTCGCCCCTTCTTTGTAGGAACTCTAATTGAAGCAATTGGGGAAAAAAAGACTATCCAAATAATGATTATTCCGTTTGATCATACATCTTTGTGATTTCTGCATAATTTGCCTCGCAATTCATGTAAATATCTAGCAAGTATAGCCAGCTACTCTTTGTCTTCGAAGATAATTCTTTACACTGTGCTTTATCTAGCTTTCATTTGTATTCTATGGATGGTAGGAGCTGCCCCATTGTAAGCATTATCATTCCTTGAATTTTTTGGGCACTTTCTTCGTTAAAATAGTCAGTTCACCAACGCGCTAATGTTTTCGAGCAAAATGCAATCATTTTTTTTGAATCCATGGCTCATTGTGGATAATTTTTTGGGATTTTATTGGTTGGTAATCTTATAAATGATGTAATAACAACTGCAGTATGGAAATTATCAACGCCACGTGCTCACCGAAGACTTGACTAAAAAGTGGAATCGAATCATCCTGGAAACTTCGGTACGCTGTATTTTCCTTTTGACTCCTTTGTTAGTATATGTTGAATTTTTGTTTATCTTTCTTATTTCTTTCTTGCTGGGTTTAGTCGATAACAACAGTGGAGCATTGTGAATGGCTGAATAAACTGTTGATGGAAGTATGGTCCAGCTATATGAACCCAAAACTTTCGATTAGGTTCTCCTCCATCATTGAGGTGAGAATTCCTAATCCTTTGTATATTTTTCTCCATACGTGATAGCTAGATGTTTCAGCTTGTTTTCGTAACAATAATGTATTTGTCGACAACTTTTTGCCGAGCATAGAACTATCTGACGACAAAAAAGACAATTGATTCGAAATCATTCTTCTATATTTAGATGTTTCAATTCATTCCTCTTCTTTATTATTACAGAGTTAACTGAGCGAAAAGTCCAGTTTTGAATCTCAAATCTTCAATTTCTTTGGTGCAGAAAAAACTAAAGCAACAAAAATCGAGACTTGTTGTGAGTTATTTTTCTCTGTCATTGTAATTTATGAGCATGTATCTTTTAAAATATGAATCTGAGGGAAAGCTCTTCTTGTGCAGAAAGGAATTGATCTGCTAGAAGTTTCTCTTGGCTCACATCCTCCTATCTTGGGTCTTCATGGTACTCAATGGTCAACTTGTGGTAATCAGGTGCAGCTTGAGTTTATTCTCGTGTTAACTTTATTGCTCTTTCTTTTTAGGCATGGTTGAATAAGAATTGTTTTGCTTGAATCCATCATTACAGGTGATAGAGGGTTCTATTGATGACAGGATTTTGCCATTTTGAGGCTGTTGTTATATTACTGGTGTATTGATTAGTTCTTCTTTTTGTATTTCAACAGAAAATCATGCGTTTAAATTTCGATTGGGATACAAAAGAAATGCGTATTTTGTTACAAGCTAAGCTAGGCAGGCCGTTTATTGGAACCGCACGGATTGTTATCAATAGCCTGCACATAAAGGGTGATGTGTGTAAAGCTCTCTTTTCTTTTAACTCCCTCTCTATGTCAATTTCAGTGTTAAAATTGAAAAGTTCTTTTGCAGCTGCTTTTGAGGCCAATTCTGGATGGAAAAGCGATACTTTATTCATTTGTGTCCACTCCTGATGTACGAATTGGAGTTGCTTTTGGAAGTGGTGGAAGCCAATCACTACCTGGCACTGAGCTGCCTGGTGTATCGTTTTGGTTGGTGAGTTCTCGTATAATTGTTGTTGTAATAACACTAGCAAATACGACAAGCTAACCTCGATCCCTCATAATTATTACTAAATTATTCATTAATGTACAAGATGGACATTAAACGAATGAAGAATAACTGATCTGTAATCTATAAGCTTATTATTAAGCCATTTCTTTCATGGTTTAAGCTCTTCATTCAATAACTCTGTACGATTTATAAATTTATCTTAGTTGCAGAGAATTTGATTCTTTTGCAAGCGAATCAATTGCTTACTGATTTTTCTTATGCAGGTTAAAATTTTTACCGACACTTTGGTTAAGACAATGGTTGAACCTCGGCGACGATGCTTTTCGTTACCAGCTGTAGACTTGAGAAAAAAAGTTGTTGGCGGTGTTATACATGTGACTGTTGTATCTGCCAGTAACCTTTCGAGAAATGACTTGAGAGGAAGCCCATCAAAGCAGCATACTAATTCTTTGAATGGTACACCAGAGGAGCAGTTTACGAAGAAAAATCTCGAGACATTTGTTGAGGTTGAACTTGGGGATCTAAGTCGGAGAACTGGTACGAGATCAGGCTCGAGTCCTGTATGGGACTCGACATTTAACATGATTTTGCATGAAGAAACGGAAATTCTTCGATTTCATCTTTACGAGTCCAATTCAAACTATGTGAAATATGACTATCTAACCAGTTGTGAGATTAAGGTACCTATTTTTTATGCAATAACTATAAAGAAATCATGCGGTTTACATAAAACAAGAATTATAATTGGAAAATAAACATGCTTAAAAGAGCATAAATGCTAATTCATATAACGACTATTTTATCGTTAGCTAAGTCGATTTTGTTATACTCTTGAGCAGATGAAGTATGTTGCAGACGATTCAATGACAATTTGGGCGATAGGAAATGGCTCTGGTGTTATTGCAAAACATGCCGAGTGTTACGGAAAAGAAACCGAAATTGTTGTTCCATTCGAAGGGGTCAGTTGTGGGGAGGTAAATCTTGGTTCGAATATGGAGCAAATCGGAAAAGTGAAAATCTCTTCTTGTCTCTCTGACGTAATTCATCATTTCATTGCATTTGCAGTTGACAGTAAGGCTTGCCTTGAAGGAATGGCAATTTTCTGGAGATTCGTATGGCTTGAACCGTCTTCGTTTAAGCTCCCAGCAATTCCTCTACGGATCATCAAATTTTCTTCCAAGAACTGGAAGAAAAATTAACATAACTGTTGTGGAGGGAAAGGATCTTATTGTGAAAGACAGATCAGGAAAATCTGTTCTATATGTTAAGATGCAATACGGCAAGGTAGATCGTTTATTTTTGTACTAAAATATTATAAATTCCCTATCGTTAATTTAACGTATGAGACTGAGTATGATATGGGAAACTTGTAGTACAGATTTTTATGATTTTTCTCCTACAAGTATTATATAACTTGTGATAAAACTTGGTAACATTTCTTGATGATTCCCTTCTCTTTCTTTCCAGGTTCTCCAGAAAACAAAGACTGCTCAATCTTATAATCCTATTTGGAATCAGATATTTGAATTCGACGAGATAGGAGGTGGTGAATACCTTAAGATAAAGTGTCATAGTGAAGATGTCTTTTACGATGATAGTATCGGCAGTGCTCGAGTAAATTTGGAAGGACTGGTAGACGGATTAATTCGAGATGTATGGATTCCCCTCGAGAAAGTGAACTCGGGAGAAATAAGGCTCCAAATCGAAGCAGTCAGAGCAGACGACAAAGAAGGATCAATGGTATAAAGTAATTGAAATTTTTCAGATTCTCATTTAAAAAAGTACTTTGTTAATGTATTTAGTATCTTAATGAATTAGTTTCTAGTTTTAAATTTGACTTCTATAAATAGGAACTTAGTAGGCCGGTCGACTAAACAAACTTCGATTATTATTGAGTCGATGTTGATATTGCTTCTCCATAATACTTTCTCTCTCTATTGTTCGATTCTCTGTCATTATATCGTCTATTATCGACGTTGCTTCTTCTTTCTACCTCCACCTGTTTTTTCTAATCTCCCCATTATCTCAATTTCTATATCTGAATTGTACCTTTTTCCCATTAAGAATCAGTTTTGGTGCTAAAAAATATATTTCCTTTTCGGCGGAGTCCTCCAATCGTTTATTGGATGGGATGGAAAGATCTCATATTTTTTGGTGATTTTTCTGCATAATATAGCTTTCTCCGACTTGTTATTGTTGTTTGCTCAGGGTTCAAGCAATGGCTGGATTGAACTTGTTCTAATTGAAGCAAAAGATCTTGTAGCAGCTGATCTCAGGGGAACAAGTGATCCTTACGTGAGGGTTCATTATGGAAGCTTGAAGAAAAGAACTAAGGTTAGTTATAAAGCCATCTTCTTTGATTATATAATTCTTGCTGAAATCATGAGTTCTTGCAAATTCAAATCTAATATTAACTACGAACATGAAAATGGGAGTCGAAAAATGTAAACTTTAAACTGGTCTCATAACAATGTTAGATGAAATTCCTTTTCTCGAATCTTATCATTGGAAATTTTTATCGCTCGATAATAAACTAACACTGCTGTCGTGGCTTTGGCTGTAGGTTGTGTACAAAACTCTGAATCCCCATTGGAATCAGACCTTGGAGTTTGCTGATGATGGAAGCCCTCTAGTGTTATATGTGAAAGACCATAATGCTCTATTACCCACATCAAGTATAGGGAATTGTACAGTAGAATATCAAAGTTTGCCTCTTAATCAAATGTCAGATGAGTGGATACCCCTTCGAGGGGTGAAAAGTGGTGAAATTCACGTCCAAATCACGAGAAAAGTTTTCAAAGTAGATACCCGACTCGGCTTGGAGTCTCGACTATCCATCACCAAAGCTCATCAAATTTCTGGTCAGGTAATCCACATTTTCATCTTTATCTCTCCTCCATGTATACTACCTCACTTTTTCATTTCCTGCGCAATCCTACACTAACCCTTTTTTAATGAAAAAAAAAACTCAAAGAAAAGTCGGTTTGGTCACGTCTGATTCCAAGGTAGATCCAAAATGACTTGGATTGTCCGCTTCCCAGCTACAGTTGTATAAGTTCTTATCTAGTTGACCTTACCAATGAGCTTGTGTATGATACTGAAATTTTCTTCTGCTAGTGTGATCTGCTTCAGTTAAATAATGTAGTTCAATTTCTAAAATGTTAATTCTCGATTCATTTTCTTATTTTTATACATGTTTTTGACAATTTCGATGAAAATAATGGACCAAATGAAAAAATGACATGTCAGAAGGTGATCTGAATCTAATGTTTTGATGGGGCATTTTGTTAGATGAAGCAAACGATCAGGAGGTTTCGAACGCTGATCGAGGACGGCAACGAAGAACTTTCAATGGCATTGACGGAGTTGGAAGGGGCGGAGGAGATGCAAAGGGACTATATGTTGCAGCTCGAAACCGAGCAAATGCTTCTGCTAAACAAAATGAAGGAGATTGGTGAGGAGATTTTCAATTCATGTTCATGTTTAAGTACAAAATCTTCTCCCAATTGAATAGTTTCTCTTTAAAATTGTAAATAATTTGTTTATAGAAAGGCAAAAGGCAATAGGCAATAGGCAATAGGCAATAGGCAATAGGCAATGCATGTGAAAGTGGATTTATTTAAATGAAATTTATAGTAAAATCAAAATCAAAGTCACGTAATTCTTATTCAGTCAGGCTCGGAAACAGTTGCAGAAGTACAAGTATACTAGAACAGCATAAATGTGTTCTTTTTCATTGATTAATATGGTCGGTGTAATTATGTTCTCCGAGAGAATTAATGACCAGTGTAATAATTGTTAGATTTCTGTATAACCCGAATTCTATCTGGACTGTATCAGTGAACTTGTGTTGTATATCTCATTTAGAGTTTTGTTTTCTTTACAAATTTATTTAAAGTAGAATTGCAAAACTCGCGATTGTATCTTTGTCTAATATTATTCTCTGTCTGTAATATTGGAAGAAATCATGTATCGTAAGAAGAATGGGTTTTAGTTCTACAATTTCTCTCATTCGCAATATACACGTTCATCGAACCTGATGATCCAAGTGTGGACGCACACGTGCATCGCAACTGGCGTCGCCTAGTTATAAAAATAAATTTTAAAATACGTAAATATTGTAACTACTATATTTTATCTAAGAATCAATTTAGAGTCTGTTTTGCATTTAATTTTATTTTGAGGAAAACGTACGAAAAATCATAGAACATCAAATGAACATGGGGACTAGAAACATTCGGGCCTACTTTTCTCGACAAATAAACTTGAACATACATATAATTAACATCATGAACATGTAATGACACATAATTAGGGTTTTCTTTCTTACATATCAAACGAAAAAACAGAACTTGGACGTTAATTTCTACACCCAAGAGCATGAAACAGCTTGAGATCATTTATTTGCAGAGTAGTTGTTTGGACATTGAGAAAATACAAACAATGCAAGACAGAAAATGTTAGTTGTCACTGATCTCGATCACCAAATGGAGTCCAAGTTTAATGGTTGCTCCTGCTGTGGAGTTAAATTTTCTATGCTCTTTGAAGAAGAAGCTTGGAAATCGGAGCTCATCTCGTTCCCGAAGGGCGAGAACCCTTGTCGAATAAACGAGTAATTGTCCGAAATGTTCAAATGATTTTCCCTCTGCTGATAGCTCCTAAGCTGCAATGCCTTCAAAAGCAAAGAATTCACAGTGAAATTCGAGCTGAGAAGGGTTGAAGGATTCGAAGGCCAAGTGAGAAACGGAAGCGAAGGGACATCATTCGGTGCAGCCGGGTACATCATGTTTGTATCGATATTATTGAAACCATTTGAAGAATTGGTTAAGTTATTGTCGATTAAACTTGGTATCTCAATGTGGCCTCCTCCGATAGAGTTTGTGTCGCAAGGGGATTCGAGAGAACCTAGGGTTTGATTAGGTTTTTTTCCAGTTGAGCTCTTTTGGAAAACCCTACAAATCACCCATTCTTCCTGCAAACTCCGAAAATGTAGGAAAACCCTCAAGTTAAAGCCTGGATCTATTTAGAACATAAAATGACTTGTAAAGAAAAATGATAAACTGCTATATAAACTTTACTTTTTGAGTCATTTACAAATTATATCTTAAACTTTTTTTTTTAACAAATCAAACTTCTACTTTCAGCTACTAATACTTTAGAATTTATCGTCAATTTATATGTTAAACTTAGTATCTGTAAGCAAGATTTTACATTTAATGAGATATTTAACTTGATTTTTAACTCTTTCGGCGACTTCGATACCACTTTTGAACTTTTGATAGAGTTCGAAATTGTTTGAGGGAAGATCGATATAGTTCGAAATTTGATTAGACATCGCCGGAAGGGTTATAAATTGGTTTAGAACATCTAATTAAATGAAAAACGTGGTACACACAAGCTGATTTTAACAAATAAATCGATATTAAGATCCAGCTTTCTGATCAATGAAAAGTGGAGGTTTGGTTTATGAAAAGAAAAAAAAAATTAGAATAAGATTTAGTCTACAAAGGAAGTGACCCAAATGTTAGAATTTAAATTACGGTATACCCTAAGAAATATGAAAAAGTCCAAAGCCTAATCCTCCATTCTTCTTGAAGATCTAATCAAACCTAGAAGATCAAACCATGCCTTAAAAAAAACAAAAAACAAAAAATAAAAAAACCAAGAATGGTTGGATGAAGAAGTTTACAGATTGAAGAGACAAAAATATTACCTTGGGAGGCTTGTAATGGAGCTTGTTTTCAAGCCTGTATTCATGCATAACCCAGTTACTTTTCTCACCTCTAGGAGCCCTACCCTTGTAAAACACTAGGGTTTTCTTCATTCCTACCAACATTCCACCTCCACAGCTGTAGATTTCTTTATCTTTCCCTGTCGTTTTCCAGTATCCTGCCTCTGTCGCTCGGTTTGTCCGCATTCCAGTCGGGTATTTTCTATCTCTCAGGCTGAAAAAATACCAGTCCATCTCCCCCATTGAAGCCTTGCCTGCACCCACAGTTTCAACCATGAACATTAAAACCAATGTCAATCAAATTTCTTCATCATTTATTGCCAAAGTGTATTGTTTGCATAAAGTTAAGATCAGTCGCTCCTGAAATGGAGTTGATCTGATCCTAAAGACTCATCTTGTGAGTTTGTTTTAAGAACTCGAGATGATCTTCAAGAATTCTCAACCAAAGAATCTAAGAGAGGCGTTATTTGAGATGATCAAATAAAAGTACCTGGCAAATCCCACGGCTCACATTTGTTGAGATCAACGACTGCAATTGCTTTTGAGGAGAAACAAACATCAGAAACCTTTCGATTTAGATAGTAAGCAATCAGTTCTTCATCTGTGGGGTGAAATCTGAAGCCAGGAGGGAGACTTTCCTCCATTTTTACTCTAAATCTCTCGACCCAGATGGAATTTATAAAAGCTTCTTTACAGCATCAATGGATCATTGGGCAATATATTAGTCTACGTTTCTGTCCTTGTCTACCTTGAAGAAGAAGCTGCCACTTCCATGTTTGTTTTAATAAAAAAATCTATTTTTTTAATTACGGCTAGCTAGCTAACACTTTGACAAAGATGTTGAATTCAATGGTTTCCGTAACGTTTAATGTTGTATGTTGTTCGTGTGTATTCGGCTATCATCGATATACGCAATTCATCAACGGAGTAGACGACTTGAGCTATTGACTTCAAGCACAATATATGTGAAAATCTTCATGTAATGTCTCTAAGATGGTGAGAAACCGAACAATAAACTGAAAACACAAACTTCGTAAAACAATCATTTCGAGAAAAAACTATAGGTAGATGAAAATATTTACTATGAAAATCGAAATACAACTGCGAGTTTTGCGACTGAAAATTTACATGTATATAAAGAGAAAATCGTACTAACTCAAAAGAATTCAGGTCATTGAACTCTAGCCACGATGATTATAAGAAATCGTACCAAAAGTATGGTACCAAAAGTGAATCAATATGAATTCAATTGTGAAATGTTCTTTTTTACTAATATTTTCATCAATGTAGCTCAAGACTTGCTAGATGAAAGAGCGGGTATTGCATCAAGAACGAACGAAGATCCGTACGAGACATAACTCGAACATTAAAACATTCAATCTTCTTCCTAGGACGAGCAAAAGTTAATTAATTTAATTAATATTTTGCAAGGTGGCAGCACACAAATTAGGGTTTTCAATTTGCACGAGAGTTGAATCTCTGTCCCACCAGCTTTCTGGATAGAGATTTCCTTCTACTATCAAATCCAACCAACTTCACCCATATTTCTACCCACCATCTTCAAAACCCTTGTAAACCTCAAGCTAGGCCAATCAGAATATCATATTAATTAATTATAATTGCTGTGACACTTGTTTCATTATCTATATCTTAATATAGTCTACTTCTTTTATTAATCTTTCTCTTTCACTAGATTCTTAGAACTTCTATGGTTTCATAATTACACTTCAATCTCATCAAAACTATCGACAACAATCACACAAATATAATAATCACTCAATCTTAACATAAGAAAGTTCGTATTGTTTTCCTATCACGATCTCAGAAAATGTACGAGAAGTTGAGACGTACGTTATACGTCTTTAAATAATAATCGTTTTGAAAGTTTACTCAAGTAATACAATTATACGTGTGTATCCGAGAATCCATGCATGCATGCGTAGTGAAATTATCCAAAGTAATCGAAACTTCGAGGTTTGTTTTCGAGAGGGGTGAATGATTTTAACAGTGGTAGATTGAAATGTGTGGTAATAATGCAGTTGGAGGATAGATGGTTAATAGGAGTGGTTAAAAGGGTGACCAAACTGCAGGACTGCGTAAGAAGAGCATTTGTGCTGGAATATTAGTTTAATTTGTCTTCATTTCTTCCTAACTTTCAATCCTAACATGTACTTTTCACACCATTTCTAGAAGCTTTTTTTTTTTTATGTGAATTTTGTCAAATTCTTTTATATAATTTGCCTTCATTTTTTATTGAAAAAATATTCGGAAATTAGCCGAGTTTAATGTCAAATAATTTGACGGTAATGTCATATTTAAAGATATAATTTATTTTTTGACGACCCGCATCATGTTAGGCGGAAGCAATAAACGAGAGAGAAAAATGGAAGAAATAATGCTTAGATTTATCAGAAAATTCTTACGAGGAAAAATACGGATAGACGAGAGAAATTTACCGAGGCTAAATATTAAGGGAAAAATTTAGTGCAACAAGAATAGAAACCTAAAACCTCTAGGTCGAAAATATGGAATTAAAACGACAGGTACCGCGAAATCTTCAGTCTATTTATTTTCCTTAGCGTGACAATCATTAATAGGTGTAGTTAATTACTTGTGATTGATCGTATTAATTGTATCAATTAATGATTTTCACGTTAAGTAGTAAGAATTAAAAGGTAAAAATAAAATATAAAATGTAACGTACGGGGCTTAATTTGTTGATACTAAAATTAAGCAACTAGGTGTAACTATTTGAGTTCTATTGGGCTCAGGCCCATTCTCAATTGCTGGATTGTAGAATGGGCCTGGGCTCGGGCCCATTAGAGAAGCCGAACTGGAGCCGATTGACTATTGAGGTTACGAGCCGGAGACGAGACCATCGGAGAAGGGGAGGGGGGAGAAAGGAAGAGAGAGAGAGAGAGAGAGAATGTTGGCGATGCAGAATGCAATTCGAAGCATCAGCATAGCAGCCGCCGTTGATGCTCCACGCCTCACAAGATTCTCTCTTCACGCTCCTAAATGGGTAAGCCTCGTGTCAATTTTACTTGTTTTAGAACTAATTTGGCTGGTGTTTTTGATTGATCTGCCCTGAAATTCTTTTGATTTTTAGGGTTTTTTTTTATTCGTTTGAAAACGAATTACTTGTGGGAGTTGTATTGAGTTAAACGTATATTTTTAGGTTGAAAGAGATTCATTCACTTAATGTTGTTCATTGTTTTAAATTTGATCTTAGGTAGAGATTCAATTTGCGAATGGTAGTTTGTTTACTCTGTCAGCTGAATTTCTAAGAATTCACAGTCCAGCTGCTGATGGCAAGGTTAGGTCAATAGCAGGGGAAAAGGTAAATTCAGTTGGTAGTGTTTTTTACAATATTTGTAAGACGCTCCTCCATTTTTAGCTCCCTCCATCCATTTTCAGCATTTAAGAAGTTTATTATTTGCTTTTCTTCAACGTACTTTCTCCTTGTCTCTTTTAATGTTGAGACATTAGAATTGTGAATTTCTTTATTATTCATGTTGAGTTTATCTTATTTTCTTGGATCATCTCGATGGATGTGTTGGCAGTTTAATTTTACGCAGTCTAAGAATATAGAATGACTTTAACGTAGGTGATATGGGGGCGGCGGCATGTGGGCATTATGTCAGCAGAACCTATTGGAAACTATGGGGTAAGGTACTAAGCTTAGAAATTTCTTTGAAGATCACTCTCTAAATTTTGTTAAACAATAGATTGGATCAAAGTTAGATGACAAAACCAATAAAAGGACAAACTCTTCGACTTTGAATTTTGGTAAACTGGTAAAAATATCCTGGTAGTTTTATTTAGTTGGCATGGACTTACAATATGATGAAATATCGACCAGGTGAACTACAATACATGTATTTTTTCTTGAATTTACACAAATTTTCAAGAGAGAAATTCATCGGTCTTCCTCGGATTTGGATTTTGTTTGAAAATATGGTCGCTTTAAATTTGCTCTATAACTTGGTCTCTCTCCATTGCTCAAACTAATTGTAGATATTGTTATAAGAATCCAATCACTTTCATATGTGGGATTGACAGTCTTATGGTGTGGATGGTTGATTGTTGAATGTTTCAGGCTATTGTTTGATGACTTGCATAAAACTGGAATCTATTCGTGGGATTATTTGTATCACCTTGGTAGCAACAAGTTCACCCTCATGAGAAATTATGTGAAGACCCTCAAAAAGCATCGACTAAGCCGGGATCCTAGACAGGTGAAATGATGCAAATTTTAGCTGTCGTGCCAAAATCAGTACTAACTTTCTATATATCATAGTCAATATATATATATAGCAAAAGTATCAAGATGTGTTGTTTTGAGATGTTTGAATTGCACAATTTGTATACTTGTTTGAATTGATTGCTGGAATGATTGTTACTTGCTAATTTAGTTTGTATGGTAGTTCTTGAACATATAACAATCTATATTGATTTTCATTGAAATTGGGTATAATATGAGAATATGTCACAATCTAATTGACGAACAACACTTGGTAATTCATTTCATATACGATAATTATGCGTACGCTAATGTTATCATCTTGCGTTCTGGACAGTGTCATGTATTTATAGGTGCAAATAATCTAGCGGTGGTTTGACTATTTATAATTTATCATAATTATTTTGTCAATCAATGATCGATAGATCGTCTTGTAGAATTGGACTATACATGCATCACTCGGAATATAGAACAAATAACATTTGTAATTTTTGGCGGACGAGATGGATTAGAACGAGTAAAATTTAGAAGCTAGTGTTTAATGGATATTTTAAGAGGGATGATCTTAGAAACATATCTTTGCAAGTCGAAAATGGTATGCATAGAACTTGTTATTCTCGATAAAAAAAACATAAAATAGTTTGTAATAAGTCGAGTCGGGCTATAAACAAAGAGATTAGTGCAAACTCATTTAACTCGGTCGAAGACTTCGATCCTTCGTAAATTAATAAGCTCAATTTTTCTCAATTCTTCAACCCGAGTCGGGCCAAATGGACGAGCTGGTTCAAAATCCGGTCCAACCTAATAAAGTACTAGACACAATGAAGCTTTTTTCTCTCTCTAAAATCAATGGACAATTCAAAGATGCACGTGAAAAGCAAGATGTAAACATAGGACAATAAAAGTGACAACTAATGGCCCCATTTTTGCATTTAAGGAAGACCAAAGAACAAGACAACGTGGAGATAAGAATCAAAGTGAAGACAATCTTCACAGCAACTCTTGTTCTTTATCCTCTCACTTGATATATGTCTCAAAATCTCTTTCAAATTCTAGTGTTATTTAATGGTCGAATAAAATTATAGTCTTGATTACGAGACCATGAAGTTTTTGTTCGACATAAATCCATAAATTTTGTTTTCTATAATCACAAAATTGTAATCGTCACGTTATGTTCATCAAGATAAAGTAACTACATAAGAAATTTGAATTCGTGTCACCTTTTAAAAAATAATTTCTAGATTCGGTATCTGAATTCATGAATCAGTGGTTGTGTTCGTCTAAGTCTAAACGGTTGAATATCCCACATCGACATAGAAAAAAATAAAATTTTAGTATGTAATATGAGGGGATTCCCTCAATCATTGATCTAGTTTTTGGAATGAGTTCTACTTCTCTCATTCTGTCGTAAACGATTTTTCACGGAAAAAAATTTATTCTCAGCATTCTCTAAGCGAATGGGAGATAGAAAGAATAAAAACTACTTATCGTTTGACCTAGAGACCATAACCTTATATTCATAATAGTGAACTTACGCTTAAACTTTATAGACAATTATTATTAAATACGTGAATTTAATTGTGCAATTATATCCAACAATTTTATAGATAAAATTAAATATTATCCTAAATTAAACGAGGACAATAAATACAAATAAATGGGCGAGCAAAAAGGAGTTTGGTGGGCCTTGCACTTTCCACGCACCCCTCCATTGAGATGATCTTATCTTCAATAAACTTAAATAAAAAAAAAAAAAAAAAAAAGAACATTTCTTAAATATTTGACTTTTTTTTCTATAAATAAAATTATTGTAACACCCGAGTTTTCGGGTTTCCGCTCCAAAGCTATGTTCGTAAATAAGTAAATTAGGTCCGTTTTGCGAGCGGATAGTTTTATTAGGACCCTAGAAATTTATGGGGGTTTGTAGAAGAATAAGTGAAATTTTAGAAACCCAAACCGGAAAGAGTAATGCTAGAGTTCTCGTTTTAGCCTTTTAGTATATCAATTTGTAAAAAATAACAAAATAAGTCCGTTTTGTGAACGGTGAGTTTTGTTAGAACTCTAAGATTAAATTGGAATATTTGGAGAAATAAGGAAATTGCAGAGAGACCGAATCGATAGCTAATTAAAGAAATAGTTTTAGTTTAGGATAATTAATATTATTATTATTATTATTATTATGTTTATTTTAATAAAACACAAAACAACAGAAATGTTGTTTTGTGTTCGAGCTCCCCGCGAACGGAGACAGGGCAGGGAAGAGGGAGAAGAACGGCGACGCGGCGCCGTGTTCACCGGCGAGCTCCGACCTTCTCCGGCCAGACGGCGGCGACAGACGGTTTCCGGCTCGCCTCCGCGCACGAGCCGAAGGTAAGGCTCAGCTTTCACTCTTTTCGGTTCGGTTTGGGGCTGTGTGTGACGAGCCGGTTTTGGCTCCGATCGCCGGCCAATTTTGGTCCCTTCCGGCGTGGGTTTGCCGACCCTTGCACCGGTTATGGTTGATTGACAGTGTGGAGCTCAATTTGAGCGAAAATCAGAGGGCTCCGATTTAGGGCACTTCGGTTTTCGGTGTGAAGCCTCGGGTTTTCGATTAGTTTATGCTAATTGAGGCTATTTGTGGTTGATTGGTGAAGAAATTGGGGTGAATTGATGAAAAATCGAAAAAGGGGATTTTCGGTTTAAAGGGGCAGTTCGGGTTTTTGGATTTTTGACCTAGTTCCGGTTATTAGTTTTAAAATTCCTTTTGGCAGATTAAACTAGGTTATTAGAGGAGTACGTGGCCGCTGGAATCGTTCGATTCCGATAACCGACGCGAAAGTTACGCGCGTTCGAAGTTTCGGGTCGGTTTTTACCGAACCCAAATTAGAGTCCGAAATTAATAGGTTTATAGTAATTAACGATATAAAGGACGTATTGAACGTTATTGGACGAAATTAGAGTGAATTGTGAGAAAGGTTAAAATTGGAGAATTTCCGGGTTTTTAGGAAAATTCGTTAATTGTGATTTTAAACTATCGAGCGTTAATCGTTGTTTAAATACTTCGATTAGTTAGGTGAAGATTTTAGGAAATTCATTAGTTAAGGTTTTTGTTAAATTTGGACATATTATTGTTTAAGCTCGTATTAACGACAAATTGATAACAATTGCGTAGGTGAACCACGCTCGTGGACGGAGCTAGCCTTGCAACGGACGTCAGGTAAGTTCTCGTGATTCTTCTCTGGCCGATTGGCCTACACCGTACGTCGTGGTCTCGAGGAGTTTTGGAGATGCCTTTAGTTAGTTTTGCTCGGTTTGGGTAGCTAGGTCTTAGGAGTTTATAGTTTATGCTTTTACAGTCTTGATGGTCCATGTTATTGCTTGTTTACTTTGTGATAGAGAACTGTCCACGCATCACTTGTTTTAAAGAAAAGCATGAAAATGAATTTCCGCACAGAGATTTAAAGAGAACGTAAAGCATAGCATTGGCCTTCGGGCATACAGGCCTTCGGGCATATAGTTTACAGGTCACGCGAGGTGGGGCTCAGGCACGGCTGTACGTGTTGTAAGCGTGTACCCCCCTCTTCTAGCTGGAAAGAGTAGTCCGCCCGCTGGATGAGCTCTCTCCGGTTAGAAGGTATAGGATCTCGGTGACATCTATAGTGCATTGCATAGTAAGATAAAAGAAATAAAGCATGGTTTAATGAACTCATAACACAGCATGCATAGCATTTACTAGAGCTTACTGAGATTTTCATCTCATAGTGTATTGTATGGTGTAGGTGACCTAGATATCGAGGAACCAGGTGAGGATGGGATTCCTCCTCCTGAGTCATGATACAGTTGACGGAGGATGGCGGCGGTGGTGTGCTAGCGCAGTCGATGCTTACCTGACCCGTGGGGAAGTATGTATAGATGTTTTGAGGGTTTGGGATGTTTTGAGCTAATAGTAAACTGTATAGAAATTTATAGGATGTTTGGAATCTGGTTAGTGGATAGATTTACATTTAAATGATGGTTGTATAGGAATTATAGGATATTTGGAATCTGGTTAGTGGATAGGTTTACATTTAAATGATGGTTGTATAGAAATTATAGGATGTTTGGAATCTGGTTAGTGGATAGGTTTACATTTGATATTTTAATGTTCTGAACGTTTTGGAAACCTGTTGTTATAAACTATTTTGGTGATTTTGAAACAGGAGGATATGTTAAACTTTTAAACGGAACCACGCAGTTTATTTTCTTGAAAACGTGTTTGTTTAAGTAATTGTTTTGTATTTGTTTTTAAATGTTTTATTCAATTGATTTTAAATTGTTTTCAAATTGTTTTCCACATAAATGCTAAGGATGAAGAAAAATGAAAAATTTGTACGGTAAAATAAGGGAAAATAAGGGTACAGTATTAGGGTCGTGACAATTATACTATTTGAAGTATTTAGAAAAAAAAACAATGACATAATTATAGCTAGGAATATAATTTAACTAATAAAACTATCCAATTATTGTTTATATTTGTCAATGGCAAGAGACAGGTTTAAATTATGTAAAATAAAAAAATATTTTTAATCACCTGAAAATTCAGGATTTAAACTTGATAATGTAATAAATAAAATTAGTTTTTAAATCAATTTGAATATCAAAATATGAGTTTAATTTGAAACAACTCCTAAACTAAAAATCTTAACAACTAAAATCTTAAACTATCTAAAATGTAGCAAATCAAACCCTGACGAGGGGCCGATCACCTCTCGTTCTCAATTTACGCCAAGAACGGGAGATTGATCTAAATTGAACGGCCACCCATTCTGTCTAGTGCTTACGTGACACTGGACATATTAGGTCATGAGGTCGATGTGAGGGGTAAAGACCCCCGTTCAACATGCACCGCACGTGATTCGAGAACGGGAGGTCATTGCCCCGGATCCCCGCACTATATAAAGAACCGACTCCCATTCTCATCCCCTGCTGGCGAAAAATGATTTTCTCTCAACCTCCGACGATTCTAACCCAAAATCTGACCATTTTACACCCACACCATGTTGATTTATCCATCGCTAATTATTTTCTTCAAATATAATAAAAAAATTCTACAAATCCAAACCCTAAATCGTCTAAATCTCCAAATCCCCAATTCAACCTAAATTCTTAAATTTTTCTCAAATGGCTCCCAAATTGATAATTAAACGAAAGAATGACCTGACAAACTGGGTACCGTCGTCACAAGGTGCTCCGGCTTAAACACCGTCGTCACAAGGTGCTCAGGCTTAAGCACGACGATCGCCAACTGAGTATATTTCCATTGAATTTTGAAATTAAATGTGTCAAGAGCAGTTGAGCGAGATATGTCAAACCGCTTGGTTATTCATTTGAAAACTGTCAACTTTAGAGGTTAGGAGTCGTTGAAGATCAAAGAGATTTTTGACAGAATCGCCCTACACGGGGTGTACGGATTGAGGGGCGATAGCTGCGACCGAATTGTTCGTTTGTTTTATACGAACTTGACCTCTACCAGAAGGGCAGGATGTTGGAAGACGTACATCTTTGGTACAGAGATTGTTATACCTCCATAGACAATTAATGAATTGCTCGAGTTTGCTGGAAAAGGGAATGAGGTGGAGAGATACTACCATAATTCTCGAGATTGTGATTTTTTCAGATCGGCCGAAGGACTAAAGTTTATTAGAGAAATTCATCGCAATTCCAATATCGCTGGATTCGTAAAGTCAAAATCCAAGGATTTGAACGTTAGAGCTCGAGTTATTCACAATCTGATAACCTACACCATTCTACCTTGGGATAGACATAGACATCTCGTGAGCTGCATGGATCTTTATGTGATGGAGAAGTTGTACAACGGGAAGATGTACAATGGGAAGATGTTCGACCTTGGCTTCGTGATTTTAGGTCACATGCATGAGATCGGTCGGACATGCAGCAAGAATTTGTCGTACGATACGTTGATACAGAAGATCGTTGAGCGAGCTATGATTCAGCTACTGACCAGAGAGCAGATGAGAGCACAGAGATCCGGTGATGTATTTGATAGGCTTCATTTGATTCAGATGGGCCTAGTTGAAGTCGACGAGACTTGGGTGTTTAAGGGAGATCAGAGGGTCTCCACCTCTGTAGATATTCCTATGGAGGACGCCCTCGCTCGGCCATTGTTCTTCCAGACGGCTAGTAGGTGAGACGTAATAGAGCAGAGACTGGAGTTCTTCGTAGGTAGAGTTAATGAGCTCACCGTGACATAGAGAGAACTAGCTGAGTCCCACAGAGAGTTGAGAAAAACTCTTATGGATTGAGTAGAGCGAGATAACGACGATGTCCCACCATGATTTAGTTTATGTTTTGTATTTCATTTTATGTACTTTACTTTATGTTTATATTTTAGTTTATGATATGAGTAGTATGATTATACTTTACTTTAAGATTGTCATTTAGTTTATGTTCTGTGGTGTATAGTTGTACTTTACTTTATGGTTTTACTCTATGTTTGTACTTATAAGCGAAATGTATTGAAATGTACTTTACTTTATTGAAATGTACCTGCGTCCCGTAAAATGTGTAGAAACCCATAAATGTGTCTTGCGAAGCAGAATTGGAAGTAGCGCCTTAAATGGAACCCTTGTCAGGAAAAGTGCGACTATTATGCCCCTGACACCGACATATATCACACAACATCGTTGAGTTATTCCTAATAATTATCGAACTTGGCGGCTCACTTCAGACACTCTTTTCTTTTTCGACCTACCAAGTTGGTATTTTCTTATGGGCGAAAGGATTTGCTTCATATTTTGTACGAGCGGCCACATGTGTTGGTCGCTAATGAGATGAATAAAGTGTGAGTACATCTGCAAATAAGTTCTCCGGTGATAGTATTGATTAATGTAATTTTTCGGTGCTAGTCTCATGAAATGAATGCATGGAATGAAATGGACACAAGAGATTCCAATAAGTTCTCATCTGTAACAGTTGCACACAGATGTATTCATGTCGACAACATATTGTTCGTTGTCGTTGCTAACCTCAAATCGTGCAGCTCCTGCAAACATAACACTCCAATTTCGAGCTGAACGTTCTAGCTTCATAAATTTTTTTCTTATTTGGGGACACAAGACATCTGTTGACGAGGCCAACATCTCGTATTTTTTCACAATCCTAGTCATCAAGCATTTTTGAATTATCTCGAACATGGTCAGAATCGGTTTGTCTCTGACAAGAAATAGAACTGCATTGAATGACTCGCATACATTATTCAATCCTATATCACACTTGGAGATCGAAGAAAATGCATGACTAGTCCAATATCTAAGGTTTGTGTCTCGAAGATATGCGTGCGTATCTGGGTTAATCTAATGTAAGTTCTTCATTTCTCTCTCGAAATGAAAAGTTGAGGTTGCTCTGGCCGCATTCCACATTGCATCTCTGTATACTCTGTCATGAAATTAGTTTTTGAAATTTGCGTATATATGCTGGAAGCAGTAGTGGTATTCGACTGACGGTAATTCTTGCTGCAGCATGCAACAATCCCTGATATTTGAAAGAACAACAGAGTTAACATAAAACAATATAACTATCACAACGCCCCAATATTTGAAAGAACAATCGAAAATGCATTATACCTTTTATCGACCCAAAACAAATGTCTATCCCCGATTCAGTATTTAGGTTTTCTTTTAATAATTTTAAAAACCACGTCTATGACTCCATACACTCTGATTCCACATTGACAACAACAACGAGATATATTTCATTGTTGTCATCAATATTGACGGTTGTTAATAATTGATTGGGACAAAAGCCCTTTAGATAACAAACATCCAAACATATAATAGGTTTACCATAGTACAGCAAACCTGTCTTGCAAGCAGATATACACATATACATTCTTTCGAATACACATGATTCATTATCAGCAGAGCCCACCAAGTAAGCCTGTAGTCCTTATGTGCTACCCGAATTTGATCTATGAATTTCTTCTACGTACAACAACAATAGCTTGTATTGTTCATCGCTCTTCCCTTCATTAAGTTTTCGAGCTTCGCTTCTTGCTCTTCTGACAAGACTTGGTGTAATGTTGACATTCAAATTCTTCCTCACTGTCTCGATAATGGACGAAATTTTCCACGTAGGTTGACGTTTGAATCTATCCAAATAATGATTTACCACTCATTTTGCATTAGCGTGTCGATTCTCAATTTTTCTTGAACAGTTGTGATAATCATTGAAACTTTTTATTTGAAACGTAAGTTCATTTTGCATCTTTAAACCATGCAGTCGCCAATCACATCTGTCTTCACTCACTGCCATCAATTGCCAAGATTCACTTTTAATGAATTTGATCCCATAACCATTATTCAAAGTATATTCTACTATTTCTTCTCTAATTGCATTTGAAGAACTATATTTTTTCTCCAGATAAAATCTCATCGAAATTTCTTCCCTTACCGGTATCTTTTCAACTTCATCATCCTCAGAGTCGACCGCTATTCGAAGCTCATCGTCTAGATTTTTCGATGTTGATTGCACCTCTATTTCTTCATTACCTTCAAGGTAATTGAATCTTCGAAGATCACCATATATGAGTGTGGAGTACGAATACTAGTCCATATTGGCATCACAAGTTGTTGTCTCGTCTAAATCAACATATCTACTTGAATCAGAATCCATCGACGTCGCTAATATAGAGAAAATTTGCCGGAGCAAGAAAGAGTAAAGGTTTGAGGGTTTAATTTGTCGGAGCAAGAAAGAGTAAATGTTTGAGAGTTTTTTTTTTTTCAACAGGGAGTGAGAATGAAAGACTATTTTCTTATATAGTGTCGGAGATCGACCCCCCGTTCTTGAGAACGACCCCCGTTATCAAGCAAAATAATTGAGAACGGGGGCCTTTTTGGGGCGACGACCTCTGTTCTCGAATCACGTGTGGTGCACGTTAAACGAGGGATCTCCACAACCCATATGGACCACTCTCAAACCCAATATGTTTAATGTCACGTAAACACTTAACAGAACGAGGGGCCGTTCAATTTAGAACGACCTCCGTTCGCGGCGTAAATTGAGAACGGAGGGTTATCGACCTCGACAGGATTTGATTGATTACATTTTAAATAATTTAATATTTTAGTTGTTAAAATTTTTAATTTAAGAGTTATTTCAAATTAAACGAGTGCTTTGAGTTTTGAGTTTAAATTGGTAATTAGCCTTTTAAATATTTGGAATTAAGAGTCATTATCGACGATGACGTACTGAGAAACGACTCTCTCTCTCTCTTTCTCTAGAATTTATGGATTATATATCTCTCCTGCTCTGCTTGAAATTCTTTGGCCGTCAAGTATCTGTTTCTCTCCCACCCTTCTTCTTTTATCCTTCGTCTTCTCCTGCTCCTCTTCGGAGGACCTTCTAAGCGGCAGTTCAGGTTGGTCGGTCTTGTTTTCTGCCTCTGAAACAAAGATCTACAATTTTGTAGCGAGTTCATGATTTTTCATTTTATTTGTCTTGATATTTGAAATTAGCTTCCTGTGAGCCTCTGAGAAAGATTGTATTGTTGGAGGTATGAATTCTTATATGCGTATAATCGGCTGATTTTCTCATCGGATTCCGTCCAGATTCTCTGCTTTAACTCCACTGGAAGAAAATTAGACGGCCATGGCGGTCGTTTGCCCGAAGCCGCGTCGCTATGGGTTCTCCCTAGACGACCATTTGAGACCCTTAAGGTGCCCAGTCGAGTTCATTTAACTTCCAACTCTTCTTGAAATTTACTTTCGTTTTATGATTGCTTTAACAGACATCATACTTCCATTGGAGCTTCACAAGCAGAGTCTGAGCTTCTCGATATCATTCTCACAAAGGTTCAACCTTTCATCCTCCTTTTCCATTTTCTGTCATTCAGATGCTCAAAATCTTCAATCAGTGACTGATTCATTCAACTATTGTCAAGAAATTCATTATTTGGATTTGCTTATCTACTCTTTTTCGTGATTCTAAGGTGCTTGTTTTGTTTGGCAAGATGTCCTAGTTTTGAGAATCAAGCGCCACTGTTTCTCAGTAGTTGTGTTAATTTGTGATTGTTAAATGGGAATTGATGTTCATCTTTCCAGGAAAATAATGGGGAAAAGGGTGTGGATCTTATGGCACTCAGTCCGCCATTTCTATGCGGGTCTCCTCCGAGTAGAGCTCCAAACCCGGTTGTACAAGACGAGCAGTTTCACAAGGAAGACGTCGAACATTTTTGTCTGCAGCCGATCACGGCATGTGCGTCATCTTCTGCACGAAAAGCAGGGCGTGTTCCAACAAAATTCGGACATCAACCAGCCATCATTCGAGTAGAAGGGTTTGATAGCAGAGATAGAAGAAACTGCAGTGTCTCTGCTCTTGCTTAAAGATTGCATAAAAATGGAGGTTTTTGAAAGTTTTGAGATGGAGAAGCAGCTGAGGGAAGAAGGAGAAGTTATGTACATATAGAATTGGTGAGTCTATCATGTTTTTCGGGTTCAAAAGAGTCTCTGCTACAACAATATTTGTCTATGCTTCGAATACTCGAACAAATAGAGGAAATTGTACCTGACCAAGTAGAGAACTTATTGTGCTATGAAATCTGACACTGAAATATATCATAAGTCAGCATAATTTAAGGGAAAAAAAATTGCACATTATGATGTCTCATAAGAGTGTCACTTTAGATTTATGCACGTCTTTTGTGTTTGCCACAAACTGTCACAACATTTCCCACATTTGGTGTAGAAAAAAAAAGAATAATTAGAGATGGTAAGAGTATCAGATCAATGATAACTAAGCTTCCAAAGGTGATTATGCAGAGACCTAATCAAAAAACACAATCCCTGGGAAGTGAAGTATAAACTTATACCTCTAATGTGTGCCTAGAAAAATGATAGCATGATTATTTCCTTTACTTTTCCTCCATTATTTTGGGCATCTAATGTATTTATGAATCAGTTTACCTCTTATATTTACTGCCATCGTCGAGCGGGTTTTATGCTTGTTGCGTGGGTTTTAATACCTGGAAATCCAGACAAGAATTGGAATTAGCATCAAAGCAACTGAGAAAATGAACTTCTAAGCTTGCTCTTGATGTTACATACTTGATGAAATTGAAACCTTAGAAGGTTCCTTGGCCACTCCAGATTTTTGCACGAGTCTTGGACTTACGGATGTTGTTTTTGGCCTGAAAAAGCAGGAGACAAGTTTTTTCTCCATAAATTTCAAATTCATATTCGGATTCTATGCATTGTTCTAAATTCATGTATAATGTAATGACGTACTTATCCAAGTTCTCTGATGACTTTGTTCCTTCAGAAAATATCAAATTTTCGTGAAGATTACTATCGGATATATCAACTAATCGCTCCTCATAATCTGCATCCACAAATCTTAATAGATTGTAATCAACTTTGCCAGCTACTACTCCTCTGGGGACCTTTGATTGCCGGAAAAATTCATTTTGGTGCTTAAAGTCATCCATAGATTGCTGAGAATCAGCTTCAGAATGCACATCACTATACTCAGACCAGCTATCTTGGTCAGAAGGCACTTTTCCGTTAAGTCCTAACCCTTTATTGGTTTGGATCTGTTGGCTCTGTTGAGTTTCGCCATTTGCATCTTTCTTCGGAGAAGAGACTCCATGCTTACACAAACCTGGTCCTTCTTTCTCACCATTAATAGGGTAGACATTTTTAAAATCCTTGAGCAATTGCAACCGCTCTATCTCTTCATCCTTTTTCGATATTGTGTCTTTAAGAGAAGCCACCTGAAATTTCCAGCAAAAAATCTGAGCACAGTCATAGACTCCTAACCAATTCAGTTAAATTTTTCAGTGAAAGGAAGGTGGCGAAGAAAAGACCAACTTAATCACCTGATCCATTAATTCTCGAACGTCTCTTCCTTCTTTGCTGCTTCGAGCAGCACCAAGCTCAACACCTGATACCCTTTCTGCGAATTTCAATGTACTAAGAGACTCACTATATGAATTGACATCAGGATTAAGTTGGACAAACATCAGTGTCTTCGCTTGACCACCTGCAAATTAAGATAAAAATAAACACTACTTCGAATTGATCCTTTAAAATTTCATATGAATGTTAGAAACACTTAAAAAGAATTTATAGTAATCAGGCCGCTTGAACATAAAAGCAAAAGGATCAAATTAAAAAAAAAAAAATACCCAGAGAGCTTTGGAGAAGCTGAGTAAGCTTGCTATTTCTAAAGGGAACATGAGAGCTTTTCTGTGCCAAAGCAAAAATGACATCTCCAAGTGCAGATAAAGATTTGTTTATATGTTGAGCCTCCCGAAGTCTATCGCCAGTAACTTTGGATTTATCCACCCTTTCACTTCCAGCAAGATCAACTAAATGGAGATTTCCATGCAAAGAAGCAGCCGTCTTCATATCCGTTCCACGTACATGAACAGTCACAACACTGCAAATTCACTTCTAAGAAAATGAACTCAAGAAACAAGGTAAAAAATGGGTTTAAACTACTGCTATTAATAACTAACCTATGTGAGCGGCTACTTCTTTCATTGAGTGCAGTGGCACCAACTGCTCTGTTTTTCAGTCCAATATCCATTAACTCTATAACGTCTGAAGTTGAATTCACAGGGACCATATTAGCATCTGGAACGGCTCGCCCGTAAGGCTGAGATTGTGTCATAATCCCAAGTGTGTGTACATTAAGGAAAACAAGCTTAAATGAAAGTTTTAAAAAAATTATTGCGTATAAGAAATGGTACTACGAACGAGCAGGATATTTTTTACGGGAATTTTCGCCTGAAAGCAAATCACGCACTTGCTCATTATATATTTCAACTATTTGAACTCCAATTTCAAACATCGTGGAGCTTCTTCTACTTTGGGAAAGGTTGAAAAGGTCATTGAGGGCTCGATAATTAACCCCCCAATTTTCTTTTGACGAAGCATTAGGACCCATCTACAAGAAAAAGAGCATTAAATTTTATGATCTTCATAGTTAACTTATCACAAGAACTTAAAATAGGACCTACCATTGTGTAGGTCTTTCCTGAACCAGTCTGTCCATAAGCAAATATGCAGACATTATATCCATCAAGAACAGATTGAATTAAAGGTTGGATATCAGAAAATATTTCAACTGCAGCAATTTAGAAGAACAATTAGGGCTCAAGATGTTTCTAATCTCTATTAACACTATTACAGAAACCAAAGCAAGAGAAGAACCTTGGGAAGCCACTGGACTGAAGACCTTGTTAAACTTGAATAACCGATTACCGTCTTTTCCTAGTTTGGAGGGGTTTGCAATGACTAACTCACCACTTTCACCAACATATTCTATGGTTGTTCGATTATCCTTTTGGCCATTCAGGAATGGTCTTATTCGGCAATAAACTCGAATATTTCCTGTGAAAACCAAAGTTAGAAGCTACTAAAAGAAACAGACCATGAACATTGGTAAAGTTTACAGTCAACTCTGATACCTTTTAATTCCTGAATCTCATTAAGCATCTTTCTATTTTCCAAAAGAAGAACTTTGTATTTCTCAGCAATATCAAGCAATTCTTTAAGCTTTACTCCTGGACAAATCAAAGCTATAAGATCAGACACAAAAAACAACATAAGACCACTGAAACTTCATAATGAAGGTCCTCACCTAAGCCATTAAATTCTTCTGAATAGGTTAGTTGGGTCTTCATAATCTCTTGTTTAATAGACTCAGAGAAGAATCTCACTTCCTGAATTTTCAATATTCATTAAAATTACCGTGGCTGAAAATTTTATATTCAAACAAAAAATAGAATTTATAAAATCCACCTGTAATGCTCCAGATTGAAAATCTATAAAGGTTTGGTAATTATGCTCTTTTGTACTCCATCTTTGAGACTTGGACACTGAAAATGCCTCTAGATCTTGCACCTTGTTCGTTGAATCAGTCAAAAGGCGCTCGAGTTCTTTTAATCTCATCTCAAGCTTTGCCTTGGCTTCCTTAGTTTCTGTCTCCATTTTCATGCTGCGCAACTCATCCGTCTTTTTAATAACTTCCAGTTCTTGTTTCAATGCTAATATCTCTTGTTGTTTTTCTTCTTTTTCTTTAATCAACTTGATCAGATCATCGCCTTCTAATTTTTTCTTCCCTTCTACTTTGGTCTTCTTAACTAGACTCTCTTCACCTAAGCCGGCTGCAAGGGCTTCCAGGATTCTTATTCGAGACTGATATTTCTCTTCACGAGACTTGAAGAGATTGTTTTGCTGGAGAA
Organism: Begonia masoniana; assembly: GCA_022432975.1. Classification (NCBI taxonomy): domain Eukaryota; kingdom Viridiplantae; phylum Streptophyta; class Magnoliopsida; order Cucurbitales; family Begoniaceae; genus Begonia; species Begonia masoniana. Next base: position 45,227,606 of record CM039513.1, on the reverse strand, counting down.
AGAAGATAGTGAAACGGAACAGATGTAAACTTATACACAAAAAAGTACCAAACATAATAAAAGAAATTTTACAAAAAGATGGAAAATACAGTTCTGAGGTGTTCTGATTGAGTTGATATGCGCCTCTCAATCTCCTGCACAACTTTTCTTAATAGACATGCAAGTCGCTGAAAAAGAAAGGAAAATCAGAAAGAGTTTATTAAAGTTTTACACTGCTGAAGAAGTAATTTAATGGCCTTACATTAGGGATTTCACCGGTATTTCTTTCAACTCTTTCATCCAAAATTCCATTAACAAGGCTCAAAAGAGATTGAGTTGGAGCGTTCTGCAATAAGAGATGCTGAAAGGCATCAAAGATGAATCACCAAGAACAGAATGATATTTTAAAGCTGAAAATAACCAAAAATCTAGGAAAGAAAGGAACTTATGAAATTACTTACATCTAAACTATTTGATGTCATCATCTCAGAAATTTTGGCGGCAGGAAGATCTACATAGCGAACTTGTTTCTGTTGAAACACCTCATGAAATTTATGCCCACCGTGATGAACAGGTGCTGTTGGAGGATCTGTTCAATGAAAAGATGCTCCTTTAATCAAGTACTAAGCACCATAGACACTATAAAATTAAGAAATTTCTATTTTATGAAATGATAATTCTTTACCAATACCTGAGGCGATCGGACTAAGCAAGGAGCATTGAAATGCTGACTCTGATGAGATTTTTCGTCTCTGTTCACCAGACAACAGAGAAAATTGGCTAAATATAGGTGAATCTACACAGGGGCTTTCCACTGTAGAACTTGGGCTTCTCGTATAAGTATTATCTACAACATAATTTCGCTGATATCGCTCTCTAAGAGCAAATACGCAATCCATGACACTTTTCAAGGATCCTCCCTGGACGGTAATATTAAAACTCAATCAGAAGGGTGGAAAGGAGAAAGAAGAATCTAGGGAGTACCAATCAAAATAATCACTTCGGCCAAGATAATCACCAATCCAACGTTATGTCCATGTGCATCTATATATGGAAATAATCGATGAAGTAGCACAGCTTTGCACAAAACATAAGGATTCATTTTGAATAACACATGAAAATTGTAGACTGAGCAAAATATAAATTTCTAGATACAAATAAATACCTTCTCAAGCTCTGGAATTGCAAACCCCGGCAGTCCCATTTTCTTGATAGCTGCCAAAAACCATGTAAGCTTTTCCAAACGTGAAGCTCTTGAATAAGCAAAGTCCCCTACCTAGAATTACACAATTTAAGTAATGAACTTAATTTGCATCAAGACTCCGTCTCATGGTATGAAGAGAGACAAAACTTAAATGCTGGGAAAATCCATACCTCATTGACAAGTTTCACCCTGTTCAATAGATGAACTAAGATATTACCATCATATAGAAATGTTCTAAGCTCCTCATCAGAAGCATCTTTCGATAGGTTTGAATCGGGAAAAACACTATTCAACCACCCAACCAGACTGGCTCGATGATTAACTGCAGAAGAAAATAAAGATCATCTAAAACTTGGCAAAACATTTTTCAACTACAATTCTTCATCCTTCCTACCATTATAGTTTGTTGCTACATCGGCTTCAGAAGCCACATTTGAGCAATTGATGGCCACGTGTTCTCGCACACGCTGTTCTGATGCCTGATTCATGATTGAAAATTGCAAGAGAACAACATCTAATTCAGCACTTAATCAACAAGAGGGAGGTTCTATTATGATCGTTGATGAAATTTGTGATATCTAGCTCAGAAGAGCATCAATTGAGACAAATTCAAGTTGAGAGAAAACAGAGACTTCATAATCTCCCAGATATCAAAACAGAGCCAACGTCAATTTCATCAACGATCATTAAAAAGTAAGCTTAATGCATCCATTCGATGATCGCCCCTCGAGCTATAGCATTAAACGCAACAGAAACCAACAAGAGAAATAAAAATCTCGGGAGAAAGGGGAATTCCTCAACAAAATTTAAACTTCAATTACACGATTCCATAGAAATTAGAAATTGCGCGTTGTTTGGCCTTCATAGAGAGAGGAGAGAGAGAGAGAGAGAGAGAGAGAGAAGTCCATTCCATTATAATAGTAAAGAGGGTGACCTTCTCTACCTCTTCATTTGTAGTTTCTTTAATATTCTGTCATGGAATTGGAAACTTCCACGTATCTTAGCCCCGAAGACAACGTTGATTCTTCTTCCGCGTCCTCTGAAATGTGGAAACTCGTCTTCCTCCGCCATAGCCATTTCAACTTCACTGCTCTATCGTTCGAACTGCTGAGAGAGATCGCCCTTATGTCTTCACTAATAGAATTTATATTAATTGCTTTTATTTACTAATTCAGCTACGTCAAGACTCTACCAAAACGTTATTTATTATAAGATAAAAGATATTGTAATTTACACCAAAAACCTTAAATTATAGGAAATTAACAAAAGTACTCAAAATTTTTATTTTGTTGTAAACAACTTAACCCTAAGTGGAATTCCGTTATTAACCCTAAGCGGAATCTCGCTCTTGAGTTTTCTATTATAAATTTAAAATTCTCGAATCCAAGTAGGATCTCGTGACCCCGCGACGAGATGCCGCTCTAGTGAGCGGAATTCTGTTCTGGGATCCTGTTCCAAAGACAAAAAATGAATAGGATCTTATTCTAAAGAAAAAAAATGAGTGGGATCCCGTTTTTTAACCATGCTCTAGAAAAGAATAAACGAGAGGGGTCTCGTTTTTTAACAACGGGATCTTGCTCGTCGACAATAGGATTTTGCTGGGTTAAGTTGTTAAACGTAGATAGTTTAATGTCAATCTTGTTAATAAAAAAAAGTTTAAAAGTGATTTTGTTAATTCTTATATAGCTTAAGGTTTTTTATGTAAATTATCCTAAGATATAATTTAGATCCTAATTTTTCGTATAATTTCTTTATTGAACTTTAAATTATTTTTTACAAACGAAATATTGATTTATTAGTTATTGCATATTTAAATTTTACCGCCAGTTTATTTTACAGCGTTTTTCAAGGTGTTTTTATTATATTTGTAGCATTTTCTTCAATTTCTAATTGGATTTGAAAACTTTGGAGAGAAGATCGACGTATTTTGAAGTCTTTTTTTCAACGTATTTTGGAAAAAAGTTTATCGCGCAATCTACAAACGAATGACATGATATATTGCTTAATATATTATTATTATTCTTTTTAATATATAGTTTGATAATTCTTTCGTGGCTTTGATAGTTGTACCAGTGAAGAGATGAAACGACGCCGTATCGTTCATCGTCGAAATGCCAGGTTTCTTCCATGATGGTTATGGTTTTGACCCCTGAATGCGAAGGTGAGAAGATCAAAGCTTGCCATCAGTTTTTTGCCCATCTCCTTCCTTCCACCTGATTCTTCCTGTCATTCGCACCAGAAAACAAGAAAAAACAAAAATGGAGAGAAAAAGCAGTGAAGAAGAAGAAGAAGAACTTCTTCTCTCTCTCTCTCTAGTTTGGAAGCCATTGGAGATGGAGCTCAAAGAAAACAGACCCCTCATCGTCGGTGATGCTCTTTTAAATACAGCTTTTCACCCACGTCAGATTCTGGATAACTGTTGAAGTTCATCGGATTTTTCAAAAAAATAAAAAAAAAAAGAGCTTGAAATTTGTCGGAAAAGATTATCTGAAAGAAGATTCTCTTAAAAATATGTTGGGTTTTCTGATGATCCTCTTCTGCTCGGTAACATAACACTGGGTTAACCCATTTACCATGCCTACTTCTATCAAGTTTTATTAATAATTAATAAACATTTACAGACCAATTAAAAATTAATTGGTTTTGAATTTATTATTATTGAACACACTCTTGGAAAAGCTTCGTTGTTTGATAAAGTTGGCATCGACAACTTTGAATTTTATAATACAAGTTATTTTCATGATTCTCGAGTTTTCAGAGTCTTATTCTTAGTGAATTTTTCCTTCGTCAGAAGTCTGTTTTTCTCCGACAAAACTTTGATTTAAACTCGTAACTTCTTATAATTTAAATTTTTAGATTGCGAGCACGGGACTAAAACAAACCCTAAACAACGAGAATTTGTTGCGTATTTACCCTCAATTTTGTACTCAATCATGGATAATTACTATTAACCTCAATTTTGAATGAAACAATGGCTGCTTGCTTTAGATATAAGATGGAAACAAGCTCTAGTTCTTAATTCTTATATATATATATATAAAAATGTTAGTTGAGCCAACTTTATAAAATCAATTTTCAAAAGAAAAAGGCAACCTTTAGTTACTATTTCTACTCGTATTCAAGGTCAAACTACAATTCACACTTAATGAGTGTCTCTCGTCGATTGTTACGATTCATTTTTGTATAAATAGTGTGACTCATCAATATGTTACTCGATAACGCATAAATTAGAATTTAACCCTGGATGTAGTTTCTACTATCCTATGTTCCATTCCGTTCTTCCATCAAAATATTCTGGTTTTTTTATTAATACTCGGACTTCACCAACGAACTCGTCCAATTTTTGGCTTTCTCTATCTATTCGAAACTCTCACGCAAAAATCTAGCTGCGAACGCATTGCTCTTGTGTTATGCAAATGTTAAATTATTCAAAGTTGAGAATGGAATCTTTGGCTTTCTAAATTCTTTCAAAACGTTGTTAGGAGTTGTGATCTAATTTTGATTTTTTTTCCTTTATTTATAACTGTCTTAATCACTTTTAAGAAAGATTATTTTCCAATTAGAACCGTTGGATTAGTATTTTATGTTGATGATTAGTTTGATTGAGTGGAACTAATGATGCAAATGCGTAGAGGGGAAAGGGGATGTGTCGATTTTTGATATGTCAAGTTGACACCTATAGAGAGCTAGAGTAAAGATAGATAATCCATTTTTGTGGGAGAAAAAGCGAGACGATTCTCCCCAAATAAAGTCGTTTACGTAGTTTTAACCGAGACAACGATGTTCAAATCCAAACGTAGGCACTTGAGGATATGTCCTATTTGTAGAAACTCGATAAATCTAAAGAAGTTTTGGTTTCAAAACCGAGTAAATTTCTAGGAAAAAATTAATCGATTGAACCATATAAAAGAATGTAAAAGAAAGATAAGTAAAAAAACGTTGCATTTAGATGAGATGATGATAAAAAATTTGCCTCGTTCTTGAAGTAAAAGCATTTGAGGTGTGTAGATGTGACAACAAAGTGACGCAGAAAAATGTAATGCTAAACATTCAGTATTAAGTTTATATTATAATTTTATACTCTGAACTCACACTAATATATTATTTTATAAAAATAAGTATTATGTCTAATATTACTAGGGATAGACACAGTTCGATTCGATCTAGTTTTGAAATTGAACTAAACCAAACTGGCCACCCGTAGTTTGAGAAAAAATGAGACTCGAATCGAACGGGGTGATAGCAAAACCGAACCAAAACACGAGATCAACTTCAATTTTGTTACGATAAAAAATAAAAATAAAAATAATTTTGCTAGAAGGGACATGTTTGGATTGATTTTGTCCGGTTTGAACTAAATCACATGTTAAATTTAGGTTTAGGTCAGGTTTTGACCGGGTCAAGTTTGGATTAAATATTGATTTTATTGTCTCGTTTAATTATACAAGTTTTTTTAACAAAAATGATAACAATGAATTGTCCTTTTATTGCAAAAACCCGAATTCTAATTGAGTTCATATTTGGAAAATTATCGATTTGAACCCTGTACTATACACGTTTTTTCAATTCGGCCCCTGTACTAAAAAAACCGACAAACCGAACCCTGTACTTTGATTCCGTTATCAGTTTTGACCTTCTATCAACAATTTCATTAAACCCTCATTGAAAAAACTACCAAAAGATCGTAGATTCAGTTGAAAGTTTTACCACATGTTCATTACGTAATGAGAAGATAATTTGAAAATTTTCGTGATTTTTTAACACATCTACGATTTATTGTAATTTTATTTTATTAGTTTTTAAAAATATTATAATTAATCATACAAGTTTTAACAAATTACGTAAATTTTTCTATTATCTACCCATAATATGGTGAACATCTTGAAACAGTTTCAAATAAATTCAATATCTTTTGGTGTTTGTTTAAATTAATCTCAATTTCTTCTTTACTTTGTAAATTAATTTAAAAAAAAAAAATACCAAAAAATATTTGATTTATTTGAAAACTTTTCCACATATTTAACGTATCATGGGTAGATAATAGAAAAAGTTTCGTGATTTTTTAAAATTTATATGATTTATTATAATATTTTTATAAAATACTAAAATAAAATTTCAATAAATCGTACATGTGTTAAAAAATCACGAAAAATTTCAGATTATCTTCACATTAAGTAGTGAACATGTGGTAAAAATTTCAACTGAATCTACGATCGTTTGGTAGTTTTTTCAATGAGGGTTTAATGTAATAGTTGATAGAAGGTTAAAACTGATAACAGAATCAAAGTACAGGGTTCGATTTGCCGGTTTTTTTAGTACAGAAGCCGAATTGAAAAAACGTGTATAGTACAGAGTTCAAATCGATAATTACCCTATTAAATATTAAGGTTTTATTGTTTCTCTCTCTACTAATGCATGAATTCTAAAATTCATCGTATCTTGATTTGATCATGATAAATTTTACTTTGGTCGATGATTTTTCTCAAAAATATTTTTTACCCAAATATTTTTTTTTTTTTTGGATTTGCACGTGAGATTGTACCCGACCTAGATATTAGGGTGCTAGAAATTAAGTAGATTTGGTGACATTTATATCTAGTCAAGTACTATTCAACTGGAAATGTACAACAAGCTTAGAGATTGATCAACAGGGCTATAATAATGCCCTTTTTTTATTATCAAATGATTTCCTTTGCAGTTTTTAATTTGATGAAATTGATTGCTCGAATTGACAGGGCGGCTCTTGGATAGTGAGAGAGAAGACCCAAAATTCCAAGTCCTTGTCTCACACCCTTTGTCATTTTCTTCACTGAATCCAGATTTTCTACTTAAAAAATCATAGAAATTATGAATCAAGGAAGAACAAGAAATAGACCAAGGAAAAAGGATGCCCTCTATTAAGTCTCTTCTCACAGAAGATGCAAAAATAACTTCACAAACTCGAACAATTCTACTAAAAAAAATCAGATTGCAATTGAAAACGGACCAAATTTCGCATACTAGGCGACGCATTCGGCCGTTTATTCCACAAAATTCAGAGTATTTGTTCGACTCTTTCGATGCTCAAAGGCATGTCATATTTAAACTTTCGCTGATCCAATTAAGATCCTTGCCAAAATCAATGTCTATGGGAGGGAGATCGAAGAAGATGTCGCTTTGAATGTGTCGGTCCGCCGCGTCGTAAATGGGATTTGGACCATTTGAAAAATGGTCCAAATTTAAGGCGAACAAAGGAGTACTCTCAAAGCCATAATTCAGCTCCAATGGCTGTCTCAATGCTTCTTCTAGTATATCTGAAAGTGACTGATACTTGAAAATTGGCTCTACCACTCCTTGTCCTCCACTTTTTTCTTTTTTGATCGAGTACTCTCTCTTGTCTTTATTATTTTGCTCTTCTTTCTTCGGATCTTCGCCGGGAAATGTATCGAGCATTGATGACGGGCCGCAAGAATCTTCGATCGATGATGATGTCGAAGACAATCTCGGAATCGAATTCTCCGATCCTTTTACGGAGAAAGTTGGAAAATCCGATGAAATATTCGCCTTCTCCGACGAGTCCATTGCTCTTAAGCGATCAAATTCGAGCTTCTTTCTCTGATAAGCAAGAGAAGCTGCCTCGGCAGTGTCATAAGTTCCAAGCCATAATCTCCTTCTTCGAAACGGGTCTCGAATCTCGGCTGCATATTTCCCCCATTTTCTTCGTCGGACGCCCTTATAAATCGATGAAGATTGTCGGGTTTTAATCGGATTCTCGAGTTCGGAAGGTTTACTCTTGACACTCTCTTGGCCTGCTTGATAAGAGAAAGGCCGAACCAGAATCTGCCTGGCAAAGTGTTTCCCTCCAATTGACCGACTCTTTCTACTCACTTGTTCTTCGTCTTCACTCGAAGAAGAATCAGTTGCATCGGGATCATCAAATATCACTCGAACTCTTCTCACTGAACTTTCTTTAAACGTTTTCATTTACTCGTTCTTCAGTCTACAACCCAGAATTGAAAAACAGTCGAGAGCAATTTTATAACTAAGAGGGAAAACTCGAATGCCCTTCGATCCAGAATGAATCCCCAGCAAAAGAAGGGCAAAACACAAAATACAGAAGAGATGCAAATAGACGAAGCTAAACACGCAGACTAAAACGAGAAATCAAGTAGAAAATTAACTCAGTCATCTTCCTCACCTTAAGAACTACGAAAACGAGCGGGATCGATTCATGGGTCTGAATCAGAAATGGAGGGAAACAGTGAAACTGTAGTTGAGGGTGAACGGGAGGGAGATTGACGACATGAACAAAGAAGATTGAGAGATCATAGAAGACCTAAAATGACAGAAATTCTAACGCCTACCCAGTAGACATGTCACTGGTGGCGACCTCGATTCTTGCTTTATAGTACTGTTTTCTCTCTCTAGATCCACTCTCTCTCCTCTGTTTTCCTGGTTGGAGAATTTCAGCAAACGCTCGCATGCATCAGCCTCAGCCATTAGAGCCGACCTGGCTCTGCTTTACACGGGGGCCCCACTACCTCCAATCAAAAGAAAGAGCTCACCGTCACTGTAGCCCCTAGATTACGTGGAGATTCAATGTGGGTCCCAATACGCACAGGGGTAGAATTGTCATTAAATCTGTGCTTTTATGGTAGTTCTATCTGGCTGGCTCCATGCTGGTCCAGTTTAATTCGTCCGTTTTTATTTAAGCTTCAATTCTTAAAAAATTATAAATAATAATATTATTATTGAAAAATAATAAGTTGTAGAGAAAATATTTAATCTAATTATTTATTGGTTTATAAAAAATTATAGAAATAAATTTCTGTGATGACCCGAATGTGCAAGTATGTGTACGATGGCTGCACGAACCGGAACCCGGATGGCGGTACGTCCGCGCGGACGAACCGGAAGGTGACAGGTCGTAAAATGGGGTCGTCACAATCTCACATCGCTTGGGGAAGTATGTAGAAATGAAACATATGTAAAGAGACCCTCTCAACATAGTAAGACGCGTTTTTGAGCACGATTGGCAACGGATCCCATAAGAACTCCGAAGTTGAAAGTGTTTCGGCGAGAGCAATTCCAGGTTGGGTGACCTTCGGGAAGTTCTCGCCAAACAAAGCCGTGAGGAGAAGATATTGGGCTGCGGCCCAATTCCCAGAGCGGACAATATCTTGCTGGGATAAGGGGTCGTTACAATTTCTTAATTATATGATTTAATATTTGAATATAAAGTCAAACGTTAATCTTTTTTGTAATAAACAACTAGATTTTGATGGTAATGGGATAGAAAGTTCTCGTTTACTTAGTCTTAGATTGACACTTGTTCTTTTGGAGGAATCTTCATCTTCCTTTCTTCTATTTACTCGTTCATTTATTATTGACCGTATAAAAGTGTAGAAGACGAGTAGGGCCGAGCCCTGGTTCTGGGCTCACGAGCCCGCTTGGAACCGAGTCAAACCAGTCCGGCTCGGAAGCTTGGCAGGCCTCCCGCGCTCTCTTCCCAATCTCAAACCTTTTCTCTCAGACAAAAAGATTTCTCAGTCAAAAGATTGAAGAGATTTTCGAACTTACCAGCCGGACGTATTTGTCATCAGATTGATCGAAACCAAATGCAGAGGATTTGGTTCCGGTGTGGTGCGGGAAGTGGAAGGCGGAGGAGCCGGTGGGTATATATCTGTGGATGTTGGAAGTCATCCTTGAGTCTCCGAAGATTAACATCCCGGCGAAGCTTCGAATCTCCTCCTCCGATGCCACCTATGAGACCTAACGTGGCATGTGGCGGGCCCCATACTCCACCTTTTTTTCATTATTTTTTTTAATGTAATTTAAATATTAAATAAGGCTATACAACGTCAAATTCAATCTTGCCAACCAAACTTTAATTATTTTTTACTCTTCATTATTATATTTAATGTATTATTTTCTATTAAAAAATTTAATTTAGAATAATTTTAATTTTGGATTAAGATTAAAGTTAGGGTAAAGTGTAATTTGGCCCCTACAACTAGGTGAAATGAGCAATTTACACCGTAAATTTGGATAATAGGCAAGAACAACCTTAATATATTAATAATAGGTAATGTGGCCCATACCGTCATAATTTTCGTTAAAAAATAACGTTTTTTCACTTGTTTATTTTTTTTTTCGAAATGCCCCTCACTGGACCGCACCGGACCGGACCGATTCTGCTAATTGCTCTTTGATTTTTTATTTTATTTTTAATTATATTTCTCTGTCTTCTCTTTTCCAAGAAAGAGGATTTAAAAAAAAAAAACAGAGTGGAATTAACCGAACCGATCTGGTCCGGTTCGGTCCAGTAAAAGACATTTCAGAAAAAAAAAATGAACAAGTGAAAAAATATTATTTTTTGATGAAAAATATAATGGTAGGAGCCATATTGCCCATTATCAATACAATAAGGTTGTTTTTGCCTATTATTCAAGTTTACGGTGTTAATTGTCCATTTCACCAGTTTTAGGGGCTAAGGAGACTTTACCTCAAAGTTATCTGTTTTTTGTCGTATTTGTGTTAACATATCTATTTTAATAAATAAATATACGGAGTAAAATTACGTTTGATGAAGAATGACGTCATCCCAGCAAAATTTGATGACATCATTTATGCTTCCACCATGGATGGCGGAAAGCGATTGAGTCGGTGAAAAGTCATCATAACACTCACCATAAAAGAACATGTGGCCGAAGGTACATGTCTATGGCCTGGTCTTCTTCTCCACAAACCTATCTCTGCAAATTCAACGAGACGGATTCGATGTCTTATCTTTCTGACAGAGAACGCAGATCTCCGAGAAGATAAAGTTTTAGTGTCTCTCTTTTAAAATCTTGTTCAGAACATGGAAAGATCAGGAAAAGGGAAGGAAAACGATTTCCCAAGAAAACCCAACGGAAAGCGAAAGAAACTGGAGAAGGAAGAGCGAGGAGGTGGAGAAATAGAAGAAGAGAGAGCGCCGACGGGGGAGGAGGTGGAGGAATTCTTCGCCATTTTGAGAAGGATGCAAACGGCGAAGAATCATTTTCGTAGATTTGAGGCAAACTTGACGGATAGATGGAGATTAGCTTTAGGGATTGATCGGCCGGTGGAGGAGGAGAAGGAAAAAGGTACAGAGGGAGACGATCATAAGTCGCTGGAGAAATCTGGACAGCTAGATCTGAACGAGGTTCCGGTCGAGTTCGAGAATACCAACGACGGTTGGATGATAGGAAAACCGAGCCGGGTGGAGTAGCTTTGTTCTTTGGTTTTTGTTTTTTGTCAAGTCTTTTTTAAGGTTTCTTTTTGAATAATTAATGGGGATTAATCATTAATTACCCATCACCTCGTCCAAATTATTAGTGAATAGATTTAGTCTAGGTTAGTTCTTCAATTATCGTTAAATTAATGTTACGACACTTTTAAATTTTATACACAGACATGGTACTAGTTAATCTGTGTAAATTAATAAATAATCGAATAAAATTATACTGTAACTTGATATTTTGGTATTTTTGCACTTGGGTGTAAAGGAGAATGAGACGTGTAGAAATGATAAACAAGTCAGCCGATCCTAACCCAACCAGAAGTAGGCGGGCTCAGTGAGCCTAACGAGTTAAACGAGCTGAACCTAATGAGCTGGTCTGAAAAAATTTCAGTCATAGCCAGTTCGCGAGCCACGAGTTAAACGAGTCGAGCCGGATCAATGAGTCTAACGAGTCTTAATGAGCCGAGCGTATATAAATATTTTCAACTTATATTAATATAATATAATGTTTTTAAAAAATTTCATTTAAAAGTATAATAAATATTCATATATATATATCAACGATATTTACTTATTTAATTTAAAAATTAATTAGGTTAAAGTATATAAAATAATATATATTAATAAAAAAATTATTTGATACTATCCAATAAAAAATATCACATAAATATTATTAAAAATATTTTGATATAGAAAAAGAAATTATAATTTGAAAAAAAGTTATAAATTTGAAACAAAAAATTACTTCAAATTACGAAAGAAATTTAATAAAAAGAATCTTTAGTCTTCAACGTCAAAATTCGTAAACTTCTCAAGAATTTTATTCTCTCTTTGTTGATCTCTCGTCTTGACGTCGGTTTAATATTCGATACAAATGAGCGCCTCCATAATATTTGGTGCAACTCTTCCTCATCGTTCATTATAAACACGTCCACCTGCACTAAAAGCAGATTCTGATGCTACAGTAGAAACAGAAAGTGTTAGTAGATCACGTGTCATTATAGAAAGAATAGAATATGTGATAGAGTGTCTTTTCCACCAATCTAAAATATCAAAATTCTCATATCGAAAAAATTGATAACGAGTTTCAAAAATAAATATTGAGTTCATTTGTAAAAGAAGTAGAATAATTTTCAATTTGTAATTCACTATGTATATTATCAATACTATATTGTTGACTAAAACTACTTTCACCACCTTCTACTACCACTACTAGGATAACTCTTGGTATGTAGAAGCCGTGAATAATAACGATTAATATTCAAATATTTTATTTTATAAGAAGCATATAAATTAGCAACTTCATTTATTATATCGACACTAGTAATAAATGTGCAATACATAAATTTGTAAAAATTCTATTGAGCATAAGACATACTTTTTTTAATTTAAATTTTGGATCCATGATTTATACATGACAAAAATAAGAGGAATACTATGGCACTATTTTTCAAATTTTATTTTAATTTTATTAAGAATATTACTAAATTCATCTACTAGTCGATATTTTACAAAATTACATGTTAAATCTACAAAAATAGAAAGAATAAGATTATAAGTAGGATAATAAATTCCAGAATATTGATTTGTAACATCATACAAAGATTTTTAAAAATCAAGCAAGATATTAGCAATATCACAATTAGATTTGTCAAGGTTAATCATTTGTGTCTTATCATTAATAAAAGCACAAATAACTTATCAATATGGCATGATATTTTGCAACATTAAATAAGTTGAATTCCACCTATTATCTACGTTAGTTTTTAATTTTCTTCGTTTTAACTTAGGTAGCTCTGCAAAAAATTTTATATTCTTGTTGTCTTGAATTAGACCAAATAATATAAGAAATTATAGATTTAATTAATTCATTATGAGGTGAAATATATAACATACTATCTTTAACAACCAAATTTAAAATATGACGCACATCTCATGTGAAAAAGAAAACCACGAGTAACATCTAATTGTAAATAATCCTTAAATTGAAAAATAACATCATTAGCACTAACATTATCAAGAGTTATACTAAAAATTATATTTTTAATAAAATATTCTTGCAATATTATCATAATAAATCTATAGATGGTGTTGCCAGAATGATGATATTCACAATTACGAAATCCTAAAATTCTTTTATTTAATTGTCAAGATTCATCAATAAAATGATATGTTACAACTATATAACCAACAACATTATGTGCATTCCATAGATCAAAAGTAATGCAAATAGACATTGAAGAAATATTTGAAAAAAATATACTTAAAAATATTTTAAGAATATCATTTCTCGTAGTACTTCTAGGGACACGTTTAAAACTATGAGTAACATAATTTTTTATAAATTTTTCAAACATTTCACTATCGGTGAATGATAAAGGCAACTCGGATTGTACTACAAAATGTGTTATTCTTTCTCTCATTCAATTTTGTGAATATGTAAAAATTTCACTACCACTAACATTTAATTGAAATTGTGTTGAATCTTGTGTTTTTTTTTATTTAAGTAACATTTTTTAAAATGTCTATCAATGGTGCTTGTAGAGCTACAAGAAATATAAGCATAATTTTTAATAAAATATTTATATTGGACTCTGTTTCTATTTTGTCAACAATTTTAACATCTTTTAAATCAAAATGTTTTCATACATCTGAAGTTTTATGTCTTTTTTTTCTAAGTGAACAGTATGCTTGTGTAGATGATTGTCCCACAGAAAATGTAGGATGTAATTATCAAATTTTCTCTATATCATTATCATCAGTATTATAATTGCGAGGATCTATAATAAATAAAATTAAATATAAAATTAATTTTTAATAATAAATTGATATTCATTATCACCATTAAAGTTCAAACTTTCTACAAACAAACAAAAAACAATACAGATAAACAGTTTGAAAGCAGCTGAAACGTCGCCCTTTAGACTCTTTCCAGTGTAGACATGGAAACATTTAACGTGGATGATGATGGCTTTCTCCTAATTCACTTCAAACTTGGGATGATCAATGATCAAATCAATCATTCTGCAATTGAAACATACTGCATAAACTCGAAGTCGCTGTCTATACCCTCCATTGTTTCTGGGGAAAAAACCACCTCTAGATCCACGCTTCCGTTCCCTTCTCTCTCCGGGAAAGCCGAGATCTTCCCATTGAATTTGTTCGCCCTGCCTGTGATGACCCGGATGTGTAAGTATGTGTACGATAGCTGCACGAACCGGAACCCGGATGGCGGTACGTCCGCGCGGGCGAACCGGAAGGTGACAGGTCGTAAAGAGGGGGTCGTCACAATCCCACATCGTTTGGGGAAGTATGTGGAAATGAAACATATGTAAAGAGACCATCCCAAGATAGCAAGACGCGTTTTGGAGCACAATTGACAACGGATCCCGTAAGAACTCCGAAGTTAAAAGTGCTTCGGCGAGAGCAATTCCAGGTTGGGTGACCTTCTGGGAAGTTCTCGCCAAACAAAGCCGTGAGGGGAGGATATTGGGCTGCGGCCCAATCCCCAGAGCGGACAATATCTTGCTGGGATAAGGGGTCGTTACACTGCCATTACGGATTGCCAATGACTAACCCCACCAGAAATTGTTCTCGTACATTGGAAACCTTAGCGAGCTTCGCATCTTGATTGAAGCACCGTCAAAGTTTTCGAGAGGGAACAATCTCGGTGCGCTCTCCTAATCCTCTATTCCGCGGCGCACCATTGCGTTGTCGTGTGCCACAGGAGATGAGAGTGGGCTGGGCCGCTAGGGAAGAAGATGGGCTGGACGGGTTGGCTCGGGAGCCTGGCCTACCGAGCCAACGAGCCGGCTCGTTTGGGGACCGCCTGGCTCGGTCTTAATAACCTTTGAACCTGCAAAACAAGGTTATGCAAGAGAAAAGGATATGATATGATTTTCTCGGCTAAATCCGAGAATACCAACAATTTGAGAAAACAAAAAATATATCAACTGATGTCCGAAAAACAACGAAATTTGGAGGGGATCTTACCCCATGAGTGTTGAATAAGACCTGCCAATTTCAAGAGAAAATAACGTAAAACAAATAAAATATGCAAAGGGACCCGTAACAAGTCCGAGAGGCAACCTAGAGCACCTTCGAGGAATGTAATCTTCCAAGGAAGATTACAACGGCACAATGTCTGATTTGGTCAACTTTTCTCTCTTATCTAAGGTCTTAGAAAAGAGGTAGAGAAGATGATGATAAGTGTCTCCAAGCAACCACGGATTTGGAGAACAATTCAGAGGCACAACTCTGCTAGATTGATGACAACCAAGGCCTTACCTTGAGCCGGAGCTCCTTGGCTTGAAAGAAAAATGGTGTACTTGTTTTATTGATTTTGCAAAAACTAGATACAAACACTAAAAACGATGCTTTTGTATTCCTAGGGTGGGGAGAGATTTTGGTTGAAAGGAGAAAGAATGAAATGCTCAGTTTGATCAACATCGTCCAAGCGTGCGCTCATATTTTCTTTCAGCCGTGGAGATGAATTCTTTGTATGGTAAGTTATCTTGCACCTTGTAGGGCATGATGAGCTTGCATATTCAGATTCAAATTCAAATTAGTCTCTCTCTTTCCTTCCATGATGGATCGGAACTTAAAGAGTGATGGATCGGTTTCATTTGATTCACACACTTGAGTAAAAGCCGCATGCGCTCCTCTACCTTAGTGTGGGCTGATCTTCCGTTGTGATCCATTAGGCCTTGATGCTTGGTCTTTTACTAAGTAAATGACTTGAACGCTCCTCCTTTCTTCAAATGCATTGAGACTCTCTTGGTGCGTTTTGTTGCTTGTAGGTTGATAGGCCGTGCATGCCATGCTTTTGGTAAAACTTCAATCCTCACCACCGTCTAATTTTAACATCCATCTATCCTAACTATTCAATATAATGCATGCATGATTATAAAGTTTAATACAACTAAGACTAATATTTTGCCAATATCCAAATGCAAGAATAAATGGTTATAAATGATCCCTTTCAGGAAGACAAATTCCTTCCTGAGGTGGTTCGCGCTTGCATCCCAAGTGAGCATATGTGTGGGCTGGTCCATGTCTTGAGAGTTGGGCTTTCATACCAACTCTTTGAAAAACTTCTCATATGCATTCCATTCCACGTAATACAGTGGGCTTTCACCTGCAAAAATAAAGTGATTCTCAGCATAAAGATTAGTGTGGATTTGTGATTTATTTTGGGAATGTGTATTTGGTCTCCTAGGTGTATCAGGTCTCTAGCGGGCTCGCGAGCCCAGCCCCTTAGTTCGGTTCGGTCTGCTACTTTAGCGAGTCGAGCGCCAGCCCCCCATTAAACATCTCTAAAAGCATGTGTATGAAAAATCATGGGGCAAATAATTAATTATTTTTAGGAATTAATTAATTGGAAAGTGTAACGCCCCAAAATCCCCCGGCTCGGTGCGCTACTTTGCACACACTTACCACGTTTAAAACGAAGTTTAAAATAATTTTCGGTAAAATTTTTACTCTATTTTTGGGTTTTTCGAACCCTAAAAAATGGTTAAAAAACGTGCGTAAAATCCGTGTCAAACGTGTAAAAAAAGATCGGGTTAAAACATTTTATAAGTAGGCAAAATTTTAAAAAAATTCGGGTTGGTCACCATGGGCGCCGCGCACGCACACTGGCTGTGCGCGTCGCCCAGGCAGCGCACCGCGCGCGTGACCCTGCGCGCGAGGGCCGATCGATCGGCACCCTCTCGGGTGCGCGATCCAGAAACAGTGGCCTGCACCGCGCGCCTGCTGCGCGCACCTCGCCCGGAGCCAGCGTGCTTTTGGCCTGGCCTGCGCGCCTTCTGCTCGGCCATCAGCGCACTCATTAATCTCTTCTCCATTTTTCTTCAACCCACACTCAACCAAATCACCTAAAGTTTACCCCAAATTTTTCCCGACATTCTCGGCTCCATGACACGTAAAAATCTCAAAAAACCGACTCCAAAACATTAGCGAAAACGTGAAAACCAATGCCGTTTACTATACGAAAAACCGAACAGCATATTAGCTAAACTTTTCTGAAACCGAAATCCTGAAAACCAAATATATTATAAAAATACTCAAAGTACACCCAAAAAACTTAAGACTCCGAACATAACAACAATCGAAATATACAATCCCAAAATATCATGCCAAAAGAGTTATAAAATCATCCGTCATTTTCACAAACAAAACCCAACCGGAACTACCAAAAACCCACACCTCCCAGCAACTATGGTCGAGACGCCCCAACAACTGTCTGCACCGACATGCCTCGTGTGTCGTCGACTGCTCCCTAGTTCTGGGCTCTCTCATCTAGCTCACCTGTAATCCCGTCGTCACCTACACCACAGAATACAAAACATAAGCCTAGTGTTTAGCAAGTAGGGAGTAATGCAATTCAAAACAATGCATGCTCAACTCAACCCTAAAATGCAGTTTCTACTCGCTCGGTTGTTTTCGTTTCGTTATCGTTCCATTACACATTCATGGAGCCCCTCGCAAGTGATAATCTAGCACTCTAACGCGACAGGACGGCTCCAATAGAGTCCCTCGCAAGTTTCACCCTAACGCGACTTGGGGACTCTCTCATAGAGTCCCTCGCGAGTGACACCCTAATGCGACGGGGCAACTCCAACAAAATCTCTCACAGGTCTCACCCTAACGCGACATGGCAACTCTCTCATAGAGTCCCTCGCGAGTGCCACCCTAACTTCCAATTTATTCCCTCGCAGGTGTCACCCTAACGCTCGGGGCAACTCCCATAGAGTCCCTCGCGAGTGTCACCCTAACTCGACGGGGAGACTCAAATTCTAATCATTTCGTTTCGTTTTCTTTATCTTTCCTAAAGCCTTTCGCGAGTGCTAACCTAGCACTTTAACGCGACTAGATGACTCCAATAAAGTCCCTCACAAGTGTCACCCTAACGCAACAGGGGGACTCTCTCATAGAGTCCCTCGCGAGTGGCACCCTAACGCGACAGAGCAACTCCAACTCTATTCACACTTCATTTCATGCTCACCATCCAAAACCATGCTCAAAACTCGTGGTTCGTAGTTCAAAACAATGATGTATGAAAATACAATGCTCGAACCAAAACAAACAAACATCTATACCGTTCCATGGTGTAGGCCGAAGGCAAAAGCACACACGCTCCTCTACTTACCTGATTCCTCGGCACGTGTTCGGTTACTCCGACTACGTCAACTACTCGCCCGTCGACCTAACAAATATAAGGAAAATAACTTAGCAACACTCTAAGAAATTCTAATGAATCATCTAACCCAAAACTAACTACAATTCAACCAAATTTAAAACATAACACTTAAACCTGAAATTCCTACAATTTTTGTTGCCCAAACTTCAATCGGCCATAACTTACTCGTTTTTCAACGGATTTAGACATTCCACCTCATTCCGTAAACCTCTACATGTCTATCATTCCGTAAACCTCTACATGTCTACTTTAAAATGGATCAATCCATTTTAGAAACTAAACAACTTGGCCAATCGAAAACCCCAAAAACAGAATCGGTGACCAATGTGTAAATCTCCAGTTTTTCGCCAACTCTCCCCAATTCTCTAATTTAACTACCTAAACACCTTAAACCAACCTATCCTAAGTTTAAACCACCAAAAATAGGAAGAAAATACAGTAAAGGAAACCAAAATTCGTAGCTTTCTCATTAAGGTTTCCAAACCCTTCAAAAACCCATACAATCCCACTCAAAAACATCACAAATCTACCCTACCATACCTAAAACATAAAACCCCATAAAAATCCACCTTAAATCCTTGCTAAAATTGAAGAGATGGAGGTGTGAGAACTCACCAATGGAGGATGAAGAACCGTGGGAGAAGATGAAGGAGAAACCATCCTATTTGTCTTTTTAACTTTTAATCTTCCCCATTTAAAACTTTAACTTTCACTTTTTTAAAATTAACCTTCCACTTCTTTAATTTACAAAGAAAACCCCTCCCATACCTTCTTCCATTCCAACGTGAAACCTCCTCAAAATCTCTCTTCTATTTTCTTCTTTAACTCATTCCCTTACCTCACATATTTTTAACCACTTCATCTCTATAATTTTTTCCCTAATTCTCTTCCAATTTTGCTTTCCTCTCAAACTTAGGAAACTCTAAAATTAATGTTAAACACTCATAAGTTAATCTAATATAAGGTTATAAGAAATTTTAGGGTGTTACAAAAAGTCAATGGCCAAATTGTTTAGGTCTTTGTTTAATTTAGAGAACAATTTATTTGACTCGGTGGGTCTATGAGTATAATATTTTTAAAGGATCGTAGACTTCAACGTGGTCAATTCCATAAGATTCATTTAACAAGTTCGTAAATGAAAATCATACATTAAATAATTTAATTTTTTGGTCATATGCTTAATTGTAGTTAAAAATGTTTTATTTATCGAGTATTTAAAGCATAAAATCAATGGTCTTTGTAAAGAGAGGTCACGGCTCAAGCATCGCAGCACCTAATTAGGCAAGCGACCTGAGTTGATAAGGGTCAAAATGTAATTATAAACAAGGATAAGGCACAAATTAAATTCTCACATTTGGACGTTCGTTCAACTTAAAGTCTAAACATTTTTTTTGCAATACAATGAGCCTCAAAGTTTGAGATTCATTCAATTTAAATGACCGTTGCTGGTGTGACGAGAAAGCGTCATACTAAATCCTAAAGCTCTTCTTGGGTGTTCAATTTTGCTCCACTTTTTTTTAAGTAAACAAAAAGAAAAAATCAATTTGACTTTTGAGTTATGAGATTGATTATTACCATTAAAGTTAGAACTTACTACAAACATACAAAAAACCGTACAAATAAACAGTTTGAAAGCAGTTGAAACGTCGCCTTCTAGCATCTTTCTAGTGTAGACATGGAAACATTTAACGTGGATGATGATGGCTTTCTCCTAATTCACAAAGCTTCAAACTTGGGAAGATCAATGATCAAATCAATCATTCTACAAGTGAAACATACTGCATGAGCTCGGAGTCGCTCTCTATACCCTCCATTGTTTATGGCGACAAAACCACCTCTAGATCCACGCTTCCGTTCCCTTCTCTCCTCGGGAAAGTCGAGATCTTCCCGTCGAATTTGCTCACCCTGCCACTTTGGACTACCAACGGTCGGCCCCACCTGAAATTGTTCTCGTACATTGGAAACCTCGGCGAGCTTCCCATCATGATTGAAGCGCCGTCAAAGTTTTCAATAGGGAACAATCTCAGTGCGCTCTCCCAATCCTCTATTCTACGGCGCACTGTTGCGTTGTCGTGTGTCACAGAAAATGAGAGTGGGTTGGGACTCTAGGGAAGAAGATGAGCTGGGGGGGTTGGCTCGTGAGCTTGGCTTGCCGAGCCAACGAGCCGACTTGTTTGCGGACTGCCTTGCTCGGTCCCTGGCGGGCTCGCAAGGCAAGCCCCTGGGCTCGGTTCGACATGCTATTGTAGCGAGTCTAGTCAGCCCGCTCATTAAATATCACTAAAAACATGTGTATTGGAAAGTTCACATGGCAAACAATTAATTATTTTTAGGAAGTAATTAATGGGAAAGTGCCTGACCAAATGATTTAGGTCTTTGTTTAATTTAGAGAACAATTTATTTGACTTGGTGGGTCTATGGGTATAATATTTTTTATAGGATCCTAGACTTCAATATGGTCAAATTCCACAAGATTGTTTAACAAGTTCGTAATTGAAAATCAAACATTAAATAATTTAATATTTTGGTCATATGCTTAATTGTGGGTAAAAATGTTTTGTTTATTGAGCATTTAAAGCATAAAAACAATGGTCTTTGTGAAGAGAGGTCACGGATCAGCATTGCAGCACCTAATTAGGCAAGCGACCCGAGTTGATAAGGGTCAAAATGTAATTATAAACAAGGATAAAGGACAAATTAAATTCTCACGTTTGGACGTTCGTTCAACTTAAAGTCTAATTTTTTTTTGGGTAATACGATGAGCCTCAAAGTTTAAGATTCGTTCAATTTAAACTATGAATTTTTTATAAACAATGAAATTCAAACTTTATACCATGAGCAAATAAGGTCTCACTCGGTTTTTCTTTGATAGTAACTAACCGAACTTGTGATTTAATATTTATAATTTTTTTAATTTTAATTTTCAAATTACAAAAAAAATGAATAGAATCAACTAAAAATCAGCCCAAACTAAGTCTAAAGCCAACTAAACCAATCAAAAACTAATTCAAAACCAACAAAAAGTAAGTCCAAACCAAAAAAAATCTAAAACTAAATATGAACCGGAACCAAACCGAGCAAAATTAAAAAAGTTGGTTCGATATTCATTTTGTTCACGGTGCAAGTTTAAGGTTTATTTTATTCAAATAAAAGTTCAATTTTAAGTTAAACAAATTCCCAATTACGAAATTCATTTTGTTAAAAAAAGAAGTTCGAGATTTACGTTGAATGGAGTTCATGTTTGATATGTACTTTTCCTATTAAATTATAAATAATAATTTAAGGTCTCATGCAACATATCACTACCGCAAGCTTTGGAATCACACCATTTGGATGCTTGAATCTCAAAACTCAGTACTGTTTTGATTTTGACATATCGAATTTCTCTTCCATACTCGTGATTTTTTTTCATTATATAGAGTATTTATATTTGAATCTTGAGGTTGGTTCTTCATTTTTTATTTGTGAAAATAAAGAAGTAATTTTGTTTTACTTTTTCACGAGTGAGTTTTAACGAAGTGTGACGAGAATATCAACTACGATGCATCGAGAAGTGATCAACGTGTTTTCACGGACTAGGTGAACGTACTTGTTAAAGAAATGATCTTTACACGAAAATACAAAGAATTCGAACAACAATTTTGAAAATCAAACTCGTGGGTTGAGAATAATTTAAGCGTTATAATCTTCACTACCTAATGCGCGATATCTTTAGAACTCGAAAATTATACGAAAGCAGGCAGTGTACAAGTTCAATTCAGAAGTTTTCTTCAATCCAATCTTGATAAACTTATCGAAAATAAAATAAGCTTACCATAGTGAAATAAAAACAAGTACGATGAAGAAAGGACTGTTTCAGTAACTATCTAATGTCGATGAATTGGAAGGACAGAGCATTATCTCAACTCAAACAGGGACTCAAAGACACCAAAGAGACGCAGTTGTTGAAGAAAACTGCAATCCATCTTCATTTTCGTGACCTGTTTGGATGGTTTATGTGAAGATTAATCCAAGCTGGGGGCAACCTCAGTTGGGTTGGTTTCGAACACATCAGGAGTTGAAGCCTCTGGTTCTTCCAACAGATCTCGAGATTCAACATGACTCTTTGTAGGCCGGAGTTTGTTTGAAATCTGTAGCTCCTTCATTGTATGTACTCACAGCAATTCCGCATGCAATCAGCTACCAAGTGAACACCCAAATTATCAAGAATGAATTTCAACATTTTTTTGCTGTAATCAGAAGAAATTACGGAGGAATGAAGCTTTAAATCCATGGCGGATGATAATTTGGTTGAATTTTGAAAAAAGGGTAGTGCTGAATCTGCTCTGCAATTCTAATTCTACTTCAGTTTTATGCTAAAATCGCAATAATTTAAGCAATCTTACCGCGAAGACGATGCCGAAGGCCCATAAATACTGAACAAAAAAGCCGAGGGCGTCCCACTGCGGACCCTCCCAGAAATCCGGCTCCTCGCCGGGGAGCTCCGGCATGGTCTTCTCATCGTCGAAAACAATTCCCACGTTTTCAATTTTCCGAACATCTTCCGGTGGCTCACCCCTCCTGTCCATTTCACCCGTCCGGTTCTCATCACCATCTTCTCCTTCCTCTTCCTGGTCGGTCTTCGTCGTCGACCCCCTCCGCTTCTTGCTATCGAACCGACCGGTTCGCGACGAAAGCTTCTTGGCTCGAACTACGTGGAGCGGCCGGTTTCTGTGAGTAGCCGGAGAGAGAATGCGCTGACGGAAGGGGAGTTGGGCAGACGGGGTTTGTCTGGGCCTCCTGTAGAGGATCCCGGCGTCACTACATCGGCCACCGCCATTGACAATCGTGAGCGCCATATGAATGGACGAGATAGAGCTGAAGGATTGGTCATGAAAAGATAATACGTTTATTCCACGACCCGATTTGATCCGACCCGGCCCAACCCAATCACTATTTGGATCATCCAATCTACAATGAAGATAGATCATGCCCGACCCAAGAGCCGTTCTTCTATGATCCAATTGTTTTTATTGTAAGATGGGTTTTGCAATTAATGGCGTGAGAAGAAGAATGCAACTTAACATGGGAATATGAACATTGATCACGTGACGAAAACGAGGAACACAAAAATGAAGATAAACGAGAAAAAATCTGCACGGACAATGTCATGGAACTGAATTTATGTTTGTGTGAAGTGAGAGAATGACGGAGTAATTTGGTTAAGAAGACGAAGACAAATTATCAATAATATCTCTCGACGTGTTTGAAATCATAGAAGACATTAGACACCTCATTTTCAATGCTACCAAAGACTTCTAGCCCCGTGGCCACTCAATTCATGGCCAAAATTTGGGTTTGGGTAGATTATTAGTACGGCCGAGCTCCACCGGGGCCTTGCCGTGACAATGATCACAACTTGCACATGCAACCTAACATAATTGCTCTGTGTGACAATGACATGGACCCATTTGAAATTATAGAAAATATACTAGACACATTTTTCATGTTGCTATAAGTGTTGTCGGCAACACTTGTCACAACTCACACAAAACATAGTAAAAATAACCTTAATATTGCTGATGCCTAATATCTGATGGCCAAACCTAGAGCCATGTTGCCCACAACATTATCTAACCTATGTCTCAACATTGCAATGCACAAACGACAAACACAAAGGGTTGTGACATTATCGTGACACACTCGTCCTTGCAGTGGAATAGCACACGAGTGTCGTCGCAACACCAATCCGATAACTCTCACAAAACTCTAGGGACTGTAAATCAATTGAAAACTAGTTTTAACACTCTTACAGCTCAATTAATGAATTTGTGGAATTTGTAGAATTTTTATCATATTACTCTTATTCTTATTGCAATGGGATAGAAAGAAGAACGTGACGTAACATGATTGGTCATAAATGATAATGAGCGTTGATTATATAACATAACAAAGTACGAGATGAAAACGAAGAACGTGAAAATCAAGAAAAATGAAAAAGAGATGGCAAGAGCATTTAGTGTACTATGGCTACAACGAAGTCAATATTGAAAGATGCAAAGTCAATCATATGGCCAAAACTTAGTTGGTAAGATTGATCAAAGATAAAACAAAAAACCATTTCATTCTTCAAAATCAAGTTGAACAATAGAGAGAGAGAGAGAGAGAGAGAGAGAGAGAGAGAGAGAGAGAGGCTTTGGTTTAGGACGATCATAATCAGCGTAAAAGATGGGATGATGAGAGGTGGGATTTTTGGGAAGAACAGCAAATGAAACTGAAACAAAATGCTTCTTCCAAACAAGATTTTAAGAACAGTTCTTCACTTCTTCTGAAGTTTTTGCTTTATCGCTAAAATTCTTAAACTTTTTACTGAAAATAAGAGCAGACCTTATCAGATAATTTAATTTCTGAGTTCCAAACTACAACACGATGTTGGATTTAATAAAAAAAATAACCAAAGTAATTGAATCTAAAACAAATTCCAAAATCTGAAAAGAAGCGAGAGCCTAGTTCCTGAATCGATACGTTAGAAATTACAAGTAAATCGTTAAAGCAAGAAGGACATACTCGGATCGATTGTGTGAATGCAAAATACGGTAGGTCGGGTACGTAGATCTTCCGATTCGACAATTGCCCTCTCTAATGTCTCTCTAGAATGATAGCGGTTCCAAAAGGAAAAAGGGTTCAATTGTGAATTGAGGACCATAACCCTATATTAAACTTAATTGAGTAATTTATCAGTTTGCCCATTACAAATTGGTAAATTACCCCTCGTGTCTCTACACATTATAATATAACCATATTATATTTAATATACTCTAAATTCTGTTGAAATTATATTAAATCACTTTAATATGGATTTAAACTTGATGATAACATAATGTATAATTTATAGTTTAATAATTTAGATCCAAATAGAATTATAAATCCTTATAATTCTAACACACGATCCACTCCAAAACCACTAGCATAACATGTCACGATCCGGGAGCAAGCCTATAAGCAGGAAGATATTTTGTCATGTGTCATCTGTCAATGGACTTCCAATCCTCCACGTGTTATTCTTAACGTTCTGAGAAGTCAATTAATTTGGAAATATAGACATTCTATATTGAAACTCTTGTGTTAAATTATTACGGACAAAAATTAAAAAAATCTTCTACAAATTATAAGCAGTAAGTTTGTGCAACCACAATTTTGTTTTGGCTCGATTCTTCCACTCCACCACATATCTCTCACGGTCGAAAATCGAACAGCAAAGCCAAAAAAACAAAATTACGTGTGAGACACCAAGATTTACACCGAAAAACTCTTATGAGGAAAAAAAAATCACAAGTAAAAGATAATATCACGAAGTGAAAATCGAAGAACAACCACGAGTTTTACAAATTTAGCTTATGTGAATTTATAATTTATAGACAAAAAGAAAACATTAAATGAGATTCACAGTACGAGCCAACTGGATACCGGATTCTAGTTTCACTACGTGTATCATACCGCAAACTTATCACAATTAGATAAATAGAATTTGGTTAACTTCTGTATCTTTATCTATTGTCTACTGCATTTTTGTTGGAATGAAATGAAATTAGGTCAACGCGTTTATTTGGTGCTATGATCTTTTTTTGGTTGGTTTACATTTATGGTAGGGTATATATGGCCAAATTAACCTAATGAATTTCAGGCCATCCTTGTTACACTAAAATTGTAGACTCGTTATTTTGGTGCTGAAAGGACACTTGACAGCCCAACGTGACATTCTTTTCTATCGTTTCCTCCACGTTGGTTTCTTGGTCTTTTCTTATTTCAACTTGCACCTCTTTCGTACGAGAAAATAGACAGACCACGTTGAAAATAATAGCAATAGATTTAACGTTAAACAATGATTAGTCTAATTAATATATTAATTAATAATTAATAATTTATTATATTAATTATACATTAATTGCATCAATCATTGTTTGACAGTCATTAAGTATTTTAAGATAGTAAAATAAGAAAATAAACGTAACGTTATTGATGGTCGATTAGCCTCTAAACGCACGAGCTAAATTCCAGTTTGGTCGTTAGTCTTTTTGAATTGTGACGTTGGGTTTGATTATTCACAATTTATTTTCAAGTGCACATCAATTGTGTAGTGAGAATTAAACACGTGTAGAAAAATATGATGAAGCTAATTTCTAAAATTAATTATTATAAAATGGCAATACCCAACTTGGTCATGGAAATCTTGACTTGCTATAAATACAGTCAGACTCTTTTCCACAAGAGCATTGAAAACAAGAAAGACTGTAAGCAATGGAATCCTTATGCTCACCCGTTCTGCTCTTACCCTTCCTCGCTGCCCTGTTTTGGACTTTCCTCCGCCTTCTCCCCACCGCCTCTCGGCAGGAGAAAAGCGGTGGAGAAGTCCAGAAGCGTCCTCCCGGTCCTCCATGCCTTCCCATCCTCGGAAACATGCACCTTCTAGGATTTCTTCCTCACAGAGCGCTAAATAGCCTCGCCAAAACCTACGGTCCTATCATGTCTATACAGCTCGGAAGAGTTCCGGCACTCGTCGTCTCGTCTCCTGACGCGGCGGAGCAGTTTCTCAAGGCCTACGACGCAACCTTCGCTTGCCGGCCGAGGATGGAGGCCCCCGATCAAATGACGTACGGAAGCAAGGGAATGATCTTTACGCATTACGGTCCTTACTATCGAGGCGTGAAGAAGATATGCCATTCCAATCTTCTGAGCAGATCTAAAGTCGACGAGATGAAGAGTATGAGGAAAGAGGAGGTGGCGATATTGATAGAGAAGCTCAGAAGGGCAGCAATGGCGGATAAGGTTGTGAATCTGAGCGCAAATGTGACTGAACTGATCGAGAACATGACTTTCAGAATGGTTTTAGGGAAGAAAAAGGACGAACGGTTCGATTTGAGAGAGATTGTCAGAGAAGTTATCAAATTAACAGGAGCTATCAATATTGCAGACTACCTCCCAACTCCTCGCTTTTTGGATATGCAGGTAACAGTACTTCGCCATGAACAGTCCTTCGCTTTCCATGCATAAAGTTGATTTTTTCTACTATATAAAACATTCTCTTTTCTGTTTCGTTTTTCGTTACAGGGACTGAGAAAGAGACTGAAGAGAATAACCAGAGAGATAGAAAATATGTTAGAGACGATCATCGAAGAACACCAAGAAAAATCTTCTCATGGGATCGAAGAAGAGAAACCGAGCGACTTCATTGACAGTTTGTTGATTTCGATGATTGAACAGCCCATGAATCCTGAGGATCGTGCATCCATGATCGACAGAGAAAACGTCAAATCAGTGGCTTTAGAGATTATTGCCGCTGCAATTAGTACTTCACCTACAGTGATTGATTGGACCTTGTCGGAGCTTCTCCGACATCCAAGGGTAATGAAACTTGCTCAACAAGAGCTGCAGAACGTCGTCGGAATGGACCGTATGGTGGAGGAAACAGACTTGCCGAAGCTTTCTTACATGGAAATGGTGCTGAAAGAGACTTTTAGACTAAACCCAATTGCTCCTCTTCTCATACCTCGAGAATCCATGGAGGAAACAACTATCAATGGCTATTTCATCCCCAAGAAAACTAGGGTTTTCGTCAATACTTGGGCCATCGGAAGAGACCCAAAAGTTTGGTCGGAGAACGTTCTGCAGTTTTACCCAGAAAGATTTCTTGAAAACACTGTCAACATGATCGGGAGAGACTTCCAGTTCATGCCGTTCGGAGCTGGCCGGAGAGGGTGCCCGGGAATCAACGTGGGATTGATGACCGTTAAGTATGCTCTTGCTCAATTATTGCATTGCTTTGACTGGAATCTTCCCGCCGGCGTTCTCCCGGAAGACGTAGATATGAGTGAAAAGTATGGCGTTGCAATGACAAGAGCTAAGCCACTGTTTGCCATACCAACCAATCGCCTCCCTTGTTTGTCTACCTTGTAAGAATACCTGTAATAATAATCAATGTTATCTGATTCAAGTTAATTAAAGGGAAATTACCAATTTCGTCCACGAACTAAGAGTATTTTTCGTTTTCAACCACGAAGAATTTTTTTTAACAATATAAACCGTAACATTTCGAAAAAGTGTCAAAAATAGCCACGTCGGACGGACTCAAAAAAACAGCGTCCAGCCGGGATACTGTTCACGTGAACAGTACCGGCTGGACGCTGTTTTTTGAGTCCGTCCGATACTGTTCACAGTGAACAGTACACATTTGAGTTTTTTTTTTATTGTTTTATAAATTAATTTTTAAATTTTAAATTTTTATTTTTAAATTTTTATCACATATTCACCACGTCATGAGAAGATAATACGAAAATTTTCGTGATTTTACAATACTTACATGATTTATTATAATTGTTTTACGTATGTTTTATAAAATAATTCACTAAAATTACGAAAATTACAAGTGTTAGAAAATTACGAAAATTTTTGTATTATCTTCTCATGACGTGGTAAATATGTGATAAAAATTTTAAGTAAATCTAATATCGTTTAGAAGTTTTTAAAAATTAATTTATAAAATAATAAAAAAAAACTCAAATGGGTACTGTTCACTGTGAACAGTACCGGACGGACTCAAAAAAAGCGTCCAGCCGGTACCGTTCACGTGAACAGTACCCCCGGCTGGACGCTGTTTTTTTTTAGTCCGTCCGGCGTGACTATTTTTGACACTTTTTCGAAACGTTACGGTTTATATTGTTAAAAAAAATTCTTCGTGGTTGAAAACGAAAAATACTCTTAGTTCGTGGACGAAATTGGTAATTTCCCTTAATTAAATAACAAAAATGAACGTGTCATTTTTGATTTATTGGTCAAATCGGTGAAAGTTGAAAGTTACCGTAGTTAAATATGAAGTTTATGTGAGGTAAAATCAGAAGCACCACTGATGAAATTTTAGATAAAATTTGGACTTTTGACGAATTGGAATTCCAAGATTTATATAATACATTATTGTGTAGTATATTATAATTTAAATAAATATTTTTCTTATAGAAAGGGAGAAGATTTCTTTTTCTTCTCCTTTGTGTTTGTAAGCGAAGTGACAAGAAGAGATGGCTCGAGAGAAATCCCGAGATGGAGGAGGAGATCTCGCGTTCGATTTGAATTTTCGTCGTGCTAATCTTTGACTTAATTCAATGGTATTTAAGGTACATTTTTTCTAACCCTATGTTTGTCGTGTTTGTACATTATATTTAGTGTGAGATGTTTTATTTTTCTCTGGTTATATATTGCATCATCTTATTATTTTGTTATCACTATATGAATTTCGATTTTTCTTGTGTGAGCTATAACTTTTATTTTGGTTAAATTTTCCGCTGCAAATCAAATTCTTCAGTTGGGCGGTCTTGTCCTCTTTGAATATCAGATTGTTCAACCTAAATTTATGTCTAGGTCAGTCTCTGGATCGTGACATTGCATGATTTATCAACAATTCCATAAGACTTTTATAATCTTATTATTTTGTGACCACTATATGAACTTCAGTCTTTCTTGTATGAGCTATAACTTTTATTTTGGTTAAATCTTCTGCTGGAAACCAAAATTTTTCAGCTGAGCGGTCTTGTCCTCTCCGAAGATCAAATTGTTCGACCTGAATTTATGTCTAGGTTTGTCTCCAGGTCGTGACATTGACTTATCAACAATTTCATATTTTCCTATATATAACAAACAATGTATTATTTTTATTATTAAATTTTTGGATAAATGACATGTTCTCTCTTATAACTTATAACCTTTAGTGAATCAAAACACTTTCGTTAATCAATCCGTTGAAAATAACACTTGTTACCCCTCTCTGTCTCCCCACCCACACACAAGCTCTTTCTCTCTTCTTTCAAGGGAGTAACATGTATTTTAACCCATTTTCATAAATTTACAAATGAAAAAAAAAAAAAAAACGTGTGGATCAGCCATGGTTGCTCGTGAGTTTTGGTCGTTTGCAATGCACTGGTTGGTCGTCCTGTTTCATGCACGTGAGCAACTGAGTTTCTCGGAAAAAGGAAACAACAATAAGTCATATTTTAATATTTGATTTGGACTACAAACTAATCTAGATTAGTGAATGATAAACACGTTGAACCAAGACCATTTTCTAAGAGATTAAGACAAAAATAACTTAGATCATCAATTGAGACGTTTTAAATCCCTTAATATTACTAGTAATCAAAGGTCTGCTACTACTGAATATACAAACGCTAAATTTCACGTTTTCATATTTGGCGACAATTTATAATTTCAAACGCGGTTTGTTGGGGGTCTAGACCATATCAATATTGGCTAAAATAAGACTTAAGTGGGTCTGTTTATATGAAGAGTTGTAAGCAGATGAAGATACCTCTTTTTGTTTTACCATTTTCTGGAGGAATAGACCATACACTGCTCTATTTATTTTGTCTTCTTTATTTTTAGTATGATTGAGTAATCTTTGAGTATGGCCAAACCGCTGCTCAAACCGGGCTGGTCCCCGTTAACTTTATTTGACCGGCATTTGCCACCCTGTCAACAAGTTTTCGGTTGGCGTTTTGTTAAATTTAATAAATTATTGATTGTCGATCGACTGTCGTAGACTCGTGGACCTGACCTCACAGATTATATAATCATGACTAAATATTAGGTAATTCAACTCGACGTTTTGTTCAACCATTACAAAAATTATAATCAAATCACTGGACAACCTAACAATCGATTAGAAAAAATTATTAACACTCTCTTACCGCTCACCCTTAGATTCATGCATGAATCCAAGCTTCTAAGCAATTTGAGGCTCGAAAACGAATCCTTAAATCCCCATTTATTTTCCTCCATTTTTTTCTTCTCCGCTCTCTCCCTCATCCTTTCGCTTTGGGCAAGAACAACACCAAAACAACCTCCAATCCATTTTACTACCTTTAAAGATTAAATCCAAATTTTTTGATTTAGCCCGAAACGTCCATTCTTTACACTTTTGACCCCCCAATTTAAATTACACTTTCCTTTAATTCACCACTCTATTGCTTATGTTCAAAGGTATATAAATTACACAAGGATATAAAATCTACCAAAAATAGGGACATATTACATAGCTTTAGTCAATTATTGGGCCATTGATGTGTTTACAATAAGATATAAAATTTTGCTTTAGAGTTACTTGAGATGCTTATCATGACAGCAGCATTGCAAACCATTTTAAGGTATTAAACTAGACATCTTAAATTAGAAAATATTTATCTATACTCTGTCCGTTAGGATAGCTCATTTAACTCGTTAAGTTTGGTGAGTCGGACATTTTTAGGTTCAGCTCAGCTCGGCCGACTCGTTTGTCACTTCTAGTCTAAATCAACTAAAAACAACTGAAAACTGATTCCATATTGAATCAAACCAAGTAAAAAAAAAAAAAAAAAAAAATCTATGATTGGTGTAACATTCTAAAATTTTATCCCCAAATTAAGGATTTAATTTCTACAAAATCTCAATTAAAAATTCTAATTACCATGCAACCAAATGCTTGCCCTAAATTAAAAGAGATTTAATTAAGGGAAATTACCGGTTTCGACCTCGAAGTAACCGGTTTTTTCGATTCAAACCTTAAAGTAAAATTTTTCGCGATTCAAACCTTGAAGTATGGAAAAAGTTACAAAACAAACCTCGGCGGACGTCCTATTGACCGTCCTCTGTTAATTTTGCCGTAGAACGGACGGTCTCTTGAAACAAGAGACAGTCCGTTCCACAGAACGGACGGTCTCTTGTTTCAAGAGACAGTCCGTTCTTTAATTTTGCCTAGAACGGACTGTCTCTTGAAACAAGAGACAGTCCGTTCTCTATTTTTGCCTAGAACGGACACATCTTCCACCGTCCTCTCTTTATAAATTAATTTTAAAAAAATATCAAACAACATTGGATTTAATCGAAAATTTTATCACATGTTCATTATAATATGGAAATCGGAAAATTTTCATGATTTTATAACATTGTATGATTTATTAAAATTACAATAATTCGTACAAGTGTTAGAAAATCACGAAACTTTTCAGATTATCTTCTCATTATGTGGTGAATATGTGGTAAAAATTTAAGTAAATGAAAGATCTTTTACT
This sequence comes from Begonia masoniana, assembly GCA_022432975.1. Lineage (NCBI taxonomy): Eukaryota > Viridiplantae > Streptophyta > Magnoliopsida > Cucurbitales > Begoniaceae > Begonia > Begonia masoniana. The sequence continues at coordinate 45,194,910 of CM039513.1, read as the reverse complement.
GAACGATACTAAACGATATTGGATTTATTAAAAAATATTTAATAAATCCAATATCGTTTAGTATCGTTCATTAAAAGATCTTTCATTTACTTAAAATTTTTACCACATATTCACCACATAATGAGAAGATAATCTGAAAAGTTTCGTGATTTTCTAACACTTGTACGAATATTGTAATTTTAGTGAATTATTTTTTAAATTATACGTAAAATAATTATAATAACTCATACAAATGTTATAAAATCATGAAAATTTTCCGATTATGTTTCCATATTATAATGAACATGTGATAAAATTTTCGATTAAATCCAATGTTGTTTGATATTTTTTTAAAATTAATTTATAAAGAGAGGACGGTGGAAGGTGTGTCCGTTCTAGGCAAAAATAGAGAACGGACTGTCTCTTGTTTCAAGAGACAGTCCGTTCTAGGCAAAATTAGAGAACGGACTGTCTCTTGAAACAAGAGACCGTCCGTTCTGTGGAACGGACTGTCTCTTGTTTCAAGAGACCGTCCGTTCTGTGGAACGGACTGTCTCTTGTTTCAAGAGACCGTCCGTTCTACGGCAAAATTAACAGAGGACGGTCAATAGGACGTCCGCCGAGGTTTGTTTTGTAACTTTTTCCATACTTCAAGGTTTGAATCGTGAAAAATTTTACTTTAAGGTTTGAATCGAAAAAACCGGTTACTTCGAGGTCGAAACCGGTAATTTCCCTTTAATTAATCCTAAATTGAATTCTAATCAACAACATCAATGAAATTGATTTCCAAATTAAAACATAAGGTAGCAAAACATAAATACAAAATTAAATTCTTCCTAAACCAGTTCAAATATGTCGTTCCACCTAAGGAAACATTCATCCAATTAATGTTGATATTCAACCGAAAATTTAAGGAAACAAACAGAAAGTCATTTCCTTCCTAATTCTTCATTAAATCTGACCAAATTGGGGGTCAGGTTCGTATCATTCTTTCTAAGGAAAGAATGGAAATCCTTCCCTATAAATCAAGCCAACTCTATGAGGAAGAAATCACTCAAACTTCTCTCTTGCTCTCGTTTTGAAAACCAAAGAAGCTCTTACCATATCCCGCTCGACCTCCGACCACTGTGAACTATCCAAAATTCAGCGAATATATCGGAGGAAGAAGAATCGCAGTTTCAACCTCCACCGACAAACTTTCTCTCTCGGCCGAACTTCACTTCGTGACGGAGACTCCTCTTTGACCGAACTGACAATCACCATCGACGTAAGGTTCCCTCCCTCTCACTTTGTGTTCCCTCTCCCTTGTCTGTCTCTCTCTTACGCCCACTCTCACAAAATAGAAGACGAAGGGAAAGAAGAGATGTTGGTTCAGAATTTTAATTCTGAACCTAACCTAACTTAACAGGTTCAACCGAACCAAATCTATACCAACTGAACTGGACTCGACCCAAATTCTATTCTGAATTTTTACCGGACCCATTCAATACTTAAACGGTAAGAAATTTCTGCCCATATCTTTATGAAGTTGGAATTAATTAAGTGAAATTTTTTTTTAATATCAACATTCAATTTAGGCAGAAAAACTCCCAAATATTGTCCGAATCGATATAAATCGGTCCAACCGACCTGATCCGACCTAAGAGTACACGATATTGTTGGAATATTGAAAGAATCCTGATAATCTTAACCGCTTGAAATCTAGGTAAGTGAAAATATAACTTTTTCAACTTTTTGGCTATGACTCTACATCACAAGAAATTATATTATTTTTTTATAACTATTTTATCACACAAATTGATATTTGAGCACGCATATTTAGACATTGATGTTAGTGATTTTATACACCTAACACAAGTGCATGTGTCACTAACGAAGTAATAAAGTAAGTAAAAGTCGATCCCACGAGGATATTCTTAATCAAAGTTATTTCGCTATAAAAATTTCAATAAAACTGAAAATGAAAATATTGAAAATAGATGACTAGCAAGGAATAATAAAATAAATTTACTCAGAATTAATATAGACTCAAATTGAAATGAATTAGAAAGATAAATTTGGTAAAAGCCTTGGTTATGGTTGATTTCCTCATTACATGGCTTTGACTACTGATGCTACGAGAATGTTACAACATTGATCACAGAACAACAAGATCTAATTATATTTCTAGGGTGCTGTCGAATTGTCTGGTTAAATTCGTTTTGGAATTTCTTTTCAGCTTTGAAAAGGTAAAAATTTAATCTGAATTTTCATGTAAACCTATTATTAATGCCAAATAAATTAATGTTAGCTACTTTGCAACAATTTTAATTTATTTAATTACTCATGCATCTTCAATTTCTATTTACCTATCGATACAATAGGAACATGTGAAATCAAATTTGCCTATCGACACAATTTGAATTATGCAATCAAAATCATGAGAAATTATTCGTCGAAAATTACGTAACATTCATAGATCAAAATAAAAACATTTAATGAGTACTTTCTCTACTAACAAAGATAAAAAGAACTAACCTAAAATCATAGTAATAAAACCAACAATAATAATAATATTCGTTAGAAGAACAATAAAAACTGGGAGAGAAGAAGAAGAAATCTCGTTGATATCTCTGTCGTGGCCAAGTAAAATCTTCTCAGGTCTTCTCCTTCAGCGTGTGAAGTCTCTCTCCTTTCCCTCTCTCTCCAGATCTCCTTCTATTTGTTTACTTTCCTTGATTTTAGCCTCATTTCTCTCTCTTCCGATTCAGATTGATTCTTTAGCCAAATTCTCCTATTTTTCCATAATTCTATCTTTTATTTTTGGTAAAAATAATCTTTTGGAGATTTATCTTATCTCTCTTCATAATCTTCATCTTTTTGATTTGTTTCTTTATTAAAACACCAATCTTCTTCTTTTTATTTTCCTACTAATAAATCTGCATACAAAATTCAAATTAGTTTTAGGAAAAATTCAAATGAGTTTGGACTCAGGACCAGATCGTGGTCCAAAGAATTGGGACAGAAACCGGCGATCTGATTCGGTTCTCAATCCACGGGCCAATTCTTCCCACCCCTAATAGCAAGACGAGCAAGCCCGTCCATTAAACATCTCTAAAAACATGTGTATGGGAAAGTTCACATGGCAAATAATTAGTTATTTTTAGGAATTAATTAATTGGAAAGTGCGTGACCAAATGGTTTAGGTTTTTGTTTAATTTAGAGAACTAGTTATTTGACTCGGTGGGTCTATGGGTATAATATTTTTAAAGGATCCTAGACTTCAATGTGGTCAATTCCATGAGATTCCATAATGTGAACAATTTAACAAGTTTGTAATTTAAAATCAAACATTAAATAATTTAATATCTTGTTCATATGCTTAATTGTAGTTAATGTTTTATTTATTGAGTATTTAAAGCATAAAAACAATGGTCTTTGTAAAGAGAGGTCGTGGCTCAGCATCGCAGCACCTAATTAGGCAAGCGACCCTAGTTAATAAGGGTCAAAATGTAATTATCAACAAGGATAAGGCACAAATTAATTTCTCTAAACATTAGGAAGTTGGTTCAACTTAAAGTTTAAACTTTTTTTTTTTTTTTGTAATAAAGTTTGGGATTCGTTCAATTTAAATAATGAATTTTTTTTAAAACAAAATGAACTTCAAACTTTACATCATGAGCAAATAAGATCTTACTCAGTTTTTCTATGATCGTCCACATTGGTTTCTTGGTCTTTTCTTATTTCAACCTGCACCTCTTTTGTACAAGAAAATAGACAGACCACGTTGAAAATAATAGCAATATAGTAGAATAATGTTAAGTTTACTATTTAATTCTTGATTTATAGCATGACAATAATTGTGTTCTGTCATATTACTTCGCTGATAAATTATTATCACATTAGAAGGTAAGAATTACTATGATATTAATCTCATTTTTCATTCTGCGTAGTTATAAGAATTATTTGAAAGTTAATATTAGGATGTCAATTGTTGACATGTCAAACAATAATTAGTCTAATTAATAATTAATAATTTATTATATTAATTATACTTTAATTGCATCAATTATTGTTTGACGGTCATTAAGTATTTTAAGATAGTAGAATAAGAAAATAAACGTAACATTATTCACAGTGGATTATCTTTTAAACGCATGAGCTAAATTCCAGTTTGCTCGTTAGTCTTTATGAACTGTGACATTGTGTTTGATTATTCACAATTTATTTTCAAGTGCACAGCAATTGTGTAGTGAGAATTGAACATGTGTGGACAAATATGATGAATCAAATTTCTTAAATTAATTATCTTAAAATGGCAATACCCAACCGGCCATAGCCATCTTGACTTGCTATAAATACAGTCAGACTCTTCTCCGCAAGAGCATTGAAAACAAGAAAGACTGTAAGCAATGGAATCCTTATGCTCACCCATTCTCCTCTTACCCTTTCTCACTGCCCTGTTTTGGACTTTCCTCCGCCTTCTCCCCACCGCCTCTCGGCAGGAGAAAAGCGGTGGAGAAGTCCAGAAGCGTCCTCCCGGTCCTCCATGCCTTCCCATCCTCGGAAACATGCACCTTCTAGGATTTCTTCCTCACAGAGCGCTAAATAGCCTCGCCAAAACCTACGGTCCTATCATGTCTATACAGCTCGGAAGAGTTCCGGCACTCGTCGTCTCGTCTCCTGACGTGGCGGAGCAGTTTCTGAAGGCCTACGACGCAACCTTCGCTTGCCGGCCGAGGATGGAGGCCCCCGATCAAATGACGTACGGAAGCAAGGGAATGATCTTTACGCATTACGGTCCTTACTATCGAGGCGTGAAGAAGATATGCCATTCCAATCTTCTGAGCAGATCTAAAGTCGACGAGATGAAGAGTATGAGGAAAGAAGAGGTGGCGATATTGATAGAGAAGCTCAGAAAGGCAGCAATGGCGGATAAGGTTGTGAATTTGAGCGCAAATGTGACTGAACTGATCGAGAACATGACTTTCAGAATGGTTTTAGGGAAGAAAAAGGACGAACGATTCGATTTGAGAGAGATTGTCAGAGAAGTTATCAAATTAACAGGAGCTATCAATATTGCAGACTACCTCCCAACTCCTCGCTTTTTGGATATGCAGGTAAGAGTACTTCGCCATGAACAGTCCTTCGCTTTCCATGCATAAATTTGATATTTTCGACTAATTAAAACATTCACTTTTCTGTTTCGTTTTTCGTTACAGGGACTGAGAAAGAGACTGAAGAGAATAACCAGAGAGATAGAAAATATGTTAGAGACGATCATCGAAGAACACCAAGAAAAATCTTCCCATGGGATCGAAGAAGAGAAACCCAGCGACTTCATTGACAGTTTGTTGATTTCGATGATTGAACAGCCCATGAATCCTGAGGATCGTGCATGCATGATCGACAGGGAAAACGTCAAATCAGTGGCTTTAGAGATTATTGCCGCTGCAATTAGTACTTCACCTACAGTGATTGATTGGACCTTGTCGGAGCTTCTCCGACATCCAAGGGTAATGAAACTTGCTCAACAAGAGCTGCAGAACGTCGTCGGAATGGACCGTATGGTGGAGGAAACAGACTTGCCGAAGCTTTCTTACTTGGAAATGGTGCTGAAAGAGACTTTTAGACTAAACCCAATTGCTCCTCTTCTCATACCTCGAGAATCCATGGAGGAAACAACTATCAATGGCTATTTCATACCCAAGAAAACTAGGGTTTTCGTCAATACTTGGGCCATCGGAAGAGACCCAAAAGTTTGGTCGGAGAATGTTCTGCAGTTTTACCCAGAAAGATTTCTTGAAAACACTGTCAACATGATCGGGCGAGACTTCCAGTTCATGCCGTTCGGAGCTGGGCGGAGAGGGTGCCCGGGAATCAACGTGGGATTGATGACCGTGAAGTATGCTCTTGCTCAATTATTGCATTGCTTTGACTGGAATCTTCCCGCCGGCGTACTCCCGGAAGACGTAGATATGAGTGAAAAGTATGGCGTTGCAATGACAAGAGCTAAGCCACTGTTTGCCATACCAACCAATCGCCTCCCTTGTTTGTCTACCTTGTAATAATAATGTTATCTGTTTCAAGTTAATCAAATAACAAAAATCGGTGAAAGTTGAAAGTTACCGTAGTTTAATATGAAGTTTATGTGAGGTAAAATCGGAGGTACTTCGGATGAAATTTTAGATAAAATTTGGACTTTTGACGAATTGGAATTTCAAGATTTATATAATACATTATTGTGTAGTAGATTATAAATTAAATAAATTTTTTTCTTATAGAAAGGGAGAAGATTTCTTTTTCTCCTCCTTTGTGTTTGTACGCGAAGTGAGAAGAAGAGATAGCTCAGGGAGAAATCTCGAGAAATAGAGGAGGAGATCTCGCATTCGATTTGAATTTTCGTCGTGCTAATCTTTGACTTAATTCAATGGTATTTAAGGTACATTTTTTCTAACCCTATGTTTGTCGTGTTTGTGTTAGAATTTTGGGATACTTATATAATTAAATGAATGTATAAAGTCATCAAATATATTAAGTCAATATTATGTGATCTATTTTGAAATAAAGAATTTGACTTAAGGACATAATTGTTATGAATATTATTGTGGATACCATATGCAAAATTTCTAATTTGATGAGGGGCCAAATTAGAAATATGCGAAAGGTTGTAACTGTTGAAGATTGCAACGGTTACAAAACAGTTGTTGGGTTATGGTCCCCATTTGTAGAAAGAAGAATCTCGATTCGGTACGCTTCCGCACTCAATTTATGTTTAAGTTAAGAACAAAATTTCAGATTTAGTTTCATAAGAAAAATAGAAACGAAGGAAATTTTTCAACAATTGGTATCAGAGCTAGGTTCTTGTTCTTGATTTGAACACATGGCTGATCTTCAGAATAATATTTCTTTTGATTCTGCCAAGATTTAGAAAAGCATCAGAATCTAAATAAGAATCATAATTAAAATTAAGATTCAGGGTCGTCTGCTTAAGTACCTTCAATGTTGATGGGCATTTTGGTCGACGTCAAGTTTCGGTAGAAGCAGGCTTTGCTTCTACCGATGTACAGTATCGGTAGAAGCAAGCTTCTACCGATGTACAGTATCGGTAGAAGCAAGCTTCTACCGATGAACAGTATCGGTAGAAGCAGGCTTTGCTTCTACCGATGTACAGTATCGGTAGAAGCAGGCTTCGCTTCTACCGATGTACAGTATCAGTAGAAGCAGGCTTCTACCGATGGACAGTATCGGTAGAAGCAGGGTTTGCTTCTACCGATGTACAGTATCGGTAGAAGCAAGCTTCTACCGATGGACAGTATCGGTAGAAGCAAGCTTCTACCGATGTACAGTATCGGTAGAAGCAAGCTTCTACCGATGTACAGTATCGGTAGAAGCAAGCTTCTACCGATGGACAGTATCGGTAGAAGCAAGCTTCTACCGATGTACAGTATCGGTAGAAGCAAGCTTCTACCGATGGACAGTATCGGTAGAAGCAAGCTTCTACCGATGGACAGTATCGGTAGAAGCAAGCTTCTACCGATGGACAGTATCGGTAGAAGCAGGCTTCTACCGATGTACAGTATCGGTAGAAGCAGGCTTTGCTTCTACCGATGTACAGTATCGGTAGAAGCAGGCTTTGCTTCTACCGATGTACAGTATCGGTAGAAGCAGGCTTCTACCGATGTACAGTATCAGTAGAAGCAAGCTTCTACCGATGGACAGTATCGGTAGAAGCAGGCTTTGCTTCTACCGATGTACAGTATCGGTAGAAGCAGGCTTTGCTTCTACCGATGTACAGTATCGGTAGAAGCAGGCTTTGCTTCTACCGATGGACAGTATCGGTAGAAGCAAGCTTCTACCGATGTACAGTATCGGTAGAAGCAAGCTTCTACCGATGTACAGTATCGGTAGAAGCAGGCTTCTACCGATGGACAGTATCGGTAGAAGCAGGCTTTGCTTCTACCGATGTACAGTATCGGTAGAAGCAAGCTTCTACCGATGGACAGTATCGGTAGAAGCAGGCTTTGCTTCTACCGATGTACAGTATCGGTAGAAGCAGGCTTTGCTTCTACCGATGTACAGTATCGGTAGAAGCAAGCTTCTACCGATGTACAGTATCGGTAGAAGCAGGCTTTGCTTCTACCGATGTACAGTATCGGTAGAAGCAGGCTTCTACCGATGTACAGTATCGGTAGAAGCAGGCTTCTACCGATGTACAGTATCGGTAGAAGCAGGCTTTGCTTCTACCGATGTACAGTATCGGTAGAAGCAAGCTTCTACCGATGTACAGTATCGGTAGAAGCAGGCTTTGCTTCTACCGATGTACAGTATCGGTAGAAGCAGGCTTTGCTTCTACCGATGTACAGTATCGGTAGAAGCAGGCTTTGCTTCTACCGATGTACAGTATCGGTAGAAGCAAGCTTCTACCGATGTACAGTATCGGTAGAAGCAGGCTTTGCTTCTACCGATGTACAGTATCGGTAGAAGCAGGCTTCTACCGATGGACAGTATCGGTAGAAGCAGGCTTCTACCGATGGACAGTATCGGTAGAAGCAGGCTTTGCTTCTACCGATGTACAGTATCGGTAGAAGCAAGCTTCTACCGATGGACAGTATCGGTAGAAGCAAGCTTCTACCGATGGACAGTATCGGTAGAAGCAGGCTTCTACCGATGTACAGTATCGGTAGAAGCAGGCTTCTACCGATGGACAGTATCGGTAGAAGCAAGCTTCTACCGATGTACAGTATCGGTAGAAGCAGGCTTTGCTTCTACCGATGGACAGTATCGGTAGAAGCAGGCTTCTACCGATGTACAGTATCGGTAGAAGCAGGCTTTGCTTCTACCGATGGACAGTATCGGTAGAAGCAAGCTTCTACCGATGGACAGTATCGGTAGAAGCAGGCTTTGCTTCTACCGATGGACAGTATCGGTAGAAGCAGGCTTTGCTTCTACCGATGTACAGTATCGGTAGAAGCAGGCTTTGCTTCTACCGATGTACAGTATCGGTAGAAGCAAGCTTCTACCGATGTACAGTATCGGTAGAAGCAAGCTTCTACCGATGAACAGTATCGGTAGAAGCAGGCTTCGCTTCTACCGATGTACAGTATCAGTAGAAGCAGGCTTCTACCGATGGACAGTATCGGTAGAAGCAGGCTTCGCTTCTACCGATGTACAGTATCGGTAGAAGCAAGCTTCTACCGATGGACAGTATCGGTAGAAGCAAGTTTCAATTCATTATGGCATACTCTACAGTATTATATATAGTTCAACATTCTGATTGGATCATGAAATAAGATTTTGCCAAAGTGACCTCTCTTATGTAGATTATTCAGGACGAATTTTGAATGTTTGTAAGTGTGTATGTTCATGCGATTATTAATCAGCCAAAGGAAGATTAATAGTTGGCTGAACTACATAATTACTTGTGATAGTAAACATGTAACGATTATAAGGATTTGACATGAGAATGATAAATCAATTCAAAGAGGGGTTTATTATTTGTCATGCATTATTGTTAGTGTTTGATTATTACAACAAGAGTATCACTTGCAGTTAATTTTACTATCCAAAGACTTGAAATTAATGTTGCACTATGTATCTTCAAATGGGATTTGCCAATTATTTTGAATTTTATTGATAATTATGTTTTGAGCATGTTATTTATAATTTTTATTGTTCTCATTCAGCTAATGTTGCAAACATATCTGCCAACCTAAATTCAGTACCGGTCCTTAATGGTACTAACTTTAAAGACTGGAAGGAGAACATTCAGATAGTTCTCGGGCTTGCTATTCGGACGGAGAAACCCGTTACTCCTACAGCAACTAGCTCATCCGAGGAGAGAGCAAGATTTGAGAAGTGGGATCGCTCCAACCGCATGAGTCTAATGATCATCAAGCGCGCCATTCCAGAGGTATTTAGGGGTGCAGTGTCTGAGGACACCACCGATGCTAAGGAGTACCTTGCAGAAATTGAGAAGCGATTTGCCAAAAACGATAAGGCTGAAACAAGCACTATTTTGAAGAGCTTGATTTCAATGAAATATAAGGGCAAGGGAAACATAAGGGAGTACATCATGGAAATGTCTCATCTTGCTTCGAAACTGAAGGCTTTAAAGCTTGATTTGCATGAGGATTTACTTGTGCATATCATCTTGATTTCTCTCCCAGTTCAATTCAACCACTTTAAGGTCAGTTTTAACTGTCAGAAGGAAACGTGGAATTTGAATGAACTAATTTCTCATTGTGTACAAGAGGAAGAGAGATTGAAGCAAGAGAAGACAGAGAGTGCTTTCTTAGCAAGCACCTCTAAAGAAAAGGGCAAGAAAAGAAAGAATATAAATGCTGCTGGTCCAAGTGCAAAGAAACAAAATAAGGATGGTGATCTTTGTTTCTTTTGCAATAAACCTGGACACATGAAGAAGGAATGTACAAAGTATCGTGCATGGCGCGAGAAGAAAGGTACATTTCTTAATTTGGTTTGTTCTGAAGTTAATTTGGCTTCAGTACCTAGAAATACTTGGTGGTTAGACTCCGGTGCTACTACTAACATCAGTATTTCAATGCAGGGTTGCCTGAGCTACCGAAAACCAAGTGATGCTGAAAAATGTATCTATGTGGGCGATGGAAAATCGGTAGAAGTTAAAGCAATTTGTCATTTTAGATTATTGCTCTGTACTGGTTTCTATTTAGATTTAATAGATACTTATGTTGTACCGTCATTTAGACGGAATTTGGTTTCTGTTTGTTATTTGGACAAATTTGGTTACACTTGTTCTTTTGGAAACAATCAGTTTATATTGTCTATTAATTCAAATGTGGTTGGAACTGGTTCGTTTATGCAATATGACAATCTATATTTGCTTGATACAAATGCTACATATCATGAAATCCTGAATATTGAATCAAAGGGTACAAAAAGGAAGCTAAATAATGATAATTCAGGTACATTGTGGCACAAGCGGTTAGGCCACATCTCTAGAAATAGAGTTGAACGACTTGTGTCAGATGGAATTCTAAATTCCATTGATTTTGAGGATTTTAACATCTGTGTTGAATGCATTAAAGGGAAACAAACCAAAGGCAAGAAATTAGGTGCATATAGAGCTACAAAAGTCTTAGAGTTGATACATACGGATGTTTGTGGACCGTTTCCAACACCTTCTTGGAATGGTCAACGCTATTTCATATAATTCATAGATGATTATTCACGATGTGCATACATATTTCTTATTCATGAAAAGGCTCAAACATTGGACGTATTCAAGTCATTCAAGGTTGAAGTTGAAAATCAACTCAACAAAAGGATAAAGCAAATTAAGTCCGATCTTGGTGGTGAATACTACGGTTGGTATGATGGTTCAGGTGAGCAACGTCCAGGGCCTTTTGCCAGATACCTAGAGGAGTATGGTATCGTCCCTCAATACACCATGCCGGGCTCTCCAAGCATGAATGATGTAGCTGAGAGACGAAATCGTACTTTACAGGATATGGTAAGGAGTATGATAAGTCATTCCTCCTTGCCGGAATCACTCTGGGGTGAGGCAATAAAAACAACAGCATACATTCTGAATAGGGTGCCAACAAAAGCAGCTGCTAAAACGCCTTTTGAGCTTTGGCTAGGGTGAAAACCTAGTCTAAAGTATTTTCATGTTTGGGGATGTCCAACTGAGGCACGGCCTTATAGGTCACATGAGAATAAATTGGACTCCAAAACTGTGAGCAGCTATTTTATTGGCTATTCTGAGCGATCAATGGGCTATAAATTTTATGATCCAAAATTAAAGACAATTTTTGAGACGGGAACAACAGTATTTTTAGAGGATATTGAGTTTGGGGGGAAGAATAAAATAAAGGACTTTGTCTTTGAGGAAGAATCAACTTCTAATATGGTTAATGAGGAGTTGATTCATATTCCGATTTCTTTAGACAATGATCGAGATTCCACTCTTGTCATTGATAATATCGAAATTCCAGAAAATCAAGACATAGTGTATCTCCGAGAATTACAAACTCAACAACCTCTTGAAGAAGCAATTGAAGTTCAAGTGCCATTACGGCGGTCCACGAGAGAAAGAACAAATGCTATTTCGGAAGTCTATAAAGTATTTCTTCAGGAACATGAAGATGATGTTAGCATCATGGAAGATGATCCTATCAACTTCCGTCAAGCTATAGAAAGTTCCAATTCGGTAAAGTGGGTCAAAGCAATGAATGAGGAGTATAAGTCAATGTAAGACAATAAAGTATGGGAACTTGTCCCATTACCAGAAGGTACAAAACCTGTTGGTTGTAAATGGATTTTTAAGACCAAAAGGGATTCAAAAGATAATGTGGAAAAGTATAAAGCTCGTCTTGTGGCAAAAGACTTTACTCAAAAATACGGGATTGACTATAAAGAGACCTTTTCTCCGGTTTCAATTAAGGACTCTTTTAGATCAATTATGACACTTGTAGCACATTTTGATATGGAGCTACATCAGATGGATGTAAAGACAGCGTTTCTCAATGGCGACATTGATGAAACAATTTATATGGTGCAACCAGAAAACTTTGTATTAGGAGACCCAAAGAATATGGTTTGCAAATTAAAGAAATTCATCTATGGACTTAAGCAAGCGTCTCGTCAGTGGTACCATAAGTTTCACGAAATAATTCTCTCATTTGGTTTTGAAGGGAATTTAATTGATGATTGTGTGTATCACAAGTTCAGTGGGACTAAGCACATATTTCTGGTTTTATATGTGGATGATATTTTGCTTGCCACAAACGATATAGGCTTATTGCACCAAACCAAGAAGTTTTTATCGAAAAAATTTGAGATGAAAGATCTTGGTGAGGCTTCATTTGTATTAGGAATTCAGATACGTCGAGACCGTTCTCGAAGCATTCTTGGATTGTCACAAATGAGCTATATCGATAAAGTACTTAAGAGATATGGCATGCAAGATTGTAAACCAGGCAACACCCCGGTCGCTAAGGGAGATAAATTTAATCTCAAACAATGCCCTAAAGGAAGTCTTGAAATTCAAGAAATTCAAAAGATTCCTTATGCTTTGGCGATAGGAAGTCTTATATATGCTCAAGTTTGTACGCGTCCGGATATTGCGTACATAGTAGGTGTATTAGGCAGATATTTAAGCAACCCAAGTATGGATCACTGGAAAGCAGCCAAAAGAGTTATGAGATACCTTAAGAGAACCAGGAATTACATGCTCACTTATAGGAGGTCAGATAGTCTTGAGATCATTGGGTATTCTGACTCCGATTTTGCTGGATGTCAAGATAGTTTGGGATCCACTTCGAGCTACATTTTTTTGTTGACTGGTAGAGCCATTTCATGGAGAAGTGCCAAACAGGGACTTATAGCTTCCTCCACCATGGCAGCAGAATTTGTTGCTTGTTATGAGGCATCAAATCATGGAATATGACTGAAGAACTTTGTCACAGGACTGCGTATTCTAGAAGGGATTGAAAGACCCCTTAAGTTATTTTGTGACAATAGATCAGCTGTATTATATTCTAACAACAATAGGAGTTCAACAAAGTCGAAGTATATCGACATCAAATTCATTGTTGTAAAAGAAAGGGTACAAAGTGGGCAAATTTCTATAGAACACTTAAGTACAAACTCCATGGTAGCTGATCCTTTAACAAAGGGTTTGCCACCTAATGTCTTTCATGAGCATACTGCTCGTATGGGTCTTGTAGAGATGGATGATCTCTAGGTTGAGTGGGAGTTTGTAATTGGTTGTTTATCCGGATACTTGTTTTATAGACATTGCTTATATATATTTTTATTCTGATTAGAAATGAAGTATTATTCAATTATTACACTTTGTACAATTGAGGTTAAAGTATGATCTCACTAAAGTTAAGCTGGACCAGTTGAAAATTGACATAAAAAGATCACCTTGCATGTAATTTTCATGTCACTAATTCATGATTGATCTATGTTATTTAGTCATGTTGATGTACGTGACCATTGATGGGTTAAGTTGTGGTTAATACAACGAATACCGCTTTGATACTATGTCAATAATACTAATGAACAAGATTGTTTGGAATGTCCTAAGACTTGATGACAATACATGTGCACACTAAGGATGTAGCATTCATTATATTGTATATGTGTCCAGTGGAAGATTGTTAGAATTTTGGGACACTTATATAATTAAATGAATGTATAAAGTCATCAAATATATCAAGTCAATATTATGTGATCTATTTTGAAATAAAGAATTTGACTTAAGGACATAATTGTCATGAATATTATTGTGGATACCATATGCAGAATTTCTAATTTGATGAGGGGCCAAATTAGAAATATGCGAAAGGTTGTAACTGTTGAAGATTGCAACGGTTACAAAACAGTTGTTGGGTTATGGTCCTCATTTGTAGAAAGAAGAATCTCGATTCCGTATTTCCATCAACAGAGAGAATAAAGAACTTAAGGAAATTCTACATTTAGAAGATCAAAGTCAAAGATCATGGCTAAAGATTCAGGTACGCTTCCGTAGTCAATTTATGTTTAAGTTAAGAACAAGATTTCAGATTTAGTTTCATAAGGAAAATAGAAACGAAAGAATTTTTTCAACAGTTTGTACATTATATTTAGTGTGAAATGTTTTATTTTTCTCTGGTTTTATATTGCTATCATCTTATTATTTTGTTATCACTATATGAACTTCAATTTTTTTTTTTTGTGAGTTATAACTTTTATTTTGGTTAAATCTTCCGCTGCAAACCAAATTTTTCAGTTGGGCAGTCTTGTCCTTTATGAAGATCAGATTGTTCGACCTAAATTTATGTTTAGGTCGGTCTCCGAATCGTGACATTGCATGACTTATCAACAATTTCATATTCTCCTATATATAACAAAAAAATATTATTTTTATTATTAAATTTTTGGATAAATGACACGTTCTCTCTTATATTTAGGAATTCTTCAACATTTTCTTTTAAGTAACCCACAAGTACAACTTATAACCTTTAGTGAATCAAACACTTTCCTTAATCAATCCGTTGAAAATAACACTCGTTACCCCTCTCGGTCTCCCCGCCCACACACAAGCTCTTTTTCTCTTCTTTTAAGGGAGTAACATGTATTTTAACCTATTTTCATAAATTTACAAATAATAAAAAAAACTGTGGATGTCAGCCATGGTTGCTCGTGAGTTTTGGTCGTTTGCAATTACTGGTTGGTCGTCCTGTTTCATGCACGTGAGCAACTGAGTTTCTCGGAAAAAGGAAATAACAGTAAGTAATATTTTTAATATTTGATTTGGACTATAAACTAATCTAGATTAGTGAATGATAAACAAACACGTTGAACCAAGACCATTTTCTGAAGAGATTAAGACAAAAATAACTTAGACGTTTTAAATCCCTTAATATTACTAGTAATCAAAGGTCTGCTACTACTTAATATACAAATGCTAAATTCTTCGTTTTCATATTTGGCCACAATTTATAATTACAAACGCGGTCTGTTGGGGCTCTAGACCGTATCAATATTGGCTAAAATAAGACTTAAGTGGGTCTTTTGATATGAAGAGTTCCTCTTTTTGCTTTACCATTTTCTGGAGGAATAGACCATACACTGCTCTACCTGGCCCTCAAATATTCCATTTATTTATTTATTTTGTTATCTTTTGTTTTTAGTATGATTGAGGAATCTTTGAGCATGGCCAAACTACGCTCATACCTGGCTGGTCCAAGCCAACTTTTTTTGACCGGCATCTGTCACCCTGTCAACAGGTTTCCGGTTGGTGTTCCGTTAAATTTAATAAATTATTAAATGTCGATCGACAGTCATAGACTTGTGGACCTGATCTTGCTAATCATATGACCATGACTGAAGATTTGGAAACATAGAGATTCTATATTGAAACCCTTGTGATAAATTATTACGAATAAAATGAAAAAAATTTACTACAAATTATAAGCAGTAAGTTTGTGCAACCATAATTTTGTTTTGGCTCGATTCTTCCACTCCACCACATATCCCTCATGGTCGAAAATCGAACAACAAAGCTGAAAAAAGAAAATTACGAGTGTGGGACACCAAGATTTACGTCAAAAAACTCTTATGAGAAAAAAAAAATCACAAGTAAAAGATAATATCACTAAGTGAAAATTGATGAACAACCACGAGTTTTACAAATTTAGCTTACATGAATTTATAGACAAAAAGAAAACACGAAATGAGATTCACAGTACGAGCCAACTGGATACCGAATTCTAGTTTCAGGTGTATCATATCGCAAGCTTTTCACAATGAGATAAATAGAATTTGGTTAAAGATTTTAACAACTTTTTTCTTCTGTATCTTTATCTATTGTCTACTGCATTTTTGTTGGAATGAAATGAAATTAGTTCAACACAGTAATTTGGTGCGATGATCTTTTTTGGGTGGTTTATATTTGTGGTTGGGTAGATATTTTATATATTGCCAAATTAAGCTAATGATTTTCGATTCATCCTTGTTACATTAAAATTATAGACACGTTATTTTGGTGCTCAAATGACACCTGATAGCTCAGGGTGACATTCTTTTCTATCATTTTGCACCTCTTTTGTACAAGAAAACTGACTATCTATTTGAAATTATAGAAAATATTCAAAACACATTTTTCATGTTGCTATAAGTTCTGGAACAATTCATGGCAAAAAATTGGCCTTTTTCGTACAAGATCACTTGTGGCTGCAGCGCCACCGGGGCCTTGTCGCGATGTTAATACCTCAACACAAATGACAAGATTATAGAAGATATTAGATACCCTTTACACTCTAACAAGGTGAAAGAGGAAGAAAACAAGGAATTTGAGAAGATTATTTATGGGTTTGGAAGCTATGTAAGAGAGTAATTTGAGATGATAAAGACAAATGGGTAATAAACTAAGGAGATGAACAGGCTGCATGCTTCACTTTGTTGCAGCAAGAACAGAAAATTTTAATTTTTAGGGTTAGAAATGTTGGATAAAATAATAATAACAAAATAGTGGGTTTGTTTAAGGTGAAAATATGAATTATAGTTTGTCTCTAGTGACTAATATTCCTATATTCACCGAAGATTGGTAAAGATAATTATGGCTTTTTTTTTTCAAAATATTTTATTTTTATAAAATTTTTTTTTTTTTTTTTTGGAGTAATACATAAGATAATAGGATCTTAAATATTTGGTCATCTTATTATAAAAGATTATAACGTAAAATTAGAATGTACGTTTATTACTGCTTTGTTTGGAAATCATTCATTTCATTGTAAATATACGAAATGATAAGAATTATATGGTTCAAAGATGTTATCTTCAAAATTGTAAATCATAGTTTTAAACGAACTTTTACGTGTATTTTGTAAATTGTAATGTTCATGTTTATTCATTAATAAAATAAGAGTGATGTTACATTCATTTTTTATTTTTACCTTCTAATTTTTATCTTCTGGCGCGATACTCATGAATTAGTGAAATTAATGAGATAAATTATAAATAGTTAAAATAAATTATTAACTGTATTAATTAATCAATACTACAACAGGAGGTAAAAATCCAGGATAAAAATAGCATTACCCATAAAATAAACATAGTCGAGGATTAAGCCATTTGTCCGTTTTGGTATATGAAAATATGGTTCTTAAACGATCTAAATATGGTTGAGGATTAAGCCATTTGTCTGTATCGATATATGAAAGTATCGTTAGAGTTCTTAAACGATCTAAATATGGTTTAGCGACCAAAATCAAACTATTTAGATCAATGCAGAATAAAATCGAATTTACTTCTCGCCATCGATATATGAAAATGGAAACTATTGCATTCCCTCCGGTTTAATCTCTTCTATGTCTTAACAATTACAATACGATGATTTCTTCTATGAAGAAGATATGTAGAGAAGTAAATGGGCATAATGAGGGGGGCAGTTTCTTTGACAGAAACAGTTAAAAAACCGGACCGAAATCTTGTGAAAAACCAAACCCACAATATAAAAACCAGACCACAACCAACATAAATTACACAAGAATATATAAGGAAGTATATGGAGATCAATCAATGTAATGAAAGTAGAAAAAGACCCAAAAGATACTAGAAAATTAATTAAAAAAATAGTTTTTCTCCAATGTGATGGTGGCGACGATGATTCCGAGTTGGTATTATGAAAATATATTTTACAATTTTTGAAATCTATAACATTAACAATCTTATTACCATAACATAAATTTTTCTGTTACCTAATATCTTTTTGCCTCTTAATTTTCAGTGTGTTGCTTTTTTATTACAATTGTTCAAGGGTGTAGGTGTTGTATTGTTAATGTTCATGACTGTTAGATCTTTCTTGTTCTCTAGTTTGGAGGAAGAAGAAGACAACCATTCAAAAGGCAATCCTCCATACTTACCCTTTCACTTATGCCTTTTCATTCATACCCGTTTAATCATACCTCTTCAACTATAATGTATAATACTTTAATAAGGTTAAGGAGAGGGAATTAAAACCCAATTGACATTATTTCTTTTATACTCAACAATCATCACATTGAGCACTTTAATATAAAGTCAATGTACTATAATTTACATGAGCCACAATTGATTATTAAAAAATAATCTAACAATCTCCCACTTGGCTCATGTTACGAGATCTCAGCTCCTTTCATTTAATCCACCGGATTAATTCATTACAACTTGTAATTCACTATTAATAGTGTACCATAATGTGAATTAACCAAGTCACCTTCCATAACGAATTGAGAAATCGAATCATGGCAGGCACAAGTTATTTGGCAACATGATTCTTTCCATGTATCACATATTTCTCAAATCATTATAACTTTAATTGAGGAAACACTATAACCTTTCACTTATGCCTTTTCATTCATACCCGTTTAATCATACCTCTTCAACTATAATGTATAATACTTTAATAAGGTTAAGGAGAGGGAATTAAAACCCAATTGACATTATTTCTTTTATACTCAACAATCATCACATTGAGCACTTTAATATAAAGTCAATGTACTATAATTTACATGAGCCACAATTGATTATTAAAAAATAATCTAACAATCTCCCACTTGGCTCATGTTACGAGATCTCAGCTCCTTTCATTTAATCCACCGGATTAATTCATTACAACTTGTAATTCACTATTAATAGTGTACCATAATGTGAATTAACCAAGTCACCTTCCATAACGAATTGAGAAATCGAATCATGGCAGGCACAAGTTATTTGGCAACATGATTCTTTCCATGTATCACATATTTCTCAAATCATTATAACTTTAATTGAGGAAACACTATAACCTTTCACTTATGCCTTTTCATTCATACCCGTTTAATCATACCTCTTCAACTATAATGTATAATACTTTAATAAGGTTAAGGAGAGGGAATTAAAACCCAATTGACATTATTTCTTTTATACTCAACAATCATAATAGCTTTTTATTTTTTTTTTTTTTTTTTTTTTTTTTTTTTTTTTTTTTTTTTTTTTTTTTTTTTTTTTTTTTTTTTTTTTTTTTTTTTTTTTTTTTTTTTTTTTTTTTTTTTTTTTTTTTTTTTTTTTTTTTTTTTTTTTTTTTTTTTTTTTTTTTTTTTTTTTTTTTTTTTTTTTTTTTTTTTTTTTTTTTTTTTTTTTTTTTTTTTTTTTTTTTTTTTTTTTTTTTTTTTTTTTTTTTTTTTTTTTTTTTTTTTTTTTTTTTTTTTTTTTTTTTTTTTTTTTTTTTTTTTTTTTTTTTTTTTTTTTTTTTTTTTTTTTTTTTTTTTTTTTTTTTTTTTTTTTTTTTTTTTTTTTTTTTTTTTTTTTTTTTTTTTTTTTTTTTTTTTTTTTTTTTTTTTTTTTTTTTTTTTTTTTTTTTTTTTTTTTTTTTTTTTTTTTTTTTTTTTTTTTTTTTTTTTTTTTTTTTTTTTTTTTTTTTTTTTTTTTTTTTTTTTTTTTTTTTTTTTTTTTTTTTTTTTTTTTTTTTTTTTTTTTTTTTTTTTTTTTTTTTTTTTTTTTTTTTTTTTTTTTTTTTTTTTTTTTTTTTTTTTTTTTTTTTTTTTTTTTTTTTTTTTTTTTTTTTTTTTTTTTTTTTTTTTTTTTTTTTTTTTTTTTTTTTTTTTTTTTTTTTTTTTTTTTTTTTTTTTTTTTTTTTTTTTTTTTTTTTTTTTTTTTTTTTTTTTTTTTTTTTTTTTTTTTTTTTTTTTTTTTTTTTTTTTTTTTTTTTTTTTTTTTTTTTTTTTTTTTTTTTTTTTTTTTTTTTTTTTTTTTTTTTTTTTTTTTTTTTTTTTTTTTTTTTTTTTTTTTTTTTTTTTTTTTTTTTTTTTTTTTTTTTTTTTTTTTTTTTTTTTTTTTTTTTTTTTTTTTTTTTTTTTTTTTTTTTTTTTTTTTTTTTTTTTTTTTTTTTTTTTTTTTTTTTTTTTTTTTTTTTTTTTTTTTTTTTTTTTTTTTTTTTTTTTTTTTTTTTTTTTTTTTTTTTTTTTTTTTTTTTTTTTTTTTTTTTTTTTTTTTTTTTTTTTTTTTTTTTTTTTTTTTTTTTTTTTTTTTTTTTTTTTTTTTTTTTTTTTTTTTTTTTTTTTTTTTTTTTTTTTTTTTTTTTTTTTTTTTTTTTTTTTTTTTTTTTTTTTTTTTTTTTTTTTTTTTTTTTTTTTTTTTTTTTTTTTTTTTTTTTTTTTTTTTTTTTTTTTTTTTTTTTTTTTTTTTTTTTTTTTTTTTTTTTTTTTTTTTTTTTTTTTTTTTTTTTTTTTTTTTTTTTTTTTTTTTTTTTTTTTTTTTTTTTTTTTTTTTTTTTTTTTTTTTTTTTTTTTTTTTTTTTTTTTTTTTTTTTTTTTTTTTTTTTTTTTTTTTTTTTTTTTTTTTTTTTTTTTTTTTTTTTTTTTTTTTTTTTTTTTTTTTTTTTTTTTTTTTTTTTTTTTTTTTTTTTTTTTTTTTTTTTTTTTTTTTTTTTTTTTTTTTTTTTTTTTTTTTTTTTTTTTTTTTTTTTTTTTTTTTTTTTTTTTTTTTTTTTTTTTTTTTTTTTTTTTTTTTTTTTTTTTTTTTTTTTTTTTTTTTTTTTTTTTTTTTTTTTTTTTTTTTTTTTTTTTTTTTTTTTTTTTTTTTTTTTTTTTTTTTTTTTTTTTTTTTTTTTTTTTTTTTTTTTTTTTTTTTTTTTTTTTTTTTTTTTTTTTTTTTTTTTTTTTTTTTTTTTTTTTTTTTTTTTTTTTTTTTTTTTTTTTTTTTTTTTTTTTTTTTTTTTTTTTTTTTTTTTTTTTTTTTTTTTTTTTTTTTTTTTTTTTTTTTTTTTTTTTTTTTTTTTTTTTTTTTTTTTTTTTTTTTTTTTTTTTTTTTTTTTTTTTTTTTTTTTTTTTTTTTTTTTTTTTTTTTGATTAATTCATTACAACTTGTAATTCACTATTAATAGTGTACCATAATGTGAATTAACCAAGTCACCTTCCATAACGAATTGAGAAATCGAATCATGGCAGGCACAAGTTATTTGGCAACATGATTCTTTCCATGTATCACATATTTCTCAAATCATTATAACTTTAATTGAGGAAACACTATAACCTTTCACTTTATATTTCATAAAGTATCACATGTTATTTGAAAACAACAATAACTGTATACACCATAATACAAATAACATCAAACATACAAAAACATGTCTATAATGAATTCAAAAGTGTTCACATAAGACAAGTTACACTATCATAATCACATTAGTAAGGACTTGTCACCTAAACCCATCCTTTCAACATGTTCTTTAAAAGTCTTGGGTGGCAATCCTTTAGTTAATGGATCCGCTATCATTAAACTTAATATACCATTGTCTAGAAGCTTGTTTTAGTCCATATATTGACTTCTTCAATTTACACACTAATCTTTCATTTCAAAATTTCTAGAGAGAAACTTCTTTACATCATGCAACATTCCTTTATTTCCAAATCACTTTTCGGACATTGCATTTGACTGAATTTGTCCCCTTTCTGAATTGGAACTACACCAGCAGAGCATTTCTCCATTCTGAATCTTTCTAGAATTTTATCGATATATCCTTTCTGAGACAATCCTAGTAATCCTTGCTGTCTATCACGGAATATTTCTATTCCAATTACATAGGATGCCTCACCCATATCTTTCATTTCAAAATTTCTAGAGAGAAACTTCTTTACATCATGCAACATTCCTTTATTTCCAAATCACTTTTCGGACATTGCATTTGACTGAATTTGTCCCCTTTCTGAATTGGAACTACACCAGCAGAGCATTTCTCCATTCTGAATCTTTCTAGAATTTTATCGATATATCCTTTCTGAGACAATCCTAGTAATCCTTGCTGTCTATCACGGAATATTTCTATTCCAATTACATAGGATGCCTCACCCATATCTTTCATTTCAAAATTTCTAGAGAGAAACTTCTTTACATCATGCAACATTCCTTTATTTCCAAATCACTTTTCGGACATTGCATTTGACTGAATTTGTCCCCTTTCTGAATTGGAACTACACCAGCAGAGCATTTCTCCATTCTGAATCTTTCTAGAATTTTATCGATATATCCTTTCTGAGACAATCCTAGTAATCCTTGCTGTCTATCACGGAATATTTCTATTCCAATTACATAGGATGCCTCACCCATATCTTTCATTTCAAAATTTCTAGAGAGAAACTTCTTTACATCATGCAACATTCCTTTATTTCCAAATCACTTTTCGGACATTGCATTTGACTGAATTTGTCCCCTTTCTGAATTGGAACTACACCAGCAGAGCATTTCTCCATTCTGAATCTTTCTAGAATTTTATCGATATATCCTTTCTGAGACAATCCTAGTAATCCTTGCTGTCTATCACGGAATATTTCTATTCCAATTACATAGGATGCCTCACCCATATCTTTCATTTCAAAATTTCTAGAGAGAAACTTCTTTACATCATGCAACATTCCTTTATTTCCAAATCACTTTTCGGACATTGCATTTGACTGAATTTGTCCCCTTTCTGAATTGGAACTACACCAGCAGAGCATTTCTCCATTCTGAATCTTTCTAGAATTTTATCGATATATCCTTTCTGAGACAATCCTAGTAATCCTTGCTGTCTATCACGGAATATTTCTATTCCAATTACATAGGATGCCTCACCCATATCTTTCATTTCAAAATTTCTAGAGAGAAACTTCTTTACATCATGCAACATTCCTTTATTTCCAAATCACTTTTCGGACATTGCATTTGACTGAATTTGTCCCCTTTCTGAATTGGAACTACACCAGCAGAGCATTTCTCCATTCTGAATCTTTCTAGAATTTTATCGATATATCCTTTCTGAGACAATCCTAGTAATCCTTGCTGTCTATCACGGAATATTTCTATTCCAATTACATAGGATGCCTCACCCATATCTTTCATTTCAAAATTTCTAGAGAGAAACTTCTTTACATCATGCAACATTCCTTTATTTCCAAATCACTTTTCGGACATTGCATTTGACTGAATTTGTCCCCTTTCTGAATTGGAACTACACCAGCAGAGCATTTCTCCATTCTGAATCTTTCTAGAATTTTATCGATATATCCTTTCTGAGACAATCCTAGTAATCCTTGCTGTCTATCACGGAATATTTCTATTCCAATTACATAGGATGCCTCACCCATATCTTTCATTTCAAAATTTCTAGAGAGAAACTTCTTTACATCATGCAACATTCCTTTATTGTTAGAAACTAGAAGAATGTCATCAACATATAAGACTAATATACTAAACTTGCTCCCACTGACCTTCATATAGATACACCGATCAACAGTGTTCTCTATAAACCCGTATGACGTAATGGTATCATTAAACTTAATATACCATTGTCTAGAAGCTTGTTTTAGTCCATATATTGACTTCTTCAATTTACACACTAATCTTTCATTTCAAAATTTCTAGAGAGAAACTTCTTTACATCATGCAACATTCCTTTATTTCCAAATCACTTTTCGGACATTGCATTTGACTGAATTTGTCCCCTTTTGACTTTTCCGGGTAGCCGATAAAGTAACCACTAATGGTTCTTGCATCGAGCTTCTTTTCATGTGGATTGTATATCCTTACTTCTGCTGAACAACCCCAAACATGGAGATGTCTTAAACTAGGTTTCCTTTCCGTCCACAGTTCATAAGGGGTCTTAGGAACTGCCTTACTAGGAACCCTATTCAACAGATATGCAGCAGTTTTTAAACTGTGCATCCACAACGATAAGGGTACAGTACTTTTATTCACCATACTCCTAACCATTTCCATTAGAGTACGATTCCGCCTTTCAGCTACACCATTTTGTTGTGGCGTACCAGGCATTGTATACTGTGCACAAATGCCTCGACTTTCGAGAAACTTTGCAAATGGACCTTTACATTGTCCACTTTCATCGAATTTTCCGTAATACTCATCACCTCTATCAGACCTCACAATCTTTACTTTTCTATCTAACTGCCTTTCCACCTCATTTATGAACACTTCCAAAACGTTCACAGATTGAGACTTTTCATGCAGTAGATACAAATAACCATAACGTGAGTAATCATCAATAAATGTGATGAAATACCTTTCACCGTTCCAAGACGGAGCATCGAATGGACCACATATGTCAGTGTGTATCAATTCTAACAGTCCATCACTTCTTGTGCCTTTAAATTTAGATATGTGTGTAGTTTGTTTACCTTTGATACAATCTATACACACATCCCAGTCATTAAAATCTAATTGAGGTAAAATATCACATTTCATTAACCTCATTATCCTTTCTTTAGATATATGACCTAACCTTTGATGCCACAAGAAAGCTGAACTCTCATTAAGTGCACTACGTTTAACACCAACATCATTATCAACATGAAACAGAGATTCTATAAATTTAACATTGAGATTGAATCGATACAAACCATCTATTAAAATACCAGAACCATAATAGTATTTATGTTTGTACAAAGCAAATAAACCGTTCTCAATCTCAAAATTAAAACCATTACAATCCAACTTAGAAACAGAAACTAAATTCCTAGCACATTCAGGAACATAGAGACACTTTTCAAGATCCAATTGACAACCAGTATCGAGGATCAATCTATACGTCCCAATCCCTTCAATGCGAGCCTTCATTCTGTTTCCCATATACAAGAACTTTTCAGTTCCGTTTATGGGTTGGATCGAAAGAAATCCCTGCGTAACATGAGATACATGAGTAGTAGCACCAGAATCTAACCACCAAGTATTATTAGGTACTTCCATTAAATTTGATTCAAAACATACTGAAACAAATAGTGTACCTTTCTTTTCAAACCAGACTTTCCTTTTCGGGCAATCCTTCTTGAAGTGCCCAGTCTTGTTACAGAAGTAGCATTTAAGCTCCTTTCGGATATGTCCCTCATTCACATTTAATGGGGCTTTTCCCTTCTTCCGGTTCTTCTTACTTGGTCCTTTCTTGCTACCAGTTCCTTCATGCTGAAATGTCATGTTAATGGAGTGATCTTTTATTTTCTTCAACCTCCCTTCTTCTTGAATTAACATGGCCTTTATTTCCTGAAAGTTCCATTTCTCTTTTATGGTGTTGTAATTCACCTGGAACTGACCAAATTCAAGAGGAAGAGAGTTGATGATGAATTGAACCAAGAATGATTCATTCACATCCATCCCTAATGACTTCAGCTTGGCAGCTAGATTCGCCATACATGTCACATGATCATGAATGGATTGCGACCAGTCAAACTTCTTGGTCGTCAATTCACTCATGAGATTTCCAACAACGGACTTATCAGTAATGTCCGATTGGGAGTATTCCTTAATGCTCAACATGAACTCCTTAGCATTGTCAGTCTTTGGCATCGATGGCTTAACATTTTCAGCTATCGTCAACTTCATCAAGCTCAAACACAGCCGGTTAGACCGCTCCCAAGTCTCCATAATGGACTTGTCAGCTTCCGTACTGGTCTCATTAATAGCTGTCGGCTTATCACA
>CM039513.1:45066499-45163999 GCA_022432975.1 Begonia masoniana | reverse complement strand
CGCAACCCATAAGAATTTCATAGTTAAGAGTGCTCCTGCGAAGACAGTACCGATTTGAGTGACCGATTGAGAAGTTCTAGTTGAAAACAAATCCGTGAGGGCACGGAGGTTGCCTAAAGCGGACAATATCTTACTGGGGAGGAAGAGGTTCGTTACAAATGGTATTAGAGCATGTGCCTAACATGTGGCCGACGGGGACGTCGGGCCTCCGTGAGGGGGGTGTATTGTGATGGCTGCGGCCACAATCCCATATCGCTTGGAGAAAAAATATGGATGAAACATATGTAAGGAAACCCTCCCAAGATAGTAAGATGCGTTTTTGGAGCAAAATTGGCAACAGATCCTATAATAACTCCGTAGTTAAGAGTGCTCCGGCGAGGACAATACCAAGTTGGGTGACCGACTGTAAAGTTCTCGTTGAAAACAAATTTGTGAGGGCCGAGGGTTGCCCAAATCGGACAATATCCTACTGGTAAGGAAGGGGTTCGTTACAATTACACACTTGTTTAAACGATTAAATATTATATAAATTATAAAGAATGTGGGGAAAAAAGAAATTTATGGTACCAAAAAGGAAATATCCCATGTGAACAATTATAAAACGGCAAATGCCTTATTTGTCATGTTATTTTTTATAGTTCGCTGTAATAATGGGTCTCCATCACTCTTGCTTTTGTCGTGTGATGTTAACTAGCATCTAACATTTCCGTTGTACAAGAAAATAGAATATTCTTCTTTAAATGATTAATTTTGTAAATCATCTTCAGTAATAATCTAGATCGATGAATGCCAACACAAATTTCATATGATATTGTCAGGTTTTATTCTCAGGTTTTACTCTAAAACATGTCTTATTAATTTAGACAGAGCTTATACTTGTGAATTACTCACCTCTAACTATATTCAAGTCATGTGAAATTTGGTGTTTTCTTGGTATTCACTAGGCTCCTCACAAGCACACAACAGTCTGCCACAATCACCATGTTTGACGGTCATATGTGTGACAGCTTGTTCTGTGAAGACAAGAATGATCTAAAATCTTTTTGATTGTTAAAGCACAGCTCATATAAATGGAAGTGTATAAATTTCACATCGATTAAAAGAGTGAAAATTAAGTGGTTTATAACTAGAGTTATAGTCTCTATCTAGTATAATGTGTTTTGAGATAACACTAAAACAACGTGCTAGGTCGACGTGACATTCTTTTTGAACGTTTCTTCTACGTGGCTTTCTTGGTCTTTTCTTATTTTAACTTGCACCTCTTTTGTACAAGAAAATAGACTTCCACGTAGAAAAGAATAGTAATATAGTATAATAATGTTAAGTTTACTATTTAGTTATTATATTCTAATGTGTCAATAATTTTGTTCTGTCATTTCATATTAATTTCACCGATCAATTATTATCATATTAAAAGGTAAGAATTAAAAAAAAAAAAAAAAAAAAAAAAAAAAAAAAAAAAAAAAAAAAAAAAAAAAAAAAAAAAAAAAAAAAAAAAAAAAAAAAAAAAAAAAAAAAAAAAAAAAAAAAAAAAAAAAAAAAAAAAAAAAAAAAAAAAAAAAAAAAAAAAAAAAAAAAAAAAAAAAAAAAAAAAAAAAAAAAAAAAAAAAAAAAAAAAAAAAAAAAAAAAAAAAAAAAAAAAAAAAAAAAAAAAAAAAAAAAAAAAAAAAAAAAAAAAAAAAAAAAAAAAAAAAAAAAAAAAAAAAAAAAAAAAAAAAAAAAAAAAAAAAAAAAAAAAAAAAAAAAAAAAAAAAAAAAAAAAAAAAAAAAAAAAAAAAAAAAAAAAAAAAAAAAAAAAAAAAAAAAAAAAAAAAAAAAAAAAAAAAAAAAAAAAAAAAAAAAAAAAAAAAAAAAAAAAAAAAAAAAAAAAAAAAAAAAAAAAAAAAAAAAAAAAAAAAAAAAAAAAAAAAAAAAAAAAAAAAAAAAAAAAAAAAAAAAAAAAAAAAAAAAAAAAAAAAAAAAAAAAAAAAAAAAAAAAAAAAAAAAAAAAAAAAAAAAAAAAAAAAAAAAAAAAAAAAAAAAAAAAAAAAAAAAAAAAAAAAAAAAAAAAAAAAAAAAAAAAAAAAAAAAAAAAAAAAAAAAAAAAAAAAAAAAAAAAAAAAAAAAAAAAAAAAAAAAAAAAAAAAAAAAAAAAAAAAAAAAAAAAAAAAAAAAAAAAAAAAAAAAAAAAAAAAAAAAAAAAAAAAAAAAAAAAAAAAAAAAAAAAAAAAAAAAAAAAAAAAAAAAAAAAAAAAAAAAAAAAAAAAAAAAAAAAAAAAAAAAAAAAAAAAAAAAAAAAAAAAAAAAAAAAAAAAAAAAAAAAAAAAAAAAAAAAAAAAAAAAAAAAAAAAAAAAAAAAAAAAAAAAAAAAAAAAAAAAAAAAAAAAAAAAAAAAAAAAAAAAAAAAAAAAAAAAAAAAAAAAAAAAAAAAAAAAAAAAAAAAAAAAAAAAAAAAAAAAAAAAAAAAAAAAAAAAAAAAAAAAAAAAAAAAAAAAAAAAAAAAAAAAAAAAAAAAAAAAAAAAAAAAAAAAAAAAAAAAAAAAAAAAAAAAAAAAAAAAAAAAAAAAAAAAAAAAAAAAAAAAAAAAAAAAAAAAAAAAAAAAAAAAAAAAAAAAAAAAAAAAAAAAAAAAAAAAAAAAAAAAAAAAAAAAAAAAAAAAAAAAAAAAAAAAAAAAAAAAAAAAAAAAAAAAAAAAAAAAAAAAAAAAAAAAAAAAAAAAAAAAAAAAAAAAAAAAAAAAAAAAAAAAAAAAAAAAAAAAAAAAAAAAAAAAAAAAAAAAAAAAAAAAAAAAAAAAAAAAAAAAAAAAAAAAAAAAAAAAAAAAAAAAAAAAAAAAAAAAAAAAAAAAAAAAAAAAAAAAAAAAAAAAAAAAAAAAAAAAAAAAAAAAAAAAAAAAAAAAAAAAAAAAAAAAAAAAAAAAAAAAAAAAAAAAAAAAAAAAAAAAAAAAAAAAAAAAAAAAAAAAAAAAAAAAAAAAAAAAAAAAAAAAAAAAAAAAAAAAAAAAAAAAAAAAAAAAAAAAAAAAAAAAAAAAAAAAAAAAAAAAAAAAAAAAAAAAAAAAAAAAAAAAAAAAAAAAAAAAAAAAAAAAAAAAAAAAAAAAAAAAAAAAAAAAAAAAAAAAAAAAAAAAAAAAAAAAAAAAAAAAAAAAAAAAAAAAAAAAAAAAAAAAAAAAAAAAAAAAAAAAAAAAAAAAAAAAAAAAAAAAAAAAAAAAAAAAAAAAAAAAAAAAAAAAAAAAAAAAAAAAAAAAAAAAAAAAAAAAAAAAAAAAAAAAAAAAAAAAAAAAAAAAAAAAAAAAAAAAAAAAAAAAAAAAAAAAAAAAAAAAAAAAAAAAAAAAAAAAAAAAAAAAAAAAAAAAAAAAAAAAAAAAAAAAAAAAAAAAAAAAAAAAAAAAAAAAAAAAAAAAAAAAAAAAAAAAAAAAAAAAAAAAAAAAAAAAAAAAAAAAAAAAAAAAAAAAAAAAAAAAAAAAAAAAAAAAAAAAAAAAAAAAAAAAAAAAAAAAAAAAAAAAAAAAAAAAAAAAAAAAAAAAAAAAAAAAAAAAAAAAAAAAAAAAAAAAAAAAAAAAAAAAAAAAAAAAAAAAAAAAAAAAAAAAAAAAAAAAAAAAAAAAAAAAAAAAAAAAAAAAAAAAAAAAAAAAAAAAAAAAAAAAAAAAAAAAAAAAAAAAAAAAAAAAAAAAAAAAAAAAAAAAAAAAAAAAAAAAAAAAAAAAAAAAAAAAAAAAAAAAAAAAAAAAAAAAAAAAAAAAAAAAAAAAAAAAAAAAAAAAAAAAAAAAAAAAAAAAAAAAAAAAAAAAAAAAAAAAAAAAAAAAAAAAAAAAAAAAAAAAAAAAAAAAAAAAAAAAAAAAAAAAAAAAAAAAAAAAAAAAAAAAAAAAAAAAAAAAAAAAAAAAAAAAAAAAAAAAAAAAAAAAAAAAAAAAAAAAAAAAAAAAAAAAAAAAAAAAAAAAAAAAAAAAAAAAAAAAAAAAAAAAAAAAAAAAAAAAAAAAAAAAAAAAAAAAAAAAAAAAAAAAAAAAAAAAAAAAAAAAAAAAAAAAAAAAAAAAAAAAAAAAAAAAAAAAAAAAAAAAAAAAAAAAAAAAAAAAAAAAAACCGAGAGAGAGAGAGAGAGAGAGAGAGAGAGAGAGAGAGAGAGAGAGAGAGAGAGAGAGAGAGAGAGAGAGAGAGAGAGAGAGAGAGAGAGAGAGAGAGAGAGAGAGAGAGAGAGAGAGAGAGAGAGAGAGAGAGAGAGAGAGAGAGAGAGAGAGAGAGAGAGAGAGAGAGAGAGAGAGAGAGAGAGAGAGAGAGAGAGAGAGAGAGAGAGAGAGAGAGAGAGAGAGAGAGAGAGAGAGAGAGAGAGAGAGAGAGAGAGAGAGAGAGAGAGAGAGAGAGAGAGAGAGAGAGAGAGAGAGAGAGAGAGAGAGAGAGAGAGAGAGAGAGAGAGAGAGAGAGAGAGAGAGAGAGAGAGAGAGAGAGAGAGAGAGAGAGAGAGAGAGAGAGAGAGAGAGAGAGAGAGAGAGAGAGAGAGAGAGAGAGAGAGAGAGAGAGAGAGAGAGAGAGAGAGAGAGAGAGAGAGAGAGAGAGAGAGAGAGAGAGAGAGAGAGAGAGAGAGAGAGAGAGAGAGAGAGAGAGAGAGAGAGAGAGAGAGAGAGAGAGAGAGAGAGAGAGAGAGAGAGAGAGAGAGAGAGAGAGAGAGAGAGAGAGAGAGAGAGAGAGAGAGAGAGAGAGAGAGAGAGAGAGAGAGAGAGAGAGAGAGAGAGAGAGAGAGAGAGAGAGAGAGAGAGAGAGAGAGAGAGAGAGAGAGAGAGAGAGAGAGAGAGAGAGAGAGAGAGAGAGAGAGAGAGAGAGAGAGAGAGAGAGAGAGAGAGAGAGAGAGAGAGAGAGAGAGAGAGAGAGAGAGAGAGAGAGAGAGAGAGAGAGAGAGAGAGAGAGAGAGAGAGAGAGAGAGAGAGAGAGAGAGAGAGAGAGAGAGAGAGAGAGAGAGAGAGAGAGAGAGAGAGAGAGAGAGAGAGAGAGAGAGAGAGAGAGAGAGAGAGAGAGAGAGAGAGAGAGAGAGAGAGAGAGAGAGAGAGAGAGAGAGAGAGAGAGAGAGAGAGAGAGAGAGAGAGAGAGAGAGAGAGAGAGAGAGAGAGAGAGAGAGAGAGAGAGAGAGAGAGAGAGAGAGAGAGAGAGAGAGAGAGAGAGAGAGAGAGAGAGAGAGAGAGAGAGAGAGAGAGAGAGAGAGAGAGAGAGAGAGAGAGAGAGAGAGAGAGAGAGAGAGAGAGAGAGAGAGAGAGAGAGAGAGAGAGAGAGAGAGAGAGAGAGAGAGAGAGAGAGAGAGAGAGAGAGAGAGAGAGAGAGAGAGAGAGAGAGAGAGAGAGAGAGAGAGAGAGAGAGAGAGAGAGAGAGAGAGAGAGAGAGAGAGAGAGAGAGAGAGAGAGAGAGAGAGAGAGAGAGAGAGAGAGAGAGAGAGAGAGAGAGAGAGAGAGAGAGAGAGAGAGAGAGAGAGAGAGAGAGAGAGAGAGAGAGAGAGAGAGAGAGAGAGAGAGAGAGAGAGAGAGAGAGAGAGAGAGAGAGAGAGAGAGAGAGAGAGAGAGAGAGAGAGAGAGAGAGAGAGAGAGAGAGAGAGAGAGAGAGAGAGAGAGAGAGAGAGAGAGAGAGAGAGAGAGAGAGAGAGAGAGAGAGAGAGAGAGAGAGAGAGAGAGAGAGAGAGAGAGAGAGAGAGAGAGAGAGAGAGAGAGAGAGAGAGAGAGAGAGAGAGAGAGAGAGAGAGAGAGAGAGAGAGAGAGAGAGAGAGAGAGAGAGAGAGAGAGAGAGAGAGAGAGAGAGAGAGAGAGAGAGAGAGAGAGAGAGAGAGAGAGAGAGAGAGAGAGAGAGAGAGAGAGAGAGAGAGAGAGAGAGAGAGAGAGAGAGAGAGAGAGAGAGAGAGAGAGAGAGAGAGAGAGAGAGAGAGAGAGAGAGAGAGAGAGAGAGAGAGAGAGAGAGAGAGAGAGAGAGAGAGAGAGAGAGAGAGAGAGAGAGAGAGAGAGAGAGAGAGAGAGAGAGAGAGAGAGAGAGAGAGAGAGAGAGAGAGAGAGAGAGAGAGAGAGAGAGAGAGAGAGAGAGAGAGAGAGAGAGAGAGAGAGAGAGAGAGAGAGAGAGAGAGAGAGAGAGAGAGAGAGAGAGAGAGAGAGAGAGAGAGAGAGAGAGAGAGAGAGAGAGAGAGAGAGAGAGAGAGAGAGAGAGAGAGAGAGAGAGAGAGAGAGAGAGAGAGTTGTGAAGTTTTAACCACATGTTCATACTTAATGAGAAGATAATCTAGAAATTTTTGTTCTTTTTTAACACATGTACGATTCATTATAATTTTATTTTAGTATTTTATAAAAATATTATAATAAATCATACAATCTTTAGACAAACAATCACGAAAAATGTTTCAAATAAATAAAATATCGTTTGGTATTTTTTTAAATTAATTTCAGTTTCTTCTTTACTTTAAAAATTTTTTTTTTTTAAAACTACCAAACAATATTTGATTTATTTGGTTGGGTAGATATTATATATTGCCAAATTAAGCTAATGAATTTCGGGCCATCCTTGTTACACTAAAATTGTAGACTCTTTATTTTGGTGCTAAAAGGACACTTGACAGCTCAACGTGACCTTCTTTTCTATCGTTTCCTCCACATTGGTTTCTTGGTCTTTTCTTATTTCACCGATCAATTATTATCACAGTAGAATGTAAGAATTAAAAAGTAAATCTAAAATTGTAGACTCGTTATTTTGGTGCTAAAAGGACACTTGACAGATCAACATGGCCTTCTTTTCTATCGTTTCCTCGACATTGGTTTCTTGGTCTTTTATTATTTCACCGATCAATTATTATCACATTAGAATGTAAGAATTAAAAAGTAAATCTAGCATTACTCTGATATTAATCTCATTTTTCTATCCTGTATAGTTATAAGAATTATTTAAAAGTTAATATTACGATGTCAATTGTTTATGAATAATACTACGTTTAATTTTTTTTACTTTAATGTTTGTTGACATGTCA
Organism: Begonia masoniana; assembly: GCA_022432975.1. Taxonomy (NCBI): domain Eukaryota; kingdom Viridiplantae; phylum Streptophyta; class Magnoliopsida; order Cucurbitales; family Begoniaceae; genus Begonia; species Begonia masoniana. Next base: position 45,157,033 of record CM039513.1, on the reverse strand, counting down.
AACAATGATTAGTTTAATTAATATATAAATTAATAATTAATAATTTATTATATTAATTGTACTTTAATTGCATCAATCATTGTTTGACGGTTATTAAGGATTATAAATAGTAAAATATACACTAAAATTGTAGACTCTTTATTTTGGTGCTAAAAGGACACTTGACAGCTCAACGTGACCTTCTTTTCTATCGTTTCCTCGACATTGGTTTCTTGGTCTTTTCTTATTTCACCGATCAATTATTATCACAGTAGAATGTAAGAATTAAAAAGTAAATCTAAAATTGTAGACTCTTTATTTTGGTGCTAAAAGGACACTTGACAGCTCAACGTGACCTTCTTTTCTATCGTTTCCTCGACATTGGTTTCTTGGTCTTTTCTTATTTCACCGATCAATTATTATCACAGTAGAATGTAAGAATTAAAAAGTAAATCTAAAATTGTAGACTCTTTATTTTGGTGCTAAAAGGACACTTGACAGCTCAACGTGACCTTCTTTTCTATCGTTTCCTCGACATTGGTTTCTTGGTCTTTTCTTATTTCACCGATCAATTATTATCACAGTAGAATGTAAGAATTAAAAAGTAAATCTAAAATTGTAGACTCTTTATTTTGGTGATTTCATTTCTATCTATAGTTATAAGAATTATTTAACACGTTAATATTCCGATGTTCAATTGTTTTATGAATGAAATACTACGTTTAATTTTTTTACTTTAATGTTTGTTGGACATGTCAAACAATGATTAGTTTACATTAATATATAAATTAATAATTAATAATTTATTATATTAATTGTACTTTAATTGCATCAATCATTGTTTGACGGTTATTAAGTATATAAGATCCGAATAAATAAAAAAATAAACGTAACATTATTCGTTGGCCGATTATCCTCTAAAGCAACGATGCTAAATTCCAGTTTGTCGTTCGTCTTTATGAATCGTGACGTTGGTGTCGATTTATCACAATTATCTTCAAGTGCACATCAATTGTTTTCTGCGTGAGAATTGAACATGTGTGGACAAATATGATGAATCTAATTTCTTAAATTAATTATCTTAAAATGGTAATACCCAAACCCAACCGGCCATAGCCATCTGGACTTGCTATAAATACAGTCAGACTCTTCTCCACAAGAGCATTGAAAACAAGAAAGACTGTAAGCAATGGAATCCTTATGCTCACCCATTCTGCTCTTACCCTTCGTCGCTGCCCTGTTTTGGACTTTCCTCCGCCTTCTCCCCACCGCCTCTCGGCCGGAGAAAAGCGGTGGAGAAGTCCAGAAGCGTCCTCCCGGTCCTCCATGCCTTCCCATCCTCGGAAACATAGGATTTCTTCCTCACAGAGCGCTAAATAGCCTCGCCAAAACCTACGGTCCTATCATGTCTATACAGCTCGGAAGAGTTCCGGCACTCGTCGTCTCGTCTCCTGAAGCAGCGGAGCAGTTTCTGAAGGCCTACGATGCAACCTTCGCTTGCCGGCCGAGGATGGAGGCCCCCGATCAAATGACGTACGGAAGCAAGGGAATGATCTTTACGCATTACGGTCCTTACTATCGAGGCGTGAAGAAGATATGCCATTCCAATCTTCTGAGCAGATCTAAAGTCGACGAGATGAAGAGTATGAGGAAAGAGGAGGTGGCGATATTGATAGAGAAGCTCAGAAGGGCAGCAATGGCGGATAAGGTTGTGAATCTGAGCGCAAATGTGACTGAACTGATCGAGAACATGACTTTCAGAATGGTTTTAGGGAAGAAGAAGGACGAACGATTCGATTTGAGAGAGATTGTCAGAGAAGTTATCAAATTAACAGGAGCTATCAATATTGCTGACTACCTCCCAACTCCTCGCTTTTTGGATATGCAGGTAACAGTACTTCGCCATGAACACTCCTCCGCTTTCCATGCATAAATTTGATATTTTCTACTAATTAAAACATTCTCTTTTCTGTTTCGTTTTTCGTTACAGGGACTGAGAAAGAGACTGAAGAGAATAACCAGAGAGATAGAAAATATGTTAGAGACGATCATCGAAGAACACCGAGAAAAATCTTCTCATGGGATCTTCGAAGAGAAACCCAGCGACTTCATTGACAGTTTGTTGATTTCGATGATTGAACAGCCCATGAATCCTGAGGATCGTGCATACATGATCGACAGAGAAAACGTCAAATCTGTGGCTTTAGAGATTATTGCCGCCGCAATTAGCACTTCACCTACAGTGATTGATTGGACCTTGTCGGAGCTTCTCCGACATCCAAGGGTAATGAAACTTGCTCAACAAGAGCTGCAGAACGTCGTCGGAATGGACCGTATGGTGGAGGAAACAGACTTGCCGAAGCTTTCTTACTTAGAAATGGTGCTGAAAGAGACTTTTAGACTAAACCCAATTGCTCCTCTTCTCATACCTCGAGAATCCATGGAGGAAACAACTATCAATGGCTATTTCATCCCCAAGAAAACTAGGGTTTTCGTCAATACTTGGGCCATCGGAAGAGACCCAAAAGTTTGGTCGGAGAACGTTCTGCAGTTTTACCCAGAAAGATTTCTTGAAAACACTGTCAACATGATCGGGAGAGACTTCCAGTTCATGCCGTTCGGAGCTGGCCGGAGAGGGTGCCCGGGAATCAACGTGGGATTGATGACCGTTAAGTATGCTCTTGCTCAATTATTGCATTGCTTTGACTGGAATCTTCCCGCCGGCGTTCTCCCGGAAGACGTAGATATGAGTGAAAAGTATGGCGTTGCAATGACAAGAGCTAAGCCACTGTTTGCCATACCAACCAATCGCCTCCCTTGTTTGTCTACCTTGTAAGAATACCTGTAATAATAATCAATGTTATCTGTTTCAAGTTAATTAAAGGGAAATTACCAATTTCGTCCACCAACTAAGAGTATTTTTCGTTTTCAACCACGAAGAATTTTTTTTAACAATATAAACCCTAACGTTTCGAAAAAGTGTCAAAAATAGCTACGCCGGACGGACTCAAAAAAACAGCGTCCAGCCGGGATACTGTTCACGTGAACAGTACTGGCTGGACGCTGTTTTTTGAGTCCGTCCGGTACTGTTCACAGTGAACAGTACCCATTTGAGTTTTTTTTAATTGTTTTATAAATTAATTTTTAAAAACTACTAAACGATATTAGATTTACTTAAAATTTTTATCACATATTCACCACGTTATGAGAAGATAGTACGAAAATTCTCGTTATTTTACAATACTTACATGATTTATTATAATTGTTTTACGTATGTTTTATAAAATAATTCACTAAAATTACAATAAATCGTACAAGTGTTAGAAAATTACGAAACTCTTCAGATTATCTTCTCATAACGTGATGAATATAGTACCCGTTTGAGTTTTTTTTTTTCTATTTTATAAATTAATTTTTAAAAGTTACTAAACGATATTGGATTTACTTAAAATTTTTATCACATATTCATCACGTTATGAGAAGATAATCTGAAAAGTTTCGTAATTTTCTAACACTTGTACGATTTATTGTAATTTTAGTGAATTATTTTATAAAACATACGTAAAACAATTATAATAAATCATGTAAGTATTGTAAAATCACGAAAATTTTCGTATTATCTTCTCATAACGTGGTGAATATGTGATAAAAATTTTAAGTAAATCCAATATCGTTTAGTAGTTTTTAAAAATTAATTTATAAAACAATAAAAAAAAAACTCAAATGGGTACTGTGCACTGTGAACAGTACCGGACGGACTCAAAAAACAGCGTCCAGCCGATACTGTTCACGTGAACAGTACCCCGGCTGGACGCTGTTTTTTTGAGTCCGTCCGGCGTGGATATTTTTGACACTTTTTCGAAACGTTACGGTTTATATTGTTAAAAAAAATTCTTCGTGGTTGAAAACGAAAAATACTCTTAGTTCGTGGACGAAATTGGTAATTTCCCTTAATTAAATAACAAAAATGAACGTGTCATTTTTGATTTATTGGTCAAATCGGTGAAAGTTGAAAGTTACCGTAGTTAAATATGAAGTTTATGTGAGGTAAAATCAGAAGCACCACTGATGAAATTTTAGATAAAATTTGGACATTTGACGAATTGGAATTCCAAGATTTATATAATACATTATTGTGTAGTATATTATAATTTAAATAAATATTTTTCTTATAGAAAGGGAGAAGATTTCTTTTTCTCCTCCTTTTTGTTTGCACGCGAAGTGAGAAGAAGAGATGGCTCGGGAGAAATCCCAAAATGGAGGAGGAGATCTCGCGTTCGAATTGAATTTTTGTCGTGCTAATATTTGACTTAATTCAATGGTATTTAAGGTACATTTTTTCTAACCCTATGTTTGTCGTGTTTGTATATCATATTTAGTGTGAGATGTTTTATTTTTCTCTGGTTATATATTGCATCATCTTATTATTTTGTTATCACTATATGAACTTAATTTTTCTTGTGTGAGCTATAACTTTTATTTTGGTTAAATTTTCCGTTACAAATCAAATTCTTCAGTTGGGCGGTCTTGTCCTCTTTGAATATCAGATTGTTCAACCTAAATTTATGTCTAGGTCAGTCTCTGGATCGTGACATTGCATGATTTATCAACAATTTCATAAGACTTTTATAATTTTATTATTTTGTGATCACTATATGAACTTTAGTCTTTTTTGTATGAGCTATAACTTTTATTTTGGTTAAATCTTTTGCTGAAAACCAAATTTTTCAATTGGGCGGTCTTGTCCTCTCCGAAGATCAAATTATTCGACCTGAATTTATGTATAGGTTTGTCTCTGAGTCGTGACATTCCATGACTTATCAACAATTTCATATTTTCCTATATATAACAAACAATGTATTATTTTTATTATTATTTTTTTGGATAAATGACATGTTCTCTCTTATAACTTATAACCTTTAGTGAATCAAAACACTTTCGTTAATCAATCCGTTGAAAGTAACACTTGTTACCCCTCTCTGTCTCCCTACCCACACACAAGCTCTTTCTCTCTTCTTTTAAGGGAGTAACATGTATTTTAACCCATTTTCATAAATTTACAAATGAAAAAAAAAAAAAAAAAAAAAAACGTGTGGATCAGCCATGGTTGCTCGTGAGTTTTGGTCGTTTGCAATTACTGGTTGGTCGTCCTGTTTCATGCACGTGAGCAACTGAGTTTCTCGGAAAATGGAAATAACAATAAGTCATATTTTAAATATTTGATTTGGACTATAAACTCATCTGGATTAGTGAATGATAAACACGTTGAACCAAGACCATTTTCTGAAGAGATTAAGACAAAAATAACTTAGATCATCAATTGAGACGTTTTAAATCCCTTAATATTACTAGTAATCAAAGGTCTGCTACTACTGAATATACAAACGCTAAATTTCACGTTTTCATATTTGGCGACAATTTATAATTTCAAACGCGGTTTGTTGGGGGTCTAGACCATATCAATATTGGCTAAAATAAGACTTAAGTGGGTCTGTTTATATGAAGAGTTGTAAGCAGATGAAGATACCTCTGTTTGTTTTACCATTTTCTGGAGGAATAGACCATACACTGCTCTATTTATTGTCTTCTTTATTTTTAGAATGATTGAGGAATCTTTGAGTATGGCCGGGGCTCAGACCGGGCTGGTCCCCGCCAACTTTTTTTGACAGGCATATGTCATGTTGTCAACAAGTTTTCGGTTGGCATTCTGTTAAATTTAATAAATTACTGATTGTCGGTTGACAGTCATAGACTCGTGAACCTGACCTCGCAGATCATATGATCATGACTGAAGATTAGGTAATTCAACGCGACGTTTCGTTTAACTATTACAAAGATTATAATCAAATCACTAGACAACCTAACTATCGATTAAAAAATACTATTAACACTCTCTTACCGCTCACCTTTGGATTCGTGCATGAATCCAAACTTCTAAGCAATTTGAGCCTTCAAAACGACTCCTTAAATCCCCATTTATTTTCTTCCCTTTCTTTCTTCTCTGGGCTGGTTCTTGCCAACTTTTTTTGACCAGCATATGACATGCTGTCAACTGGTTTTCGATTGGCGTTCCGTTAAATTTAATAAATTACTGATTGTCGGTCGACGATCATAGACTTGTAAACTTGACCTCGCGGATCATATGATCATGACTGAAGATTAGGTAATTCAACTAGACGTTTCGTTTCACTATTACAAAAATTATAATCAAATCACTGGACAACCTAACCATCGATTGGAAAATACTATTAACACTTTCTTACCACTTACCTTTGGTTAGATAATGTTGTGGGCATTATTTTACCCATGTCTCAACATTGCAATGCCCAAATGACAAGCACAAAGGGTTGTGACATTATCGTGACGCACTCGTCCTTGCAGTGGAATAGCACTCGAGTGTCGTCGCAACACCAATTCGTTAACTCTCACAAATCTCTAGGGACTGTAAACCAATCAAAAACTAGTTTTAACACTTTTACAGCTCAATTAATAAATTTGTGGAATCGGTAGAATTTTTATCATATTACTCTTATTATTATTGCAACGGAATAGAAAGAAGCATGTGACTTAACGTGATTGGTCAAAAATGATAATGAGCGTTGATTATATAACATAACAAAGTACGAGATGAAAACGAAGAACGTGAAAATCAAGAAAAATGAAAAAGAGATGGCAAGAGCATTTAGTGTACTATGGCTACAACAAAGTCAATATTGAAAGATGCAAAGTCAATCATATGGCCAAAACTTAGTTGGTAAGATTGATCAAAGATAAAACAAAAAACCATTTCATTCTTCAAAATCAAGTTGAACAATAGAGAGAGAGAGAGAGAGAGAGAGAGAGAGAGAGAGAGAGAGGCTTTGGTTTATGACGATCATAATCAGCGTAAAAGATGGGATGATGAGAGGTGGGATTTTTGGGAAGAACAGCCAATGAAACTGAAACAAAATGCTTTTTCCAAACAAGATTTGAAGAACAGTTCTTCACTTCTTCTGAAGTTTTTAATTTCTCCTCACCATTTCTTCCCTCTTCTTTCAAATTCATCTTCATCAACTCAACCAAGTTCTTCCCTGCCTGTAATAAAACAAGAAATGTGTAAATTACAGAGAATATGAGCTGTTTATTTATGAAAATTATAGCTAAAATTCTTTAACTTTTTACTGAAAATAAGAACAAACCTTATCAGATAATTTGTTCCAAATTATAACATGATCCACTCCAAAACTGCAAGCATAACATGTCATGACCCGGAAGTGGGCCTAACAGAATGTTGGGTCGGGCGACCTGATCCTCGGGGAAGACATGATCATCCAGCCTAAAACTTAATTCGCAACAGAAGACTTGAATATTTAATCAAAAGCCAGATCTACACAGTGACTACAGATATAATAGTGCGATAAAGAAAATAACAGTTCAATGAGGTTTACAAATCCATATCCAAAACCAATGAACTACTACAAGTCCAACTAAAGTTAAGTTCTCATCAGAAATTCAACTAAACACTCAAATGCAGAAAAAAATTAGTAAACCTAATAGCTCCCAAGTTGCAACTAATCACTGTTCTTGTTTTTTTTTTTATAAATGAGATAGAGTAGTTGAGGTGAGTGCTAACTCAGTAGGAATGTTATTTTGCCATGTGTCATCTGTTAATGGACTTCCAGTCCTTCACGTGTTCTTCTTGACGTTCTGAGGAGTCACTTAATTTGGAAACATAGAGATTCTATATTGAAACCCTTGTGATAAATTATTACGAACAAAATGAAAAAAATTTACTACAAATTATAAGCGGTAAGTTTGTGCAACCACAATTTTGTTTTGGCTCGATTCTTTCACTCCACCACATATCCCTCACGGTCAAAAATTGAACAGCAAAATCGAAAAAAGAAAATTACGAGTGTAGGATACCAAGATTTACGTCGAAAAACTCTTATGAGAAAAAAAAAAAATCACAAGTAAAAGATAATATCACTAAGTGAAAATTAAAGAACAACCACGAGTTTTGCAAATTTAGTTTACATGAATTTATAGACAAAAAGAAAACACTATATGAGATTCACAGTAAGAGCCAACTAGATACCGAATTCTAGTTTCACCATGTGTATCATATCACAAGCTTTTCACAATGAGATAAATAGAATTTGGTTAAAGATTTTAACAACTTTTTTCTTATGTATCTTTATCTATTGTCTACTGCATTTTTGTTGGAATGAAATGAAATGAAATTAGTTCAACACAGTAATTTGGTGCTATGATCTTTTTTGGGTGGTTTATATTTCTGGTTGGGTAGATATTTTATATATTGCCAAATTAAGCTAATGATTTTCTATTCATCCTTGATACATTAAAATTATAGACATAAGATAATAGGATCTTAAATATTTGGTAATTTTAATGCGAAATACATATATGTTATCTTATTATAAAAGATTATAACGTAAAATTAAAATGTACGTTTATTACTGCTTTGCTTGAAAATCGTTCATTTCATTGTAAATATATGAAATGATAAGAATTATATGGTTCAAAGATGTTATCTTCAAATTTGTAAATCATAGTTTTAAACGAACTTTTATGTGTATTTTGTAAATTGTAATATTCATGTTTATTCATTAATAAAATAAGAGTGACGTTACATTCATTTTTTATTTTTACCTTCTAATTTTTATTTTCTGATGTGACACTCATGAATTAGTGAAATTAATGAGATAAATTATAAATAGTTAAAATAAATCATTAACTGTACTAATTAATCAATACTACGTCAGGAGATAAGAATACATGATAAACGTAGCATTACCCATAAAATAAACATTACAGTATAATGAGATAGATCAATCAAAGAGAGTGGAAATTTAATAATTTTTAAAAAAACATGGTCAAGGATTAAGCCATTTGTCCGTATTGATATATGAAAATATGGTTCTTAAACAATCCAAATATGGTTGAGAATCGTTAGAGTTCTTAAACGATCTAAATATGGTTTAGCGACCAAAATCAAACTATTTAGATCAATACAGAATAAAATCAAATTTACTTCTCGCCATCGATATATGCAAATGGGAACTTTTGCTTTCCCTCCGGCTTAATCACTTCTATGCCTTAACAATTACAATATGGTGATTTATGTTTCCGAATGAATTGTTTGACTTATAGGACCCCTCACAGAGATACGTGTGTTTATCTTCTTCTATCTAGAAGATATAAAGAGAAGTAAACGGGCATAATGAGGGTGTAGTTTCTTTGACAGAAACTGTTAAAAAACTAGACCGAAATCTTGTGAAAAACCAAACCCACAATATAAAAACCAGACCACAACTAACATAAATTACACAAGAATATATAAGGAAGTACGTGGAGATGAACCAATGTAATGAAAGTAGAAAAAGACCCAAAAGAAATTAGATAATTAATTAAAAAATTAGTTTTTCTCCAATGTGATGGGGCGATGATGATTCTGAGTTGGTAGTATGAAAATATATTTTACAATTTTTGAAATCTATAACATTAACAATATTATTACCATAACATAAATTTTTCTGTTACCTAATATCTTTTTGCCTCTTAATTTTCAGTGTGTTTGATTCTCACTTTTTTAGTTCAAGGGTGTAGGTATTGTATTGTTAATGTTCATGACTGTTAGATCTTTCTTGTTCTCTAGTTTTTAGTGTATAATTCCTCAGAAAATATGTATTTATTAAGTAATTTACTCTATTTTATGATCATTTAATTGTACAATTTTAGTTATAATTTTGTATCATAAATCATTGAATTTAGAATATGAATAAGGAAATGAAAGAGTATTAATCAAATTAGAAGACAAGGATAAAAAATACAAATCATATCCTATAATTATTATAGCTTTTTATTATTTTTCTAATATTACAGTATATAATATATATATGTGTGTGTGTGTGTGTGTGTGTGTGGTGTGTGTGTGTGTGTGTGTGTGTGTGTGTGTGTGTGTGTGTGTGTGTGTGTGTGTGTGTGGTGTGTGTGTGTGTGGTGTGTGTGTGTGTGTTGTGTGTGTGTGTGGTGTGTGTGTGTGGTGTGTGTGTGTGTGTGTGGTGTGTGTGTGTGTGTGGTGTGTGTGTGTGGTGTGTGTGTGTGGTGTGTGTGTGTGGTGTGTGTGTGTGTGTGTGGTGTGTGTGTGTGTGTGTGTGTGGTGTGTGTGTGTGGTGTGTGTGTGTGTGTGGTGTGTGTGTGTGTGTGTGGTGTGTGTGTGTGTGTGTGTGGTGTGTGTGTGTGTGTGTGGTGTGTGTGTGTGGTGTGTGTGTGTGGTGTGTGTGTGTGTGTGTGTGTGGTGTGTGTGTGTGTGTGTGTGGTGTGTGTGTGTGTGTTGTGTGTGTGTGTGTGTGGTGTGTGTGTGTGTGGTGTGTGTGTGTGGTGTGTGTGTGTGTGTGTGTGTGTGTGTGTGTGTGTGTGTGTGTGTGTGTGTGTGTGTGTGTGTGCGCGCGTGCGCGCATCGCTCGTGTTGTGCCTAGTTGATAACTCTTGAAAAAGAAATATTTTGGTTAATATTGATATAGAAAAATTACTTGATTCGAGTGAATATTGATTTATATAGGTCAAAATTATATGAATTGCTAAACGGTTCTATAGAATTATATGTTTCAAAGAATTAAATGATTTTATGTATATTTCCAGGAATATCAGATTATAGCACTAAAATAATTGTTTAAAATTTTGTAGAGACGCTAGTTGGATTATACAAATGGAAATCAAGAAGATGGAGAAAAAGATCTCATTGAAGAATTTAAATTGATACCCAACATGGAATCACCAGGGATTAAGGCAATAAAAAAATAATAATTTCAAGATTCAAGGAAGGAAAAATCGAAGGGATCAAAATGGGAGATTGAGGTGAAAGAAAAGGAGGTTGGCGAGAGCAAGAGAAACAGAGGGCTTTCAACTGGAAAAAAAATCTCAAGGAGAAGGGTTGTTGTTTTCGAATCTCAATGCATATTCTATGGATTTCTCTAACTTTTGATCATTTATGTTATGGATATTTTTGATACAATTGTTTTTGATAATTTTATGTTTATGGGCTAAGAACTCTTTTTGGTTAGAGAAGAAAATACTTATTACAATAATTTCATTGTTTGACAAATTTATTCATTTTTGTTTCAATAATTTATTTGATTATTATAGTTTAATTCAATCTATGTCAATGGACAATTTTGATTATATATGTTCATGTCGTATTGAGAAATATGTAAGACTTTGAGATGCAAGATAAATTATACGAATTTGAATTTTCCTAAGTTGTTAAGTTCAATTTGTATAATATTGAAAATAAGACATCCTTAAAGTTCGAATTAATCTTTCTCTATCTATAAATTGAAGAGAGATTAAATCAAACTACCGAGCAATTCGAAAAAATCTTAGTATTTATTAAATTCTTGTTGTTTGAACAAGTTGTTATAGCAATATGTGACTTTGGTATGAAACCTACGTAACAAAGAAATTAACCTTGACCAATATTCTCAATATCAAAACCAACCCAATTTTAATTTAGTTTGTTATTTTATATTTTCTTTAAAAAATCAAACCTGAGTTCGACTCTTACTTCTATTTATTACTTTGTTAGTGACATGCGCACTTCCATTAAGTATGAGTTTTTCACTAATTTTAGTGTACATAAAAAGCTCTTACTACCAAGATAATGTGTCTAAATAATTTTTTTAAAAAAGTTGTATTATTTGATAGTTGTTACTGTGATGGCTGCGGCCACAATCCCACATCACTTGGAGAAAAAATATGGATGAAATATATGTAAGAAAACCCTCCCAATATAGTAAGACGCATTTTTGGAGAAAAATTAGCAACGGAACCCATAAGAACTTCGTAGTTAAGAATGCTCCGGCGAGAGCAGTACCAAGTTGAGTGACCGACTGAGAAGTTCTTGTTGAAAACAAATCCATGAGGGCACGAGGGTTGCCCAAAGTGAACAATATCTTACTGGGGAAGAAGAGGTTCGTTACAAATAGTATCAGAGTCTGTGCCCAACATGTGGCCGACGGGGACGTCGGGCCTCCATGAGAGGGGTGTATTGTGATGGCTGCGGCTGCAATCCCACATCACTTGGAGAAAAAATATGGATGAAACATATGTAAGTAAACCCTCCCAAGATAGTAAAATGCGTTTTCAGAGCAAAATTGGCAACAGATCCCATAAGAACTCTGTAGTTAATAGTGCTCCGGCAAGGACAGTACCAAGTTGGGTGACCGACTGAGAAGTTTTCGTTGAAAACAAATCCGTGAGGGCCGAGGGTTGCCCAAATTGGACAATATCCTACTGGTGAGGAAGGGGTTTTTTACAGTTACACACTGGTTTAAACGATGAAATATTATATAAATTATAAAGATTGTGGGGAAAAAAGAAATTTATGGTACCAAAAAGGAAATATCCCATGTGAACAATTATAAAACGACAATGTCCTTATCTGTCATGTTATTTTTGATAGTTTGCTGCAATAATGGGTCTCCATTACTCTTGCTTTTGTCGTGTGATGTTAACTAGCATCTAACATTTCCGTTGTACAAGAAAATAGAATATTCTTCTTTAAATGATTCATTTTGTAAATAATCTTCAGTAATAATCTAGATCGATGAATGCTAACACAAATTTCATGTGATATTGTCATATTTTGATTGAAATCATTATTGCTTTATTCTCAGGTTTTACTCTGAAACATGTCTTACATACTTGTGAATTACTCACCTCTAACTAAAGTCATGTGAAATTTGGGGTTTTCTTGGTATTGACTAGGCTCCTCACAAGCACACAACAATCTGCCACAATCACCATGTTTGACGGTCAGAAGTGTGACAGTCTGTTCTGTGAAGGCAAGAACGATCTATAATTTTCTTGATTGTGAAAGCACAGATCATATAAATGGAAGTGTACAAATTTTACATTGATTGAAAGAGTGAAAATTAAGTGATTTATAAACAGACTTGCCGAAGCTTTCTTACTTAGAAATGGAGCTGAAAGAGACTTTTAGACTAAACCCAATTGCTCCTCTTCTCATACCTCGAGAATCCATGGGGGAAACAACTATCAATGGCTATTTCATACCCAAGAAAACTAGGGTTTTCGTCAATACTTGGGCCATCGGAAGAGACCCAAAAGTTTGGTCGGAGAATGTTCTGCAGTTTTACCCAGAAAGATTTCTTGAAAACACTGTCAGCATGATCGGGAGAGACTTCCAGTTCATGCCGTTCGGAGCTGGCCGGAGAGGGTGCCCGGGAATCAACGTGGGATTGATGACCGTGAAGTATGCTCTTGCTCAATTATTGCATTGCTTTGACTGGAATCTTCCTGCCGGCGTTCCCCCGGAAGACGTAGATATGAGTGAAAAGTACGGCGTTGCAATGACAAGAGCTAAGCCACTGTTTGCCATACCAACCAATCGCCTGCCTTGTTTGTCTACCTTGTAAGAATACCTGTAATAATAATCAATGTTATCTGTTTCAAGTTAATTAAATACCAAAAATGAACGTGTCATTTTTGATTTATTGGTCAAATCGGTGAAAGTTGAAAGTTACCGTAGTTAAATATGAAGTTTATGTGAGGTAAAATCAGAGGCACCACTGATGAAATTTTAGATAAAATTTGGACTTTTGACGAATTGGAATTCGAAGATTTATATAATACATTATTATTGTGTAGTATATTATAATTTAAATAAATATTTTTCTTATAGAAAGGGAGAAGATTTCTTTTTTCTCCTCCTTTTTGTTTGCACGCGAAGTGAGAAGAAGAGATGGCTCGGGAGAAATCCCAAGATGGAGGAGGAGATCTCGCGTTCGAATTGAATTTTTGTCGTGCTAATCTTTGACTTAATTCAATGGTATTTAAGGTACATTTTTTCTAACCCTATGTTTGTCGTGTTTGTATATTATATTTAGTGTGAGATGTTTTATTTTTCTCTGGTTATATATTGCATCATCTTATTATTTTGTTATCACTATATGAACTTCAATTTTTCTTGTGTGAGCTATAACTTTTATTTTGGTTAAATTTTCCGTTGCAAATCAAATTCTTCAGTTGGGCGGTCTTGTCCTCTTTGAATATCAGATTGTTCAACCTAAATTTATGTCTAGGTCAGTCTCTGGATCGTGACATTGCATGATTTATCAACAATTTCATAAAATTTTTATAATTTTATTATTTTGTGATCACTATATGAACTTTAGTCTTTTTTGTATGAGCTATAACTTTTATTTTGGTTAAATCTTTTGCTGAAAACCAAATTTTTCAATTGGGCGGTCTTGTCCTCTCCGAAGATCAAATTATTCGACCTGAATTTATGTATAGGTTTGTCTCTGAATCGTGACATTCCATGACTTATCAACAATTTCATATTTTCCTATATATAACAAACAATGTATTATTTTTATTATTATTTTTTTTGGATAAATGACATGTTCTCTCTTATATTTAATTTTGGAATACTTCAACCTTTTCTTTTGAGTAACCCACAAGTACGACTTATAACCTTTAGTGAATCAAACACTTTCGTTAATCAATCAGTTGAAAATAACACTTGTAACCCCTCTCTGTCTCCCTACCCACACACAAGCTCTTTCTCTCTTCTTTTAAGGGAGTAACATGTATTTTAACCCATTTTCATAAGTTTACAAATGAAAAAAAAAAAAACGTGTGGATCAGCCATGGTTGCTCGTGAGTTTTGGTCGTTTGCATGCACTGGTTGGTCGTCCTGTTTCATGCACGTGAGCAACTGAGTTTCTCGGAAAAAGGAAACAACAATAAGTCATATTTTAATATTTGATTTGGACTACAAACTAATCTAGATTAGTGAATGATAAACACGTTGAACCAAGACCATTTTCTAAGAGATTAAGACAAAAATAACTTAGATCATCAATTGTGACGTTTTAAATCCCTTAATATTACTAGTAATCAAAGGTCTGCTACTACTGAATATACAATTACGTTTTCATATTTGGCGACAATTTATGATTACAAACGCGGTATGTTGGGGATGTAGACCATATCAATATTGGCTAAAATAAGACTTAAGTGGGTCTTTTTATATGAAGAGTTGTATGCAGATGAAGATGCCTCTTTTTTGTTTTACCATTTTATGGAGGAATAGACCATACACTGCTTTATTTATTTTGTCTTCTTTATTTTTAGTATGATTGAGTAATCTTTGAGTATGGCCAAACCGCTGCTCAAACCGGGCTGGTCCCCATCAACTTTTTTTAACAGGCATATGCCACCCTGTCAACAAGTTTTTAGTTGGCGTTC
This sequence comes from Begonia masoniana, assembly GCA_022432975.1. Lineage (NCBI taxonomy): Eukaryota > Viridiplantae > Streptophyta > Magnoliopsida > Cucurbitales > Begoniaceae > Begonia > Begonia masoniana. The sequence goes on along the minus strand of CM039513.1, from coordinate 45,141,778 downwards.
TGTTAAATTTAATAAATTATTGATTGTTGATCGACTGTCGTAGACTCGTGGACCTGACCTCACAGATTATATAATCATGACTAAATATTAGGTAATTCAACTCGACGTTTTGTTCAACCATTACAAATATTATAATCAAATCACTGGACAACCTAACAATCGATTAAAAAAAATTATTAACACTCTCTTACCGCTCACCCTTAGATTCATGGATGAATCCAAGCTTCTAAGCAATTTGAGGCTCGAAAACGAATCCTTAAATTCCCATTTATTTTCCTCCATTTTTTTCTTCTCCGCTCTCTCCCTCATCCTTTCTCTTTGGACAAGAACAACACCAAAACAACCTCCAATCCATTTTACTACCTTTAAAGATCAAATCCAAATTTTTCGATTTAGCCTGAAACGTCCATTCTTTACACTTTTGACCCCCCCAATTTAAATTTCACTTTCCTTTAATTCACCACTCTATTGCTTATGTTCAAAGGTATATAAATTACACAAGGATATAAGATCTACCAAAAATAGGGGCATATTGCATAGCTTTTGTCAATTATTGGGCCATTGATGCGTTTATAATAAGATATAAAATTTTGCTCTAGAGTTACTTGAGATGCTTATCATGACAGTAGCATTGCAAACCATTTTAAGGTATTAAACTAGACATCTTAAATTAGAAAATATTTATCTATACTCTATTCGTAAGGATAGCTCATTTAACTCGTTAAGTTTGGTGAGTCGGACATTTTTAGGTTCAGCTCAGCTCGGCTGACTCATTTGTCACTTCTAGTCTAAACCAACTAAAAACAACCGAAAACTAATTCCATATTGAATCAAACCAAGTCAAAACCAAAAAAAAAAAAAAAAAAAAAAATCTCAGGTTGGTGTAACATTCTAAAATTTTATCCCCAAATTAAGGATTTAATTTCTACAAAATCTCAATTAAAAATTTTAATTAACATGCAACTAAATGCTTGTCCTAAATTAAAATAGATTTAATTAATCCTAAATTGAATTCTAATCAACAACTTCAACGAAATTGATTTCCAAATTAAAACATAAGGTAGCAAAACATAAATACAAAATTAAATTCTTCCTAAACCAGTTCAAATATGTCGTTCCACCTAAGGAAACATTCATCCAATTAATGTTGATATTCAACCGAAAATTTAAGGAAACAAACAGAAAGTCATTTCCTTCCTAATTCTTCATTAAATCTGACCAAATTGGGGGTCAGTTTCGTATCATTCTTTCTAAGGAAAGAATGGAAATCCTTCCCTATTAATCAAGCTAGCTCTATGAGGAAGAAATCACTCAAACTTCTCTCTCGCTCTCGTTTTGAAAACCAAAGAAGCTCTTACCATATCCCGCTCGACCTCCGACCACTGTGAACTATCCAAAATTCAACGAATATATCGGAGGAAGAAGAATCGCAGTTTCGACCTCCAACGACAAACTTTCTCTCTCGGCCGAACTTCACTTCGTGACGGAGACTCCTTTTCGACCGAACCGACAATCACCATCGACGTAAGGTTCCCTCCCTCTCACTTTGTGTTCCCTCTCCCTTGTCTGTCTCTCTCTTACGCCCACTCTCACAGAATAGAAGACGAAGGGAAAGATGAGATGTTGGTTCAGAATTTTAATTCTGAACCTAACCTAATTTAACCTGTTCAACCGAACCAGATCTATACCAACTGAACTGGACTCGACCCAAATTCTATTCTGAATTTTTACCGGACCCATTCAATACTTAAACGGTAAGAAATTTCTGCCCATATCTTTATGAAGTTGGAATTATTTAAGTGAATTTTTTTTTTTTAATATCAACATTCAATTTAGGCAGAAAAACTCCCGAAAATTGTCCGAATCGATCTAAATCGGTCCAACCGACCTGATCCGACCTAACCTAAGAGTACACGATATTGTTGGAATATTGAAAGAATCCTGATAATTCTAACTGCTCGAAATCTAGGTAAGTGAAAATATAACTTTTTCAACTTTTTGGCTATGACTCTACATCACAAGAAATTATATTATTTTTTTATAACTGTTTTATCACACGAATTGATATTTGAGCATGCATATTTAGAAATTGATGTTAGTGATTTTATACACCTAACACAAGTGCATATGTCATTAACGAAGTAATTAAGTAATTAAAAGTCGATCCCACGAGGATATTCTTAATCAAAGTTATTTCGCTATAGAAATTTCAATAAAACTGAAAATGAAAATATTGAAAATAGATGACTGGCAAGGAATAATAAAATAAATTTACTCAGAATTAATATAGACTCAAATTGAAATGAATTAGAAAGATAAATTTGGTAAAAGCCTTGGTTATGGTTGATTTCCTCATTACATGGCTTTGACTACTGATGCTACGGGTGTAACACCCCTAAAACTGTACCCGTTTTTCCCGTATTATTTTTTTTTTCCTATTAAATTTAATTAAACTTTAAGTGGAAGCTAAACCGAAATCGAAACCAGAATCGAAATCGGAATTGAAAACTAACCTTTAAAACAATTTAAATAAAACTTTTAAAACAATTAAATTAAATCAATTAAAATATTAAAACATTTAATGGAAATCAAAGCAGGGGCAGAATCGGAATTGGGCTGCCAAAAGGAGGCAGCGATCGATCTCTGTAAAATACAGAGATCGATCGCTGCATGCTTGCTTGCATGCAAGCGATCGATTTCTGCTGAAAAGCAGAAATCGATCGCTGCATGCTATGCAGCGATCCTCCTTCCTTCGTTCACTCCAGCACTTCAGCACTTAACCATTTTACATTTAACATATCTGTTTGCTCTCTGGAATCCGATTTCCAGAGAGCAAACCTCCTTTTCTTTGCACCAAATTGTCATATAACTCACAACTTAAATCTACTTAAATCCAATTTAAATGTATTCTAAACTCAATCGACTTGAGTCGGACTTTGCGAAGTCCAATTGCATGGATAGCTCTAAAAACCGAGCTTATCCGTAACAAATCCTAAAGTCATTTAAGACGTTTTCGTAACATTTAAACGCAGTTTAAACCCAAAATATTTCTATATAACGTTAAATACAATTTAAACCAAGCAGTTCCAGAATTTCTATACTATACATCTATACATATTCTATCAATTATCCCAAAACGTTCCCCAAACCCTCAAAACTATACATACTTCCCACGGGTCGGTTACGCCTCGACTGCGCCAGCACACCACCGCAGCCATCATCCGTCAACTGAGCTATGCCTCAGGTAGAGGAACGTCGTCCTCACCTGGTATCTCGTAGTCTATGTCACCTACACCATACATAAACACACTATGAGATAAATCTCAGTAAGCCCTAGTAAATGCGATGCATGCTGTGCTATGAGTTCGATAAATCATTCTTTATTTTATCTTTCTATGCAATGCTCTGTAGGTGTCACCGAGATCCTATACCCTCTAACCAGAGAGAGCTCATCCAGCGGGCGGACTACTCTTTCCAGCTAGAGGAGGGGGGTACACGCTTACAATCCGTACAGCCGTGCCTGAGCCCCACCTCGCGTGACCTGTATCTGTATGCCTTTCGGCCTGTAAGCCTTTCGGCCGGTGTACTGTAAGCCTTTCGGCCGTGAACTGTAAGCCTTTCGGCCGTGAACTGTAAGCCTTTCGGCCGTGAACTGTAAGCCTTTCGGCCGTGCACTGTAAGCCTTTCGGCCGATGCTATGCTTTACGTTATCTTTAAAACTCTGTGCGGAAATTCGTTTTCATGCTTTTCTTTAAAACCAAGTGATGCGTGAACAGTTCAATATCATACAATAAACAAGCAACACATAGACCATCGGGACTTTAAAAAAAAAACGTAAACTATAAACTCCTAAGACCTAGCTACCCAAACCGAGCAAAACTAACTAAAGGCATCTCCAAAACGCCTCGAGACGACACGATGTACGGTGTAGGCCGATTTGGCCAAAGAAAATCACGAGAACTTACCTCGCGTCCAAAGCAGCTTAAACCCGTCCACGAGCACTGTTTACCTAAGCAATTTACAAGGATTTACGTTAAACAAGTTTATTCAAAAATCTCGAAATTTCGTAAATTCTAACATTTTTCCTAAATCGATTAGATTCGTCCAAATACGTCCAATACGTTCAATATTTACTTAATCATTGACAACCTATCGATTACGAGCCCTAGATCTCGTTTTTAATCGAAAACCTAAACGAACCTAAACGTTTAAAACTTTACGAAACTCGGATTTCAATGTTCTAAAACTATAGAGACTTACCGAGAACGTCGATTGGAGGAGAACGCGTGAAGAAAACGAGACGAACGGAAGGAAAATCGGAGTCGGAATGGTTGAAACCCTTGGCGGACAGAGAGTTCGCGAGAGAGAGGAAAAGAAAATGTGTTCTGGCGTGAGAAGTGGAGAGGAAAGAAGAGAATTAGGTTTTTATGAAAATTTCACTTTGCAAAAGACCGTTTTGCCCTTTATTGATTTCTATAACTAATTCGTCATTCGTTTCGTTAATCGTCTAACCATTCGACTTTTCCAAACGTCCTTACTTCACCAATATGTCTAACTTATTATTTGGGACCTAACGAAACTATCCGTTCGCAAAACGGACTTCGTTTGCTATATTTACGAGAACGTCTTTTACATCACGCAAAGTGTATTTACTCGGAATATAGCGTCACTATTCCGAAAATTCTCCAAAATTCCTTAAAATTCTAATTATTCGTTAGGATCATAATGGCGCTTTCTTTTCGTGAAACAGACCTGATTTGACATATTTACCAAAAATGGCATTATATAATAAAATAACAATATAATATAATATATCCGAAATCCGTACATGCTGGGTATTACAACGGGAATGTTACAGCATTGATCACAGAACAACAAGATCTAATTATATTTCTAGGGTGCTGTCGAATTGTCTGGTTAAATTCGTTTCGGAATTTCTTTTCAGCTTTGAAAAGGTAAAAATTTAATCTGAATTTTCATGTAAACCTATTATTAATGCCAAATAAATTAATATTAGCTACTTTGCAACAATTTTAATTTATTTAATTACTCATGCATCTTCAATTCCTATTTACCTATCGATACAATAGGAACATGTGAAATCAAATTTGTCTATCGACACAATTTGAATTATGCAATCAAAATCATGAGAAATTATTCGGCGAAAATTACGTAACATTCATAGATCAAAATAAAAACATTTAATGAGTACTTTCTCTACTAACAAAGATAAAAAGAACTAGCCTAAAATCATAGTATTAAAACCAACAATAATAATAATATTCGTTAGAAGAACAATAAAAACTGAGAGAGAAGAAGAAGAAATCTCGTTGATATCTCTGTCGTGGCCAAGTAAAATCTTCTCAGGTCTTCTCCTTCAGCGTGTGAAGTCTCTCTCCTTTCCCTCTCTCTCCAGATCTCCTTCTATTTGTTTACTTTTCTTGATTTTAGCCTCCTTTCTCTCTCTCTTCCGATTCAGATTGATTCTTTAGCCAAATTCTCCTCTTTTTCCATAATTCTATCTTTTATTTTTGGTAAAAATAATCTTTTGGAGATTTATCTTATCTCTCTTCATAATCTTCATCTTTTTAATTTGTTTCTTTATTAAAACACCAATCTTTTTCGTTTTATTTTCCTGCTAATAAATCTGCATACAAAATTCAAATTAGTTGTAGGAAAAATTCAAATGAGTTTGGACCGAGGACCAGATCGTGGTCCAAAGAATTGGGACAGAAACCGGCGATCCGATTCGGTTCTCAATCCACGGGCCAATTCTTCCCACCCCTAGTAGCGAGACGAGCAAGCCCGTCCATTAAACATCTCTAAAAACATGTGTATGGGAAAGTTCACGTGGCAAATAATTAGTTATTTTTAGGAATTAATTAATTGGAAAGTGCGTGACCAAATGGTTTAGGTTTTTGTTTAATTTAGAGAACAAGTTATTTGACTCGGTGGGTCTATGGGTATAATATTTTTAAAGGATCCTAGACTTCAATGTGGTCAATTCCATGAGATTCCATAATGTGAACAATTTAACAAGTTTGTAATTTAAAATCAAACATTAAATAATTTAATATCTTGTTCATATTCTTAATTGTAGTTAATGTTCTGTTTATTGAGTATTTAAAGCATAAAAACAATGGTCTTTGTAAAGAGAGGTCATGGCTCAGCATCGCAGCACCTAATTAGGAAAGCGACCCTAGTTAATAAGGGTCAAAATGTAATTATAAACAAGGATAAGGCACAAATTAATTTCTCTAAACATTAGGAAGTTGGTTCAACTTAAAGTCTAAACTTTTTTTTTTTTTTTTTTTTTGTAATAAAGTTTGGGATTTGTTCAATTTAAATAATGAATTTTTTTTAAAACAAAATGAACTTCAAACTTTACATCATGAGCAAATAAGATCTTACTCAGTTTTTCTATGATCGTCCACATTGGTTTCTTGGTCTTTTCTTATTTCAACCTGCACCTCTTTTGTACAAGAAAATAGACAGACCACGTTGAAAATAATAGCAATATAGTAGAATAATGTTAAGTTTACTATTTAATTCTTGATTTATAGCATGACAATAATTGTGTTCTGTCATAGATAAATTATTATCACATTAGAAGGTAAGAATTACTATGATATTAATCTCATTTTTCATTCTGCGTAGTTATAAGAATTATTTGAAAGTTAATATTAGGATGTCAATTGTTGACATGTCAAACAATAATTAGTCCAATTAATAATTAATTATATTAACTGTACTTTAATTGTATCAATCATTGTTTGATGGTCATTAAGTATTTTAAAATAGTAAAATAAGAAAATAAATGTAACATTATTCATTGGCGATTACCCTCTAAACGCACGAGCTAAATTCCAGTTTGGTCGTTAGTCTTTATGAATTTTGACGTTGTGTTTGATTATTCACAATTTATTTTCGAGTGCACATCAATTGTGGAGTGAGAATTTAACATGTGTGGGCAAATATGATGAATCTAATTTCTTAAATTAAGTAACCTAAAATGGCAATACCCAACTGGCCATAGCCATCTTGACTTGCTATAAATACAGTCAGACTCTTCTCCACAAGAGCACTGAAAACAGAAAAGACTGTAAGCAATGGAATCCTTATGCTCACCCATTCTGCTCTTACCCTTTCTCGCTGCCCTTTTTTGGACTTTTCTCCGCCTTCTCCCCACCGCCTCTTGGCCGGAGAAAAGCGGTGGAGAAGTCCAGAAGCGTCCTCCCGGTCCTCCATGCCTTCCCATCCTCGGAAACATGCACCTTCTAGGATTTCTTCCTCACAGAGCGCTAAATAGCCTCGCCAAAACCTACGGCCCTATCATGTCTATACAGCTCGGAAGAGTTCCGGCACTCGTCGTCTCGTCTCCTGACGCGGCGGAGCAGTTTCTGAAGGCCTACGATGCAACCTTCGCTTGCCGGCCGAGGATGGAGGCCCCCGATCAAATGACGTACGGAAGCAAGGGAATGATCTTTACGCATTACGGTCCTTACTATCGAGGCGTGAAGAAGATATGCCATTCCAATCTTCTGAGCAGATCTAAAGTCGACGAGATGAAGAGTATGAGGAAAGAGGAGGTGGCGATATTGATAGAGAAGCTCAGAAGGGCAGCAATGGCGGATAAGGTTGTGAATCTGAGCGCAAATGTGACTGAACTGATCGAGAACATGACTTTCAGAATGGTTTTAGGGAAGAAGAAGGACGAACGATTCGATTTGAGAGAGATTGTCAGAGAAGTTATCAAATTAACAGGAGCTATCAATATTGCAGACTACCTCCCAACTCCTCGCTTTTTGGATATGCAGGTAACAGTACTTCGCCATGAACAGTCCTTCGCTTTCCATGCATAAATTTGATATTTTCTACTGTATAAAACATTCTCTTTTCTGTTTCGTTTTTCGTTACAGGGACTGAGAAAGAGACTGAAGAGAATAACCAGAGAGATAGAAAATATGTTAGAGACGATCATCGAAGAACACCAAGAAAAATCTTCTCACGGGATCGAAGAAGAGAAACCGAGCGACTTCATTGACAGTTTGTTGATTTCGATGATTGAACAGCCCATGAATCCTGAGGATCGTGCATCCATGATCGACAGAGAAAACGTCAAATCAGTGGCTTTAGAGATTATTGCCGCTGCAATTAGTACTTCACCTACAGTGATTGATTGGACCTTGTCGGAGCTTCTCCGACATCCAAGGGTAATGAAACTTGCTCAACAAGAGCTGCAGAACGTCGTCGGAATGGACCGTATGGTGGAGGAAACAGACTTGCCGAAGCTTTCTTACATGGAAATGGTACTGAAAGAGACTTTTAGACTAAACCCAATTGCTCCTCTTCTCATACCTAGAGAATCCATGGAGGAAACAACTATCAATGGCTATTTCATCCCCAAGAAAACTAGGGTTTTCGTCAATACTTGGGCCATCGGAAGAGACCCAAAAGTTTGGTCGGAGAATGTTCTGCAGTTTTACCCAGAAAGATTTCTTGAAAACACTGTCAACATGATCGGGAGAGACTTCCAGTTCATGCCGTTCGGAGCTGGCCGGAGAGGGTGCCCGGGAATCAACGTGGGATTGATGACCGTGAAGTATGCTCTTGCTCAATTATTGCATTGCTTTAACTGGAATCTTCCCGCTGGCGTTCTCCCGGAAGACGTAGATATGAGTGAAAAGTATGGCGTTGCAATGACAAGAGCTAAGCCACTGTTTGCCATACCAACCAATCGCCTCCCTTGTTTGTCTACCTTGTAATAATAATGTTATCTGTTTCAAGTTAATTAAATAACAAAAATGAACACGTGTCATTTTTGATTTATTGGTCAAATCGGTGAAAGTTGAAAGTTACCGTAGTTAAATATGAAGTTTAGGTGAGGTAAAACGGGAGGTATCTCGGATGAAATTTTAGATAAAATTTGAACTTTTGACGAATGGGAATTCCAAGATTTATATAATAAATTATTGTGTAGTATATTATAAATTAAATAAATTTAAATAAATTTTTTTTCTTATAGAACGGGAGAAGATTTATTTATCTCCTCTTTTGTGTCTGTTCGCGAAGAGAGAAGACATGGCTCGGGAGAAATCCCGAGAGAGGGAGGAGGAGATCTCGCATTCGATTTGAATTTTCGTTGTGCTAATCTTTGACTTAATTCAATGGCATTTTCTCGTGTTTGTATATTATATTTAGTGTGAGATGTTTTATTTTGCTCTGGTTATATATTGCATTATCTTATTATTTTGTTATCACTGTATGAATTTCAATTTTTCTTGTGTGAGCTATAATTTTTATTTTCGTTAAATCTTCCGCTGCAAACCAAATTCTTCAGTTGGTCAGTCTTGTCCTTTTCAAAGATCAGATTGTTCGACCTAAATTTATGTCTAAGTCGGTCTATGGATCACGACATTGCGTAACTTATCAACAATTCCATATGACTTTTATCATCTTATTATTTTGTGATCTCTTATATTTACGAATACTTCAATCATTTCTTTTGAGTAACCCACAAGTACAACTAATAACCTCTAGTGAATCAAACACTTTCGTTGATCAATCCGTTGAAAATAACACTTGCTACCCCTCTCTGTCTCCCCACCCACACACAAGCTCTTTCTCTCTTCTTTTAAGGGAGTAACGTGTATTTTAACCTATTTTCATAAACTTACAAAAAAAAAAACAAAAACTGTGTGGATCAGCTATGGTTGCTTTTGAGTTTTGGTCGTTTGCAATTACTGGTTGGTCGTCCTGTTTCATGCACGTGAGCAACTGAGTTTCTCGGAAAAAGGAAATAACAATAAGTCATATTTTAATATTTGATTTGGACTATAAACTCATCTAGATTAGTGAATGGTACACACGTTGAACCAAGACCATTTTCTGAAGAGATTAAGACAAAAATAACTTGGATCATCAATTGAGACGTTTTATACAAAATGTTAAATTTTACGTTTTCATATTTGGGGCTGTAGACCATATCAATATTGGCTAAAATAAGACTTAAGTGGGTCTTTTTTATATGAAGAGTTCTAAGCAGATAGAGATTCCTCTTTTGGTTTTACGATTTGCTGGAGGAATAGACCATACACTGCTCTGCCTGGGCCTGAAATATGCCATTTATTTATTTATTTTGTCTTCTTTTTTTAGTATTATTGAGGAATCTTTGAGTATGGCCAAACCGCGGCCCAGACCGGGCTGGTCCCCGCCAACTTTTTTTGACCGGCATATGCCACCCTGTCAACATGTTTTCTGTTGGCATTCCGTTAAATTTAATAAATTACTGATTGTCGATCAACAGTCATAAACTCGTGAATCTGACCTCGCGAATCATATGATCATGATTAAAGATTAGGTAATTCATCTCGACATTTCGTTTAACTACTACAAAAATTATAACCAGATCACTGGACAACCTAACCATCGATTGGAAAATATTATTAGCACTCTCTTACCGCTCACCCTTAGATTCCTGTATGAACCGAAGCTTCTAAGCAATTTGAGGCTCGAAAATGACTCTTTAAATCCTCATTTATTTTCCTCCCTTTTTCTCTTCTCCGCTCTCTCCCTCATCCTTTCTCATTTGGACAAGAACAACCACAAAACAACCTCCAATCCATTTTACTACCTTTAAAAACCAAATCCAAATTTTTCGATTTAGCCTGAAACGTCCATTCTTTACATACACTTTTCTTTAATTCACCACTCTATTGCTCATGTTCAAAGGTATATAAATTGCACAAGGATATAAATCCACAACTCAACAGTACACTCATCCCTGTTTCACCTGAAATACAGTTACGTGACACCCTTTGTTAATGACAATGAAGTGTACTAAAAATAAAGTCAGATTCATTCAAAATTTACATGAACTGAATATTTGTTCAGGAGGATAGACAGACAATGACTAGTTTTTCTTCTTCTACTGGTCTTGTCCTAATTAGTACTTGTGCTCATGTTTTGCCAACTTAGATTCTGTTGACTTTGTTTATACATTTACATTCACTTGAGTTGAAATGCATTGCGACTTATCGAACATTTTAATCTTAAGGTTCTGGAGCAAATGTTAAAGTATTAGATGTATTGGAGATTTGGTGCTAGAATGACATCTTTAATGGTGGATCATTCAATGAAAGAATAGGATTCTCGAGTCTCATCCTAAACTAGCGGCCACTGATGTTGTATAATTGTGTTAGGAAGGCATTGATGTTGTATAATTTTTATAGTTCATGTTCATGTATTGATCATCAGGATTTTTATGCTCATGATGCTGGAGGCTATGAATTTGATCGTCAGGCTAGTAAGTCTGGGATATATTGGGTTGGGGGGTAGTCAATGTAAAGAATCTTTTGTTTATTTCTTTACCATGTCATTGCAGATTAAAGGGATTCATGGATCACTGGAAAAAATAAACCTCGATGATGAGTTTGCAAGATGAGAGAGAGAGAGAGAGAGAGAGAGAGAGAGAGTCGTAAACTCTTGCTTTCCTTCGTCATCAACTTTTACTTTCCTTGAGCTTCTTTTGCGTTGCCAAAGACACACACGAGCTCAAGAGACAAAGCAACTGCAAGGCCGCACATTAGGGGTGTGCAAACCGAACCGAAACCGATGAACTGAACCGGAACCGGTGAAATAGGTTCGGTTCGGATCGGTTTTGATTATTTGGAAACCGATCTTCGGTTTCATTTTGTGGGAACCGCTTAATTAGGTTCGGTTTTCGGTTTGGATCGGTCAAAACCGATACAAACCGAACCGAACCGATTTTGTACAAAGAAATTTTAATTATTAAAAAAATAATAAAAAAAATTTAATAATTAAAATTGCTTTTGTTATGATATTACTTTTATTTTTTAAAAGAATTTATTGTAATTTTGACTTTACATTTTGTTTTTTATTCTTCTAATACTTTTTTTTTATATTTGACTATATATCTAAGTTTTTTATCTGCTCCAATTTAAATTTATATTATTTATTTTTTTGGAAAATAAGTTGTAGAACCAGAACCAGAACCGAACCGAAACCGGTTTTACACACCCCTACCGCACATGCATGATGCATGGGAAAACACATTCCCGATTGGGTAGGGGCACGACTGGTTCGATCCGGTTTCGTCCCTGAATTGTGATCTCAAGTTTCTAGTTTTTGGAATCAAAATAAGAATCACCAAGTTGGGGAACCGAACCAAACCAAATCAAACTGATTTTCATAGTTTGGTTCTTGTTCAATTTTGAAATTAAATAATAATGAGTTGAAATATATATATAATGAACTGAGTTTTCATGATTGGACCGTATCAAGATTTATTTTTGGGTTTGGGTCGTGTTTAGGGTAAAATTGACTTGGATTTCTTCAGCCCCACAGTTTGAGTTCGCTATGCTTCAGTACGGTTTTCACCATATTTGACATTTTAAAATCGTGAACTAAATCTTGCAAACTTGAGTCCACGTTTTATTTTTATTTTTTATTTTTATGATTGGCTAAAATAAGTCTTAATATGAAGAGTTCTAAGCAGATGAAGATTCCTCTTTTTGTTTTACCATTTTTTCTGGAGGAATAGACCATACACTGCTGCAGCTGGGCGTGAAATATGCCATTTATTTATTTATTTTGTCTTCTTGTTTTTAGTATGATTGAGGAATCTTCTAGTATGGCCAAACCGGGGCTCAGACCGGGCTGGTCCCTGCCAACTTTTTTTGGCAGGCACATGCCATGTTGTCAACAGGTTTTCGGTTGGGTTCTGTTAAATTTAATAAATTATTGATTGTCGGTCAACAGTCATAGACTCGTGGATCTGACCTCGTAGATCATATGATCATAACTGAAGATTAGGTAATTCAACTCGACGTTTCGTTTAACTATTACAAAGATTATAATCAAATCACTGGACAACCTAACCATCGATCGGAAAATACTATTAACACTCTCTTACCGCTCACCTTTGGATTCGTGCATGAATCCAAGCTTCTAAGCAATTTAAGGCTCGAAAACGACTCCTTAAATCCCCATTTATTTTCCTCCATTTCTTTCTTCTCTGGGCGGGTCCTCGCCAACTTTTATTGACCAGCATATGACATGCTGTCAACAGGTTTTCGGTTGCCGTTCCGTTAAATTTAATAAATTATTGATTGTCGATCATCAGTCATAGACTTGTAAACCTGACCTCGCAGATCATATGATCATGACTAAAGATTAGGTAATTCAACTAGACGTTTCGTTTAACTATTACAAAAATTATAATCAAATCACTGGACAACCTAACCATCGATTGTAAAATACTATTAACACTCTCTTACCGCTCACCCTTAGATTCCTGTATGAATCGAAGCTTCTAAGCGCTCGAAAACGACTCCTTAAATTCCCGTTTATTTTCCTCTCTTTCTCTCTTCTTCGGTCTCTCCCTCATCCTTTCTCTTTGGACAAGAACAACACCAAAACAACCTCCAATCCATTTTACCACCTTTAAAAACCAAATCCAATATTTTCGATTTAGCCTGAAACGTCCATTCTTTACACTTTTGACCCCCCCAATTTAAATTACACTTTCCTTTAATTCACCACTCTATTCCTTATGTTCAAAGGTATATAAATTACACAAGGATATGAATCCACCAAAAATAGGGACATATTACATAGCTTTAGTCAATTATTGGGTCATTGGATGTGTTTGTAATAAGGTATAAAATTTTGCTCTAGAGTTACTAGTGATGCTTATCATGACAGTAGCATTGCAAGCCATTTTAAGGTATTAAACTAGACATCTTAAATTATTTATCTATACTCAGGTTCGTTAGGATAGCTCATTTAACTCGCTAAGTTTGGTGAACCGGACATTTTTAGGCCCAGCTCGGCTGAACCGACTCGTTTGTCACTTCTAGCCTAAACCAACTCAAAACTGTTTCCATATTGAATCAAACTATGTCAACCAAAAAAAAAATCTATGATTGGGAACGGAAACCGATTAGAATTGAAACTATGAGTAATGCTACGTTTACTTTCGTATTCTTCTACTTTAAAATACTCGTTAGCCTGTTAAACAATAATTGATGCAATTAAATTATAATACCATTTTAGAATGTCGAAGTTGAGATTACAAGACAAGTGATGGTGCTATTCTTTAAAATCAAAGGAACTGCCTTCTGATTATGTCCTGCCTTCTGAATCTGTAACCTCAACCCAACTACACCCTAAATCTTTCTTCAATCCTCGATCCCGTACCAAGTCCCGCAAATGCTCGATTTCATTCCACATCCCAAACCTCGCGTACAAATTTGACAGCATTACATAGATTCCAGCATTGCTCGGATCGAATTCAAGAGCCTTACTAGCGGCCAAATTTCCCAGTTTGACATTCCCATGTTCCATACAGGCGCTAAGAAAAGAGCCCCATAAGGAAACACTGGCATTGCCATGTCCTTTTCTTTCCATGGCAGTCAGCAACTTCCATGCTCTGTCCAGCTCTCCAGCCCTGCAAAGCACGTCAATCAAACAACTATAATGCTCAGGCCGAGGATCCACCCCAAACTCAGTCACCATGGAGTCAAAATACTCGACCCCGAGGCTCACTTGACCGGTATGACCACAAGCCGAGATGACAGTCACAAAAGCCACCGCATCTGGTCTAATCCCGTCTATTAACATCTCATTATACAGTCCAATCACTTTCTGATAACACCCATTTTTGCCATACACACCTAGAATTGAAGTCCATAAAACGATATCTCTATTTCTCCCTTCTCTCTGTTCAAGTCCAGAGACATTGAAGACTTGCCAGGCCTTTTCGACCATACCACACTTGCCATACATTTCAATCAATGAACTTTGCAGGAAAACATCACTAACCACATCAGATATTGTACGGATCAAATACCCATGAACTTGCCTACCCAATTCTATGGCAGAAAAACCAGTACAAGCACGTAAAGTCGCTGAGAGTGTAAAGTGATCGTACCTCAAATTCAAGATTGGCATCTTCTGAACAAGTTCCAGTCCCTCAATCCACATCTTAGACTCGCCGTAGCCTGACATCAGAGCATTTGCACAGACGGTGTTCTTCACAGGAATTTCATCAAACACCTGTACTGCGTCATTGAGCATCAACGTCTTGGCGTACATGTCAATCAGAGCACTGCCCAGAAACGGACTTGACCACCAGCCTGATTTCATTATCAGGGCGTGCAACTGTCTCCCAAATCGGTTGTCTCCAACAAAAGATGAAGCCACAAACGAGCTACATAATGAATATGTATCAATAGGAACGCCATGAGTGTGCATGAAAGAGAAGGTCGTGAGAGCATAATATGCAAACCCATCACGAGCTAAGGCAGATATTATAACGTTGAAGGCTAATGAGTTTCTGGGGTCGATGCACTTGAAGAATCTGGCTAGGTTCTGAGGGCTGAATTTCTGGACTATTGAGGAGTAGGACAGTATGAGGTGAGGAAGAAGATTGAAGGAGGTAAAAAGCAAGCAGCTTCTTATTAGGTGGGCGTGGATCCTCTTAACGGCACAGAGGTTGTTGATACGAGAACAATGGCGTAAGAAGGAGATGATTGAACAACAATTTTGTCCAATATGCGACCGGATTTGGGTTGACATAAAAATGTTCTCACAAAATCTGTAGTATACTCAGCGCAATAGTCAATTTCTGGTCAAACCAAGATGACTGAGATATCCAATAGATAGAGATGAAAAAACCCGGTCGGCTGCTCGATAAGTCCCCTCATTTGTCACCTTAATTATAAATAATTAACAATTAAATAAGTGTCAATTTAATTAATATATGCATAATTTGTAATGATATCTGTGTGATCATTTGTATGAAATCATCTAAAATAATTTTTTTTTTTAACTACATGTCATTTTATTTATTAATAAAATAATTCTATTAACTAAACCATTAATTATTATATTTTGATATTATAATGATAAATAAGGATTATAATTTTAACAATTTAATTTTTTTAAAAATATACATTGAATTTATATAAATTAAAAATATTTATTTATGTTTGGTTCGTTAAGACTCGATTAGCCGGATCAACTTGACTCGTTTAATATTAGCTCGTAAACCAACTCGGGTCAAAATATTTTTTTGGTCTGGCTTATTAGGCTCGACTTATTAACTCAGCTCGTTTAACTAATTAAGTTTGGTGAGCCAGATTTTTTCAAACTTGATCCTCTCGTTTGTCATATTTACAAATAGACGGTGATTGCGTCCTTCCCCCCAAGTTTCACTAAACCCATAACCCAAGTAAATCTTGGGTTTGGGAATTAGGGTTTGGTGAGGAAATGATCATGGAAGGAGGAGCAACTGTGGTATAACCCTTGTGAATATCAACTGTTCCAACAGCCACTTGAGCAACGCTTGGGTGCAGGGCAAAGCACACAAATGTCTGTCTTTCTATATTGTTCCTGTCTTGTTTTTCTCAATTTTCCAAGGTTATACACCCCGAGAAAGAATCGTTAGAACAATCGATCATAATGCCGCAGAACATGATTTCCTTAGAAAACAATCTACTTCTGTTTCATCCACTCGTCCCAGAAAGTAGTTTAACCGAATCAAAACTCATCAAATCAACAACCCTTTCTGAGTTTTATTAAAGATATCTAAGTCAAAAGTTAATTCTTCTCAAACAAGTTTAAGAAAAAAAAAAAAAAAGAGTACCAAGTGGAGGCATCTTCATTCGTGGCATAGAAAATGCCACCAGCTTCCCACATTTACTACTCGGTTGCTTGCACGTGTTGCGAAGCTTCATCGCGGTTTATTTTTTCCAGGGCTGATATCCTACTGTCCAGTGATCCATGAATCCCTTTAATCTGCAATGACATGGTAAAGAAATAAACAAAAGATTACACCCCAAACCAACACATCTCAGAGAACGATGAGGCTATCAGATGGAAAAAAAAAACTAATTGTATACTCAATTTACATTTACTTGTGTGGTCATTAGTAAACAAAGGGAAGAAAATGAAGCCTAGTCATGGTTGAACTACATTTCTTGCAAGTCCACAAAAATGGTAATAATTGTAGCCTAATCCATAATTAGAGCAATCTGGACATAATACTTTCTTCACTAAGGTACACTGTAATTATTGTTCATTTGATTGCTTTTTCTGTACTCTCTTCCCAAATTAGTGACCACAAGTGTTGAAGCATGGATCCAAACATTGACATTATTTCATGCTTGCAATAGTTGTATGAAGATGATTGAGAATACTTCATCAAATCGTTTAACCACACACTAGGACAGTTGATTGTCCAGACGTACTAGCCTGACGATCAAATTCATAGCCTCCAGTGTCATGAGCATAAAAATCCTGATGATCAATAGTGAACATGAACTATAAAAATTAACAGGCAACCATGAACTTAAAAATCAACAACACTTCCTCCTATATGAAGAAGGAAAAAAAAGGGCATCTAGGAGACAAAAATATATCACTCCCTTGCCTCTCCTAATATAAAGAAACAAAGGACATTGATAAGCGTACCAAAATTGCACCTAAACACGGTGGCTCTATCAAACAAAGGATAAACATTTACGAACTTTATCAACCAACTTAAATCAATTAGTAACATTTGAAAGAGAAAAACATTAAAACAGTTAAGAAGCTCTGATCAACATCAATGCCTTCCTGACACAATTATACAACATCAGAGGCCGCTAATTTAGGATGAGACTCAAGAATCCTATTCTTTCATTGAATGATCCACCATTAAAGATGTCATTCTAGCACCAAATCTCCAATACATCTAATATTATTAACATTTGCTACAGAACCTTAACATTAAAATGTTCAATAAGTTGCAATGCATTTCAACTCAAGTGAATGTAAATGTATAAACAAAGTCAACAGAATCTAAGTTGGCAAAAGATGAACACAAGTAATTACACGACCAGTAGAAGAAGAAAAAACTAGACATTGTCTGTCTATCCTCCAGAACAAAGATTCAGTTCATGTAAATTTTGAATGAATCTGACTTTATTTTTAGTACACTTCATTGTTATTAACAAAGGGTGTCACGTAACTGTATTTCAGGTGAAACAGGGATGACTACTGATGAGTGTATTAGTTTCCAATTCTTTATTACTATTTTCCCTCTTTGAACAAGAACACTTAGGTCTTGAAACCTTTTAAAAAGAAAAGAAAGAAAGAAACCTTACGAAGCTGGCAAGCGCCATATAGTTTGTGCAAGTAGTAAAATATTACCAGCGTCATTTTAGTATTTCATAGTTGTAAGCTGCCTGACCACTTAATATGGCTTCTTCTTATTATAAAAGAAAATCACGAGGAAATGAACCGATACTTATTCCAGAATCCGCATAGGTAGACTATGTCTCCCCTCTGTTACAAGGACCACCTCACAGGATGGTATAGGAAGAAAAAGCGAAGTTCCAAAGAGAGGAAACTAGCCATTACCCAGCAGAATCCTTTGCCTCTAGAGTGAAACGTCACCATCTAAGTTAGCTGACATGGAAGGTAGTTAGAATGGGAATATGAGTATAAATATATCCTGAAGGAGAGAGAGAGGGAGGAGTCAAATGTGTGATTTTCTCATTCTATTTTCTTTTGTGCTCTCTTCTTCGGTGAATGAAATAATTCTTCAGCCGCTATTTTATCTTCTTTTACGTTTTTTAGCTTGAGCCTTTTACGTTTTTTAGCTTGAACCGTCATAACAACTGGTATCAGAGCAACACCAATATAACGAACCCCTTCATTCTAATAAGATATTGTCCGCTTTGGATCGCCCATACAGCCATCACGGATTTGTTTTGGCGAGAACTTCCTAAGCGGTCACCCAACTTGGTGCTGCTCTCGCCGGAGCACTCTTAACTTTAGAGTTCTTATGGGATCCGATACTAATTGTGCGTCAAAACGCGTCTTACTATATTGGGAAATTTCCTTTACATATGTTTCATTTTCATCTTCTCTCTAAACGATGTGGGATTGCCCCCGACCTCTTATTTCGAGTCATCACAATCACCCCCCTTTTGGGGTCTAACGTTTTCGTTGGCCACATCTCTTTCCCCTCAAGCGATGTAGTATTGTGACAAACCCCTTTCGGCCTTCACAATAGATCAATAGCCCCTTTTCGAGCCACATCTCAGGTTGGGTACAGGCTCTGATACCATTTGTAACAAACCCCTTCATCCCAGTAAAATATTGTTCGTTTTGAGTCGCTCATACAGCCCTCACGGATTTGTTTTAGTAGGACTTCCCAAGCGGTCACCCAACTTGGTATTGCTCTCGCTGGAGCACTCTTAACTTCGAAGTTCTTATGGAATCCGATGTCAATTATGCTCCAAAATGCGTCTTACTATATTGGGAGGTTTCATTTACATATGTTTCATTTCTATCTTCTCTCCAAGCGATGTGGGATTGCGCCCGACCCCTTATTTCAGGTCGTCACAACCAATCTGGTAAAGACGTGCAGTAAGACAAATAAGGATTCTCTCCGCCGACTGGATTCTGACCTCAAGAAGTTCCAATCCATTGTTAACACTCATTTAGACGTTTCAGATCATCTGTTGCAGCAGTTGAGCCTCTCACAAGAACGTCTAGAGAATATTGTTCTTAATTTCATCCAAGACGCGGCATCCAAACACGAAACTGTCATGGCAATTGTAAACTAGTGGACACTTCCTCGGATTGAAAATCAACAACGACAGCTTCATTCCGTAGAACATACACTTGCCTCCATCTCTCATTCCCCACCATAGCGACAAGTGGACGTTGGCCGTTGTGACGCAATCACTCAGACGCGGTTACCTAAACTCGACTTTCCATTTCTTTTGGGACAACAAACCTCACGAATGTAAAGCGGTCAGGTACTTTGAGATTCATCAGATCCCGAACCATTTAAAACTGGGTATTGCAAAGATATACCTTAAAGATCAAGCAGATGTGTTGTTTCACGGCTGGTTGGTGTCCTCTCCATAGACTACATGGGAAGAGTTTAATGCTGCCCTATGCTGCAGTTTCTAGGCAAAAACTGCAGAAGAGGTTATCGAAACATTTAGTAAGTTGTTCCAAACAGGCTCAGTTAAAGCATATTTGGAACGGTTCGAGACACTTAAAGCACATGTTCAGCCCACACTCCCAACCCTTCCAGATTCATTTTTCATCGCCATTTTTTCCAGTGACCTTCGGAAAGAAATTTAAGCAATGGTTAAAATTGTTAGACCCACATCCCTGCTACAAGCCACAAAGGTTGCACTATTATAGGAATCACCCATATCAGCAACGCCTCGCCCACAAAAATTTGGCTGCCAATTTACCCATTTTAAATGCTAGACCCCAAGCAGCAACTTCTATGTCTAAGTTATCTCATGCTCCTAATCAAGAACAGGTTAAACCATCAGTGCGGTTTCAAAAAGTTCCTCGGGCAAACCTCCAATTTAAACGGAAGCTTGACTTATGTTCCCAGTGTGATAAGAAATATTTCGCGGCGCATGTTTGTAAGAACCATTCCCTCAATGTTCTGCTCCAGATTTTACGGGAACACGTCCGGCTTTTTGCTCAACGCTCCTTCAACTACAGATGGTTTGGGTCTGGAAGTTTCTCTTCATGCTATTGCCGGTCACGTGTCTCACTCCACCTTTCGGATCTCTGGCTCCATTCAGAACAACCTTGTGTTTATATTAATTGATAGTGTCAGTACTCTGATACGTTCTACTTTGCAAGAATCGCAAGAATCATTCGAAACATTTATTCTCAAAGCTTCGCAATCTACAGTAGGGTTTTTCGAGAGTCCCTTCTCTCCCTCCCAGACTTTTCAACTCTAAAACTAACTTCTACTCTTCTCTTCCCTTCTATTTATTTCTTGCTCTTCTAACTAAAAAACCGTCGACTTCTTTCTATTTTTTTCTTATAGAATACGTAAACTTAACAATGGGCTTATCATTACTCCGCCGCCAAAAATTAACCTTGTCCTCAAGGTTAAACTCCAGAAATTGACGACAAATATTTGAAAAAACTTCCCACGTAACTTCGATCGCCGGCATATTTTTCCATTTAATTAAAACTGAAGGCTCGTGCGCCGTTTGTTGGGTCTGCTTAACATCCAGCAAGGACTCCGGTTCGCGTCGTCCTTCCTCCCCCTCTATCGCTGCTTCTGGAAGTGGAACCATATCCAGATGCTCCCCGCGAACCTTTTTAAGCAAAGAAACGTGAAAAACAGGGTGTATCTTTGCCGATTCCGGCAACAACAACTCATACGCCACCTGCCCGATTTTTTTTATAACTTCATAAGGGCCGACAAATCTGGGTGCCAGCTTCTGAGACTTGTTCTTCGTCACCGAACGTTGCCGGTAAGGTTGCAACTTAAGCCAAACTTTTTCCCCTACTTCGAACTGTACATCTCTTCTTCTCTTGTTCGCCGACTGCATCATCAGCTGTTGTGCTCTGTTGAGATGAGATTTTATACGATCCAGAACTTGATCTCTGTCTTTAAGTTGTTCATCCACCGCAGAGACCACAAAACTCGAATTATCAACTCGTAATATCGAAGGCGGCTCTCTTTTATAAACAGCGCGAAAGGGACTCATTTTGATCGCCGACTGGTAGGATGAGTTGTACCAAAATTCTGTCCAACTCAACCATTTGCTCCAATCTTTCTGTTTTTCCCCCGTAAAACATCTTAAGTACGTCTCTAATATCCGATTAACTACTTATGTCTGACCATCCATTTGTGGATGATATGCAGAGCTAAATTTCAAAATCGTGCCCTGCAAACGCCAAAGTTCCTTCCAGAATAAACTCACAAACACTTTATCCCTGTCAGACACTATTGATCTCGGCATACCATGCAACCGAAACACATTCTGCATAAATTTCTCAGCCACTGTCTTTGCAGAATAAGGATGACTAAGGCCAACAAAATGGCTATATTTACTCAATCGATCCACCACAACCAATATCGTATCTAACCCCTGTGATTTAGGCAATTTTTCAATGAAATCCATTGATACATCCTCCCAAACATCATTAGGAATTGGTAAAACCTGTAAAAGTCCAGCCGGCGATAACGCTTCATACTTGTTTTTCTGACATATAGCACAATTACTCACATAGTTTTCTACATCGTTCATCATACCAAACCAGAAAAGTTCCGACGCTAACCGTTTATAAGTCTTTGCCACCCCTCCATGTCCTCCCACTGGACTGTCATGAAAAAGTTTCAGAACTTTTGCCACTGCTGATGTGTTTTGGGAAATGACTTTTCTATGTTTATAAAAAAGCTGTTCACCTTTTAGAACAAATTTGGAATTTTCCTCTGTTCTCTGTAATAGCTTCTCTTTTATTTTCTGGATCCGAACATCAGACTGCAACCCTTCTTCAAGCTCGTCACTGGAAATCAAACTTTGTGAAACGGCTACATTTATATCCAGCAGTTCTAATACCTTCTCATCTCTTCTCGAAAGGCTGTCGGCAGCTTTATTCTCGCAGCCTGGTTTATACTGGACTTCAAAATCATAACCTAATAATTTGATCAGCCATTTCTGGTGTTCTGGTGCTACCAAACGTTGCTCCAACAGAAATTTTAAGCTCCTCTGATCGGCTCTTACAATAAATTTCCTGCCCAACAAATAGGGCCTCCACTTCTGAATTGCCAACACAATAGCCATTAATTCACGTTCATATACTGACCTTAATTTCTGTTGTTTTGATAATTGTTGGCTGAAGAAAGCTATTGGCCTCCCATTCTGCATAATCACAGCCCCCAGACCCGTTCCCGAAGCATCTGTTTCTACTATAAAGGCTTCATCAAAGTTGGGAAGGGCTAATACTGGAACCGTGGTTATGGCCATTTTTAATTGTTTGAAAGCTGTTTCTGCCTCTACCCCGCAATTCCATTTGTCTTTCCGCAACTGTTCTGTAAGTGGCAATGCAATTGACCCATATCCTGCTACAAAACGGCGATAATACCCGGTTAATCCCAAGAATCCCCTCAGCTGTTTCAAAGTTTTGGGAGTTGGCCAATCTTTAATTGCCACTACTTTATTCTGATCCACAGCCACGCCTTGATCCGAAATGACATAGCCCAAATATTCTAGCTCTTTTTGAGCAAAAGAGCACTTTTTTTCATTGAGGTACAACTGCTCGCTTCGTAGAATCTCCAAAGTCAGCTCCAAATGTTGAATGTGATCCTCTTCTGACGGACTGTATATTAGAATATCATCGAAGAAAATTAATAAAAACTTCCGAAGAAATTGATGAAACACTTTATTCATCAATGACTGAAACGTCGATGGAGCATTGGTTAGCCCGAAGGGCATAACTAAAAACTCATAATGCCCTTCGTGAGTCCGAAAAGCTGTCTTGTGAACATCTTCCGTTTTTACTCTAATTTGGTGGTATCCGGATCTCAAATCCAACTTAGTGAATATTTTGGCACCATATAATTCATCTAAAAGTTCTTCGATGTGGGGAATAGGAAATTTGTCCTTTACCGTTTCTCGATTCAATGCTCTATAATCCACACAAAACCTCCAACTATTATCCTTTTTTTTTACAAGAATAATTGGGCTGGAAAAAGGACTCGAGCTCGGTTGTATTATTCCCGTCGTTAACATCTCCTTCACCATTTTTTCTATTTCATCCTTCTGTATAATTGGGTATCGGTAGGGTCTCACATTTACCGGCAACGCTCCCTCCTTCAACCTAATCTGGTGTTCATGTTGTCGGCTTGGAGGTAGTCCCTCTGGTCATGTGAAAATTTCTCTGAACTTAGACAATAACTCTGTTACTGCTGTTTGCCAAGGTTTTTCCTCCTCATCGTTTACCATAAATCTCCCTAATTGCACAAAAACAGCTTGCTTTTCTTTTCTCCACGTTTTTATCATCACTTTCAGAGAAACCAACTTCCTGTCCAGATTTGGATCACCCCTTATTTCCACTATTTTTTTTATCACTTTTCCATCTCATTATTTTCCGTTTCCAATCCACCAGCATGTCTCCCACCGACTCCAGCCACACCATTCCTAATATGACATCAGTATTACCCAGCTCAATAGGAAGGAATTCTTCCACTATAATCAATTCTGGAAGCTCCAGTGAAAGATTTTTGCAAATTCCAGCTCCACCTAGGGACTTCCCATTACCCATTGAAATTTCGTAAGGATGAGTATTCAGAATTGGTAGTTTCATTTCCTGGACCATGTTTCTGTCAATGAAGTTATGTGTAGCTCCACTATCGATCATCACTACAACATCCCTGCCTTCCATCTTTCCTGTCAAACGTACTGTCCGTGGGGTTTGAATTCCCATTATGGAATTGAATGATAATTCCACGGTATTCTGTTTTTCCCGCTGTACATTATCTTCTCCATCTCGACTGTCTGTGTCACCATAGTTTTCTTCCTCGTCCTCCATTATTAATACTTGGAGTATTTTCTTTTTACATTGATGTCCAGGACCATACTCTTCCTCGCATCTGTAGCATAATCCCTTCTCCCTTCTCCCTTCTCACTCTCATCTCTGATTCTGTCAATCTTCTTCGAGGGACGTCTGTCTTGCTTGAACCCTGTGGTTTTGTCATCATTTCCGGTATTCTACGATCTTCTTGTTCTTGTTTCAGACTGTAATTTTGACGGTAACTGTGGGTTCATCGATCGGAGTAAGACGTTCTTATTCTCCACCATTTGTGAAAATTGCATCAATTCCCTCAGTCCTGAAGGTCGCATTAACCTCACATCTCCCTTGATTTCATTTTTCAATCCATTAAAGAAGGCACTAATAAGCACCTCCTCTGGAATTCCGATCATCCCTGATATGAGCGCTTCAAACTTCGTTCGAAAGTCTTCCACCGTTCCCTCCTGCTTTAATGTCAAAAGCCTATTACAACTGGTTCCTTCTTTCATCATTCTGAATCTCTCCGTCAACAACTGCTTCAACTCTGTCCATGTCCGAAACGGTCGAGTTCTGTTTTCCCACTGGAACCAAGATAAGGCCGGTCCCTCAAAACAAACTGTGGCGGCTTCTATCTTTTCCTCCTCAGAAAGATGATTGACTGAAAAATACCGCTCTGCTCTGAATATCCAGCCTTCTACTTCGTCTCCAAAAAATATCGGAAGTTCCAATCTCCTTGGAAGGTAATCTTTCGTCGTTATCGTAGGCTCATTCTCAAACCTTCCACTGTTTTTTTCTTCCAACCAATCCCGTCGAATCTCAGAATCTTGATTCTCTGTTCCTTCCGATCTCTTTAACAATTTCGTCAATTGCTCTTGCATCATCTGCATGTTTTTCTCCATAGCTGAAAATTGCCCTATCTTCTTTAATTCTTCCTTCACCTCTGCCATTTCTTTTTGCCAATCGCTCATCGTCTCTTTCTGCGCTTCGGCTCTTGTCAAGATTTTACTCATCCCTGAGGAAAGAGCTCTGATACCAAATTGATACGTTCTACTTTGCAAGAATCGCAAGAATCATTCGAAACATTTATTCTCAAAGCTTCGCAATCTACAGTAGGGTTTTTCGAGAGTCCCTTCTCTCCCTCCCAGACTTTTCAACTCTAAAACTAACTTCTACTCTTCTCTTCCCTTCTATTTATTTCTTGCTCTTCTAACTAAAAAACCGTCGACTTCTTTCTATTTTTTTCTTCTAGAATAAGTAAACTTAACAATGGGCTTATCATACTCATAGTTTATTAGATGAGCAACTTGCCAAGCGTCTAAATTGTCAGTCGATATCTCCAAACCTTTATCTGTAACGGTTGAGAACGACGAGAAAATGTGAAGCTCTCGTCTTCCTCACCCAACTCTATAATAGATGCATATTCGTTCCTTCTCATTTCATTTGCAAACTCTCCATCTGGGTGGTAGCAACATGATTTTGGGTGTTGACTAGATGATCATTTTTAGTCCGATCACTTTCGATCTTTCTAATCAACTGGTCAGATTTTATTATCAAGAGCGAAAAGTTTCTATGCCTCACTCAGTAACACATTCTTAGGTAGAGCCAGTGTCAGCTCGTTCTTTCTTGACTTACTTACAGAGGCAGGATTATTGCTTCTTCACACACATTGTGGCTCCATCAACTTACAAAAGTTTTTGTTCGCCACCTTCCATTCAGATGCTACTGGACGACTTCCCAAATGTATTTGCAGTACCATCAGGCTTTCCCCACATCGATCTCTTGATCACAAAATAGTTTTAATTGAGTACGCTCCTCCCTTCAGGCTACCACCACATCAGTGCCCTTTACCCAAAAATTAGAAATATAACATTTAGTTCGGGAAATGCTCGACGATGGCATTATTACTCCTATTAGCAACCATTTTGCTTTGCATGTTCTCTTGGTAAAAAAAAAAAGACGGCCAATGGAGTTTCTACGTCAACTATCGTCAATTGAACGCACTTACCATCAAAGATAAGTTTCCCATGCCCTCGATAGATGAATTGATCGATGAACTGCACGGTTCAACAATTTTTTCTAAGATGGATCTTCATGCAAGATACCACCAAATTCATGTGGCTGAAGCCGACTGCTACAAAGACAACTTTCAAGACTCATCAAGGCCTCAATGAATTTAAGGTTATGTCCTTTGGCCTTATGAACTCTCATACCACTTTTCAATCCCTTGTGAATGACATTTTTAAAGCAAACATGAGGAATTTTGTATTCGTCTTCTTCGACGACATTTTAATTTACAGTTCAGACATGGAATCCCATTGCCATCATATGAAGGTTGTTTTGTTGTTGCTTCGCCGGGATAATCTTTTTGCTAAGCTTTCAAAATGTTCTTTCGACCAATCTCTTATGGCCTACTAGGGTCATATTGTTTCGGCGAAAGGGATCAAGGCAAATCTTGCTAAGAGTGAAGCCATGAGGCAGTGGCCGACCTCTACTACAATCAAATAATTGCACAGTTTTCTGGGGTTAACAAGTTATTATGTGGATATGTAATTATTGCCAAACCTCTCACCAATCTTCTTAAAAGAATGCTTTCGTTTGGTCCCCAAAAAGAAGATTCTGCTTTTCAAAAATTGAAGCAGACGATGTGCTTCTCACCGGTACTCGCCTTACCTGATTTGTCTAAACCATTTATTATCGAGACTAATGCTTGCTATGGCGGTATGGGAGTCGTGATGATGCAAAATCGCCAACCCGTTGCTTTTATGAGCAAACAGTTCAATTCAAAGAGTCTGGGCTTCTCCATCTAGGAGAAAGAACTCCTAGCTCTGGTCACCGTCGTTCAACAATGGCGACAGTACTTGGAGGGTAATAAGTTCATCACTAAAACTAATTATAACTCTCCTAAGTATCTCCTTGAGCAGCGTATCACCACACCTCTGCAACATAAATGGCTCACCAAACTCCACGGCTTGAATTACTAGATTTGGTATAAATAGGACAATTAGATTTTAGTGATCGATGCTCGTTCTCATACAGCGACTAGTGAACCCTCTTGCAGGGATATTACTCCTGCATTACCAACATGGATTAAAGAGGTGACAGACATATGTTGGCGGCCAATGGGCATCCGACCTGATTAATAAATTGCTACTCCAAGACTTGCCTAATGGTGATTTTTCATACTCAGAGGGAATAATCGGATTCAAGGGCAAACTGGTTCTAAGTGGTAGCAATGCGATTCACTCCAAGTTGGTTCAATCACAGCACGACTCTTGTGTAGGGGGATACTATGGTATTCAAGCTACTCTTCACCGTGCTCGACAACATTTCTGGTGGCCATGAATGTATAAAGCGATACGCAACTATATTCTGCAATGTGATACATGTCAACGGTGCAAGCACGAGCATGTGGCTTACCAGGGGTTACTTCAACCTTTACTCATTCCGTGTAAACCTTAAACTCATATTTCTATGGATTTTGTGTGACTATTGCATCTCACAAAGTCAATTGTATTATGATCGTCATTGATTGTTTCACTAAATATGCACACTTCATTGCTCTAATGCATCCATTCACAGCCGTTACTGTCGCAGAGCTATTTTTGAACTAGATTCATCGCTTACATGGCCTACCTCAAGTCATTGTATTGGACCGAGACAAAATATTCATCTGTACTTTTTGGCGCTTTGTTTTTCATCTCTGAGAATTTAGTTGTCCTCGACCTACCCTCTAGAATGAGACGGGCAGACCGAGCATTTAAATCAATGCCTTGAAAGGGATCTTTATTGCGTGACCCATAATTATCCGCAGTAATGGTAAAGATGGTTAGCTCTTGCGGAATAGTGGCATAACACCATTGTTAAGACAACTATTAAAATGTCACCATTTGAAGCATTATACAATATGCCTCCTCCGTGATTGGCCTTGAGGCCGTATCAATTAACAAACGTTGTGGCAATCGACAGTTTTTAGCAGACAGACACAACATGGACCGTCTGTTATACGAGAATCTAACTCAAGCACAAGGGCGTATGAAGGTTTATGCAAATCACAATAGGACAGAATGCCACTTTATGGTGGACGATTCGGTTTCGGTGAAACTTCAACCCTATCGACAACTTTCCATGGCTGACCAACAGCCGCACAAACTCGCTCTTAAATATTGTGGTCCATTCAGAGTGATCGAATGGATAGGGCAAGTTGCCTACGAATTAGAATTACCATAAACAACTCACATTCACCCTATCTTTTCATTTGTCTCTTCTCAAACAACCGCTAGGCTCTTCTAAAGTTCCACAAGAGACTCTTCCTTCGGAGCACTATGGCGGTCACTCTTTAGCAGCCTCTAGCTCTGTTTCAGACAAGGGTCCTCAATCGAGGAAACTTCCCTGTCACCCAGTGGCTGATCCATTGGGACAGCCAATCCCCAACCAATGCTACCTGGGTCGATTCTTCTGTCATCACAGGGGAACATTCAAATTTCCAACCTTGGGATGAAGGTTTTGCGGGAGGGGATGCCTATTACAAGGACCACCTCACAAAATGGAAAGGGAAGAAGAAGCGAAGCTCCAGAGAGAGGAAGCTAGCTGTTGCCCAGCAGAATCCTCGGGCTCTAGAGTGAAACGTCACCGTCTAGGTTAGATGACTTGGAAGGCAGTTAGAATGGGAATATAGGTATAAATATATCCTGGAAGAGACAGAGGGAGTTGTCGAATGTGTGATTTTCTTATTCTGTTTTCTTTTGTACTCTCTTCTTCAGTGAATGAAATAATTCTTCCGCCGCAATTTTCTCTTATTTTACATTTTCTAGCTTGTGCAGCCATAAGACCGTACCCACCCCACTCAAAAGAACAAGTGAAAAATTAAGTAACTAAAAGCGAGCTCCTAAATTTTGCTTAATCTACCATGTAATCGTCCGCAATTGCAATTGTAATTGAAAATACCAAAAAATTAACATTCAATGCAAGAACACGAATGATTACGAAATGCAAAACTAGATCAATCGTCGAATGCTTCGTTTATGTAGGATTAAAGACAAGGAATGATGAATAAATTCCAAGAAAGAAATCAAAGAAGAGCAGATAGACTATAGAGTTGACATGGAAAATAAGAGTAAAAGGTGAGGAAATGGAAAACGGAAAGAAAAAAAAATAGGGAAGGAGGACGACAGGAATAGAGAATACCTGTTGAGAAATGGATTCGTGGGCAATCTTGTAATCCCTGTGAAGAATATAAAGCCCTAGAAAGGATGCAGTAGCAGCACCTGTGAAGAAGGACGCCAATCTCACTCTCAGAATGTAACCCATTCTACCTCCTCACCTCAACGCCGCGCTACCGACGGCGTAGTCGTATAATCTAACCCCACCTCCACACCGTGTGTCCTATTGATGTTCAAAACCAATCCTGTACCCACTAATCTAATCAGACCGCTCGGTTTAGTTCTCGGTTCGGTTCGGTTCGGTTCGATAGAATCTGATTTAGTTTGCATTTCTTACACAAAATTGAAAGTAACCGACTGCACCGATTTATCATTATAATTTAAAAAATATATTTAATTTTAGTATAAATGAATTGAAATTTTTAAATTCTATTTCAAAAACATTTAATATAATTGTTAATTTTATTATTAGAATAAAGAGATTATAAAATTTAAATTTTGAATTATATCTTATAAAAAAATTTGACTGAGAATTTAATTAATTTAATTTATCATGTTGAATTTAAAAAATCCAATTTCAGTTCCAAAGTTGCCGGACTCGATCTCTACTGGTTCGGTTTGGTTCGGTTCTTTCACAAAATCGAACCAAACTAAACCATAGACACCCCTTGCGAATTCCGCGGAACGAGTGACTTCGTTTACATTCTCTTTCGAACACGACAAATGACATCATTTAAAGACATAAAATAAAGTTTGTAGCAATTTATGAGACAGCATTTTTATCCTCAATTGAAGAACTACAAATGACATAGAACAAACCCAAATCCAAAAGCAACTAAAAAGAGATGAAAGAGAAGCATTTGAAGAACTGAGTATGAATATCATATCAATGTAACGTGCAGAAATCCAGCAATACAATCAGAATTCAGGTAAAGAAAAAGAGAAGAAAATTACTCCATGGACAGGGAAGATTTGTCCATCCAAGCTGATATTATATGCTGATAAATCACATGTATGATGATTGGCTCATTAGCTTTCATCTGATTTTCTGCAAAACCAACACCATAAATTGATGTCAGTCTATAACAATATTCTCGGGATCGATAGCTTAGAGCTGCAATAGTACCTAATTTTTTCCGCAAATGAAATCGAGAAAACAGTGATCAAATTCCAGTTCAGAGCGTAGCGCTTCCTACCTCCTAGAAGACAATGCCGGACTAGCCATCCTGCCACGATACAGACATTATGCTCGGTGAAATCTGTGTTCCATTGTTTGCCCAAATAATGCCCAATCAATCATTGAAAACTATGCTCAAACCTTTTTTATGTTAATTTAAACTACCTGCCCTGATGTTTTCCATTAAAATTGTTTCTGGGTCTCCCATTCGTTGAACCTATGCTTTGATTAATACCCAGGCCAGATAGTTGACCAGGCTTAGTTTCTGGGATATTCATTTCCCTATTATCCTTTGATTTGCTGGGGAGCTTCAAACTTGAGAGACCAGCACGGGTGCCAAAGCAAACACCATTTAATTGTTGGTTCTGCACTAATGTGCACTGCAAAGACATCAGTTGTATTAGTCAGATTACACAACACCTTATAATAATAATCGAAAGTCATAGCCAGTTTTTACATTTTCAGAATCAACAGATGGAATCTTTCTCAATTGATAAGCTCGTGACATTGGAGTCAAAGCAACAGAAGGTAAATATGATGAGTCTGGAGAAGAAGATGCCGCCGCTGCAGCAACCTTAGCAACAGCTGCTGTAGCCGCTATGATTTCTTGCGCCCCTTTCTGGAGTTGGATGTAATCACCCTCAATCACGAATAACTGATCACATTTTTAGAAATTATCAGGTAAGTTAAGCACGTATAAAAGTTGTAATGCAAACATCCCATATCCAGAGAATTATTGTATAAACTTACTTCAGGGTGACTGGAAACGAAGTCATTAAGCTTTCCGTAATTTTTTTGATAATCACGCCAGTGCAGAGGTGCAAGCATCTTGACCAGTCTATTAGGTAGCTATGTATACATGAGAAAATACATCATTGAACTACTCAAAGAAAATAGAAAGCTTCATAGATACCACGACAGGAAAAGTATCAAGAGTGAGATCACAAACCGTGGAACTAATCTGAATTCTACCACCTGGTGGAATAGTTCTAACTATGCAAGCAAGCAATGATCTTTCATCAAGAAGGGGGGTTTCAGGGGCCATGAGAACCCTCGGTGAATCCGGAGCAAAAGCTCCAGTTGGAACAGTTTGAGGAGTTTTATCAATGCCAAACTCAATAAGATTAATGGAATGTGGGGAAGTAACATCAGATGGAGATTTAGTAACAGTATAACTTGGTTGCACTCCACTTGCTGTTTTCCCTTCTGCATAACCATCGGAACTCAGAACGTTTTGCTCCTGTCCAGTCGAAATACAGGATCGGTTATGGCTAGCAACATTAATAGGAAAATTAACACAGATGATACAAAAAAGTAAAACCTGTGTTTCTATCTTATGTTCAAAAGAATCTAGTCTCAAAGCATTGTGAAATTGGGAGGAAAAATGCCGCAGGCTCTGTTCAGGTTGAGAGACAACCAAGGAGCCTCGATCAATAGAGTCAACCTGAAAGATAGTTTGTTTCTTTTCAACACATAAACATACCTACTTTCACGATAAGGGTCAAAATTGTAATTACAAAACCAAATAAACTTTAAGAGGGTATGGAGCTTTATAAAGTAATCTGAAAGGTACAAGTCAAGATTCCAGCCAACAGAAGAAATATCAAAACCTGTGTTCCTTCAGTTGATAGTGAAGGCACTGAATCAAGCCTCCCTATTTCGGCATTTTGACCATTCAAATGACCTGGATGCAGAGCTAGCCCATTAACAGACATGTCATCACCGGCTTTAGCAGTTGATTTTGTTAGTTGTTCATCATTTTGGGATAATTGAAGTTCATTCTCTGGCGTCGACTGGAAAGGATGCGCCAAACAACTCACTTTTAGTAAATTATTAAAAAGGGTACAGTCAGCCTTAATCTGCTTTTTATTCTAAATAAAAAAAAATTATACCTGACCATGCCACCTTTGGATGGACGAAACTGCTGATGCTGGGTGAAAATGATTGACAATGGAATAAGGACCACTCTGTTGATGCATTACAAAAGGATGAATAGAAGTCACCTGTCCAGAGGTAAGATAGGTAGGCGCCTCAACAGATGATCAAACTAGAGGAACACTACGGTCCTGGTATTGCTAATAAAAAATATGGATGATACCAAGAATGTAACAAGACTAGCTCCTTTGATACCAATTCATTAAGCATATAACTCGTGTCTATTTGAGAGCCATCAACCCCAAAATGTTTAACTACCATTGCTCGAGTTAGAATATAAATTCAATACGTCAAAGGTATGCTCGAGTTAGAATATGA
Source organism: Begonia masoniana (assembly GCA_022432975.1). Lineage (NCBI taxonomy): Eukaryota > Viridiplantae > Streptophyta > Magnoliopsida > Cucurbitales > Begoniaceae > Begonia > Begonia masoniana. Next base: position 45,108,829 of record CM039513.1, on the reverse strand, counting down.
GCAGCACGTCCGTGTATGCTACTCAATCAACTACCAAATTGAATCCTTCAGAGCTATAGAAGCTCTCAGAATAACCGAAAATCCTACGAGGTAAGTAATAGTTAAGTGACATAATCTCATTTGATTTACACGTGCATATATGGTTATCGTATTATATCAGTTTCAAGGGAGGAAAACATGTAACAGAAGCAATTCCATCATATATGCAAATCTTTGATCCTAGATCAACGTAATCAATTACAGAATAATGACTAGATGAGATAGAGGTGGGAAAAACAGAGTCGCTTCAAGCAAAAAGAATTACCCAACCTGACTTAATGCATTCCCAGTTGAAACAAAGGACCAAACGTCATCTGAGCTCCCATTCAATAAAGCCCCTGTATTTCCACTGGGGGTTGAACTTCCATTAGTATCTAAGTTGGATCCATTGTTTTTTACATATTGAGAATCGTCTTTTAAATTTTCCATGGAAGTTCGTGACCCATCGATGTATGTTCCACTCCTCTCTCTTGCATCAGCCAGCTCAAGTTGAAGCTGCTGAATTGAATGCAAATGAAGTCTTTCCATTTCGGCAAACTGAAATTGTTAATTTAATAAATAGTCGATACCAAACGTCCAATATGCATTCATTGAGGAAAAAACATATCTTTAAAGTATTATCATCGGCAGAAAGCTAACTATAAAGCAGTGAAGTACATGAAAGCAATACAAAAGAACAGCATCATTAAGCAAAGGTTTGAAGTTCTAAAATTTAATGTTATGAAGGCTACCATAACAACCTGTCGTTGGCAACCAAGCCATAGTTGATTGTAGTGTTCGGTTCGCTCCCGTAGTTCAGCTTGCAATGAATGATTTGTAGTTGACTGCAAAACATCAATCTCCTGAACTCGAGCAATCCAGGCATGGGCTTCCCTTAATTGTTCATCTTTATAGATAATAGTTTCTTGAGAAACCTTTTGCTGAAACATAAAAGAGATCTATCAGGTATTGTAGATAGATGTCTACAAAAATTACAGGACAGGGGTGGGGAAGAAATATTTTGAGATAAATCAGCATCTGTAACTGGTTTTCCCAGGAATTGGATGATTATACACAGAAAATCCCTTCCTTCATTGTTTTTCATTAACAGAAGGATTTTACTTTCATATAAACAGAATATATACCTGTTCTTGTAAGTCACTGATCTGCCTCTCTTTCTCTAAAATATGCTCTTGAAGGTCTTGTATTTGTTTAATATGTTGGGACCTTTCAGCTTCAGAATGATCTCGCTCTCTTCTGCAAAGAAACTTAAATTTGCTTAATATTAAATAACTAACTGCTATCAAGTTTAGCAAAACTATCAGGCAAATCCAATTTTTCAACGGCCAGAAAAAAAAAAAAAAAAAAAACCCATCATAACTAAGAAAAGAAGATGCTAATCATGCATCATACAATACATTCAGAAATCATTAACTCTTGTATTGCACTGCAATGAATCTGGTTTATTAAGTAAATCCCGAAAAAAATTTTGCGAAGATTGTCCTCTTTTAACCCGTCCATTAGATCATGGTTGGCTGGCGATTGAGCAGAAAGATGTTATGAACCAAAAGTATAAAATCTGGCTCTTATTTGTTAGTTTTGAAGTCTAGAAGAAGAAAAATGATAGACTTTTTTATGGGATAGTGACATATGTGGAGATTTCATGCACAAGATTTATCAAGTGATGACAAAATGAAATCTATAATTTTTTATGGAAGAGAACAAAATGTTACACACACACAACAAAGACATCATTCCGAGTTCTTCAAGGAGAAATCTATCATCTATTCTTCCCCCTAATAAAGATCCTTTCAAAATAATTTTGCTGGACAAAATGAATTTTTTTTTTTTACACAACATACCACTCAGACGACACCTTTGGCTTCTATGGGTGTATCAAATGAACTCTCAACAGAATTTCTTTGCAAGACTTGATCCAAGAATTAAATAATAAAACAAGCATAAATATAAAATCCATACCTATATGTTGCTACTTCTTCATCTTGTTCCCTAAAGAGATCCTCTTTAGCCCAAGCCTGAAGAAAAAATGAAACAATGTGACAATTATTTATCAAAATAAGTCCATAACTACTTTTATCGGTCTTGCAGCCTCCGTGTAAAAAATGACTGGATCATATTGGTTCTTCTAAGCTTTCTCTGTTTATAATTAGTTGTGATTGATCTATGGCAAGGGTTTTATTTCAAAATATTTTTCTTCAAAGTAAAATATGCTTTGCTATTTGAAAAAGAAAAATCATTTCAAGCATCTACAAAAGACTAAACGTACCGCTTCATTGTCTAATTTAATTGCATGGAGCTCTCTATCTTTATCTTCAATTTTTCGTTCCAATTCACAAATGGTCTGATCCCTTCCACACAGTTGTTCCTGAACAACCAAATTTCCATTACCAATCTTAATGTCATTAGGAAAATTCTCACAAAACAACTCGAGGACTAAAGTTATAGGTCAACTAAAAGTTCTGAATAGCTAAATTCATTTTTAGTTAAGAAGGCTTCCTTGAAAAATTTAGAGGAATCTGCTTCCATAAGGAAAAAAGTGACAGCATCTGTCAAAGGCACCATTGAGAAATGTACATAGATAAATTATCGATTGGAAAAATAATCACCATTTTTTATATCATATATTTACACAAACTGTATGCAATTCCAAAGAAGATTATAGCACCACAAGCAGATCGGCATGAACATTGACAAAATTTCGATTGGAAAAATAATCACCATTTTTTATATCATATATTACAACTTGTATGAAATTCCAAAAGAAGATTATAGAACCACAACCAGATCGGCAAACCTTGCTCTTACAAATACAAACCTGAATTTCGATCACAGAATTACTATGTTCTTTAATTTGAGCTTCGAATTTGTTCTGCATATCAAATATCTCAGACCTTGCAATAATTTGAGCTTGAAGCTCAATCTCCATTTGTTGCAATTCACCTCTTTGTCTAGCAGCGCCATGCAATCTCTGCTGCAAAATATCATTATCAAGATGTCCATCAATTGATGTTGAACATAGGATCATGTCAAAAGGTTCTCGTCCCTGCTGCACCTTGATAGAGAGCAAATCATTGTCACTTCCAATGATTCCTATTAAATTAGTTATAAATTTATGAAATTTGGAATCCTTACCTCATAGATTGTTTTCACTTCTGATTTCCCTGTCTTCGAATTTTCCAATTCCTGATAAGGTAAGACATTAGACCAAAAGCATTTTTTTGAGGAAATAAACATAAACATAGAACTATTTTTAAAATTCAAGCTTAAGTCACAAGATTCTTTTTTGGCTGGCTTACACTTTCTTTTTCTTGGCTGCACAATGCCATAAATCTAGAAAAAGCATACAAAATTCACACCATCGATCAAGAAGTTCTCTACAGAGGGAAGAATACCATCAGACTCTGATTAATGGAAGTCCTTTGGTTGCTTAAAACAGTATTACAACTTACTGAATTGTTTTCTCCGGATTTCCTCGTTCTCTATCTTCGAAGCATAGAATAGTAATGGGTCGTTCACGTAAGTAAGATTATAGTTCATCAAACATAATAAAAAATTTTAATATAAACAATGTAAGGAAATCTCAAACATGATCATTAATTCGTCGAGCAGCAGTTAAACAACTAGAAAACTGAGTATCCCTGTATACATCGTTTGATAAACAATGGTCAGAAAAAGTCAGATTTCTTAGTGGGGCGAAAAGAAAGCAATTACAGCTGCAACTAAGTTTCATTTCCACATTCATCAGTAGCGGAAAAATGTTACGATAAAACTGAGAGTGCCATAAACAAATACCTCATCCCCGGCATCAATAACGGAAGTAGAGGTCCACTTATTTTGAGGCCGGTATGTCTGCAATGAACCCGCGCGTTGGGTAGGCGCGGCCTCCATCGAATGAGGAAGTAGGATAGCGGTGGAATTGTCAGCTCCAGCAGGCAAAACCCCTTTCGTGAGTGTGACCACGAAAACCCTAGAAATGGAAAAGGGAGGAAATGGAAAGGGACGTGGGAGACGACGAAGGAGCAGAGAGAGAGAGAGAGAGAGAGAGAAAGAGATAAATAGAGAGAGAGAGAGAGAGAGAGAGAAGGCGGATCAGGATTGGATGTGAGAAATACAGAGAAGAAGAGGGAAGTCTCCCGCCATTTATAGGTGAGCTGCTGAATGATTTAGTTGAGGAGTTGAGTGAGCCTTGACGTGTTTCCGAACCGGACCGAACTTGTCAAAACCGGTTCGAACGGGATCGAACCGAACCAATTTCAGTTTGAAACCTAAACCAAATGATTGATCGAGCCAAATTGGTTTTTTTTTTTATTTTACTCAGGTTCATTCCGGTTCGGTTTCGATTTTGTATTTTTTTTAGTTTTATTCCGCTTGTGCTCGATTCTTGTTAGGTTTTAGTCGGTTTGAGCTCAACTTAGACTGATTGTAGGCAATTTTTTTATAATCTTAAAATTAAAATAATATATATTTATATAAGGAAATAAAAATAAAAAATAAACTCTAAACTATATGGACAATGAAGAAATAAACTTTAAACTATAGTGGCTAGTGGCTAACGAAACAAACTTTAAACTATCATACGTTAATGTCACAAATCTTCAACTGCAAAACGTATATGTGGTCGCCCTCACCCATTTGTGCTAGCGAATGCATGTACGTTTTTTAGGTTTAACGCTAATGCAGGCGCCCGCACTTTCGTACGAAGACGCCAGCATGAACCATCGCGTATAAGCATGCGCGTTCGTCCTCGAGCGAATTTTTTTCTTTAAATGAAATGCGGGAGCCAACATCTTGAGGTCAAGCGACCGCATGTACAATTTCAATAAAGCTCGAGCGACCTCCCCAACAAGCGAGGCTATGTAATGGGTGAGGGCGACTGAATGTACGTTTTTACGGTTGAAGGTTTGTGACGTTAACAGTGGATGATTTAAGGTTTGTTTCGTTAGCCAACATAGTTCAAGATTTGTTTTATCATTGACCTCATAATTCGAGTTTTTTTTTTTTCTCTTTTTATAATATCAATTTTGTTTGATTTCTATCAATTTTTTAAAAAAGGCACTGAGAACTAAATTGAGAACCAACTCTGTTTGGTTCTAAAATCGGTTTATTCGGTTCAACCCGAATCGGTTAAGTGGGCTCTCCGTACGGCTGTAGGACCGGCAAGCCCAAGTTGAGCCCGATTCCCATCCCGAGCCCAATCCCACCTCAAATATAATCCGAATTACCGACGTAGGGGTATTCTCCTCGGCGACCCGACGCGACTCTCGCGAATTCTGGAACCCTCCTCCTCCATTAGAAGGTGAAACGAAGGGCCAAATTTCGATCATTTACACACTTTTTCTACTATTCCTGGCTTTGTCGAGGAGAAACGATCATGGCATCAGAGACCAAGTTCTTGCAGGAATTGTTATTGTACGCTGCAAGTGCAGCGCTAAGCTGCTTGGTTTTGTTCGCCGGTATCAAACACCTCGACCCCAACCGCGAGGCCTCTAAGAAAGCTCTTGAGCTCAAGAAGGAGATTGCCAAACGATTGGGCCGTCCTCTTATCAGCACTACTCCTTACGAGGTATGCCTCTCTCCCATCTCTTCTGCTTCTACTTCTACTCCACTTTTTCTTAAGTTTTATCATCTGTCTCAAACTATCCAATAGTAAGGCTTTGCTGATTATTTGTTGAGCATGATTAGGTGAGTTATGAATCAAAATCTTTTCGTGTTCCTTTGATCTACAGTTTCAATTCTTTCCAGGATGTCATAGCATGTGATGTAATAAATCCTGACCACATTGATGTCGAATTTGACTCTATTGGAGGACTTGAAACCATCAAGCAAGCTCTAATTGAGTTGGTGATTCTTCCCCTTAAAAGGCCTGACTTGTTTTCATACGGAAAGCTTCTTGGCCCTCAGAAAGGTGTTTTGTTATACGGACCACCTGGCACTGGTAAAACTATGTTGGCAAAGGCTATTGCAAAGGAGTCTGGAGCTGTTTTCATTAACGTGAGGATATCAAATTTGATGAGTAAATGGTTTGGCGATGCACAAAAGCTTGGTATGTTGTAATTTATCCCATGTCAAGAGACCACCTCCTACGGATGAGATTTGTTTTTCATGCCCTGAAAAAATGATTATGATTATATCTATGTGAATATGTCTTTGCAGTGGCTGCTGTTTTTAGCTTGGCTCACAAACTTCAGCCTGCTATCATATTCATTGACGAGGTTGATAGTTTTCTGGGGCAACGACGCACTACGGATCATGAAGCAATGACAAACATGAAAACTGAGTTTATGGCATTATGGGATGGATTTACAACAGATCGTGAGTTGACCTTTAACTGTGTACTGTAGAGATGTTTGTAAATATCCTTGTTTATGAGATGCTAAGGAGCTAGTTAACAGGGATTTAATATTGATTAAACGATCAATGTGGTTCCTTTAGTCCAAGGTACTTAACCAATGACTTTTGTTACATACAAGTTTTTTTTTTGTTATAGAGAATGCTCGTGTGATGGTTCTTGCTGCTACAAATCGACCATCAGAACTTGATGAAGCAATACTTCGCCGTCTTCCTCAGGCATTTGAGATAGGGATTCCAGATCGTAAAGAGAGAACAGAAATACTTAAGGTGATTTTGGAGGGCGAAAGAATCGAAAACAACATTGACTATGACCGTATAGCTAGCTTGTGTGAAGGGTACACTGGTTCAGATATACTTGAACTGTGCAAGAAAGCAGCATATTTTCCAATAAGGGATCTACTGGAGAAAGAAAAGAAAGGGAACCCATCACATGTAAGAATACAACTTTACACCTCTTTCTCGATCCTTTTATTGGCTATTTGCTACTTTTTTGTTTTTGACAGCCTTTTGTATTGATTGAGTTGAGTGCTTTGCTGTTGGCTGTCAAACTTGGATTCGATATGGGAATATTTTGTCTATCCTTATTATGTCGTCAGGGTAATTAATTTTGTGTATGATATAGGTTTATCTACCTAAAAAGTATGCTTTGCCAGATACTAGATTACATACTTCTATGGTAACTGAACTGCTTTGGCGATCTTTCAATTTTTTAGGAACCAAGGCCGTTATCTCAATCAGATCTGGAGAAAGTGCTATCCACATCAGTTAAGACGAAGGTTGCAGCGGGTGAATACTCTGGAATGGGCATACAATCGACTGGGTATGTAAGGCAGAGGGAACCCAGTGACTATCAAGTCCAAGCAGCAATAAGTGAAGTCTCTAAGATTCTGGTATCCCAAATACTGAACATTCAGTCAGACTCCCAGGAGCCTTGAAAATCTTTCAACTGTGACCAACCCAGCCTGGTGCCTGCTGGTTACGGTGATCTATATAGTTCTATTTTTGGGAAGAAAATCAAGTTTGATGGTAGCTGCAAAAGCGTGCTTGTAAGTAATTATTATTAAAACAATCGTTTTAGGCACTTATAGCAAGACTTTGACCTTTGTAATTGTCGTTTGTTAAAGGTAAGTTGGTGAAGAGGTAGGAGAAATTCAGTGAGTATGGGCTTGCTGCTGCAAGCCGCTATAGTTTCACACGATAAAAGAGGATTACTTTCTGTATTCATTGTGGCTTGTCTAAACAACTTCCCTTCAATCTTCTTTTCCTCATCTTTCTATGTCTATTTTTTGTGAGCATCTGATTGGAAAGAAGAAAAAGGACAGATTGAAGCTTCGAATAGCCGCTCTTGAACACACCATTCAATGGCAAATGAGCCAAGGGCGAGGCAGGTTATGGATTATGATTTTTCTTATGCATCTCTTCTCCTCATCAGAATTCCAAGTTTTCTGTAATTGAACAGCTAAGAAAGAGGTAATTGAACAGGAGGAGACATTTCAGGGCAGAGCAAATCTGAGCCAGGTGGAGAGATCGGGTAGATAACGATAGCCAAATGAACATTCGCCAAGTAGGGGATGCAGTCCACGACATGATGTATCGTTTATTAATTGGTACATTTATAACTTCTCTTAATTATTTCACTAATTAACAAGTGACACGTAAGATCTTACGTCAGAACGTAAGATCTTAGCATAGAATTAGAATGTAAAATTACGATTACTCTGGTGGAAGACCGGTAGGCGCTTAACCTCCTCAAGAACACGAGTTAAGCTAGTAAATAATACAAATGCAAGGATTATTTGTAGCAGATAGAAGCAACTGTCATTTTAAGTTTGATGAAAAGCAACAGGGCCAAAAACCTGTGCGTCCAATGAAGTAGAAAGAATTGGATGCCACACCAAACAGCTCATTTTATCACCAAGTTTTTACCTCTGTCGTCAATCTTCTGCCTCTGCTGGAAGGCCTTCCTTGAACCACGAATTCAGGCCTCCTTCTAAGTGAAACACGTTGGTGTAGCCATTTAGAACCAGCAAGTAGGCTGCTATCAGCGATCTGTTTGTGTTTCAGACACACACCCAGAATCTACTTCGTTAATCAAAACCAGCAAAAACACTGCCACCCCCATTTTACTTTTGGAACAGATTGATCTGAAAATGGAGAAGAAAACGAAGAACAAACCTTGATTGTTGACCTTCAGGAAGACTTTGGGTGGGTTTCGTGGTCCCCCCAGAAGAGCAGGCGACTATTATCTTAGCGTCTTTAGACATCTTTGATTCCACAACTGGTAGCAGCACAAATCAAGTTCAGAAAATTCAAAAAAAAAAAAAAAAAAAAAAAAGTAGAAGATTGCAGAGCATCTTACTCTGGAGAAATTCTGGGTTCTCTTCAGTTCCAGAGAAGATGCCGAAAAATGCAAATGCTGCTCGCCTAGCGATGTCCCAAGCTGTCCACTCCTTTATCAGCCTGTATATTTGGACGTTAATGGCGCCCGGTGGATGGCCCTGTAATTATAGAATCAGCTTGAGTTGTGCGAGAGAAAATTATAGAATCAATCAAGAGAAAAACGAACAAGAAAGATGACCTCTTTGAACTCTGCTTCAGGCCTAACGTCAAGAATCACGAAGTTATTTTCATTTTGAAGACGGAGAGCTTCTTTCACATCCACGCTCCTCACCTTCTTCTGCAGTAGAACTTCCCGCTTAATCTTCCAGTCTTCTTCCGCTAATTCCTCCAAAAACAAGCAAACAACAAAGTCCAAACTCAGAATCGCTCTAACTCTCTCTCAAAAGCGGAAATTTCTGTCAAGTGAAAGCTCGATGGTATTGTGTACCTGGTGATTTCGCAGGTTTAGTCGCCGCGCTCTGGATTTGGAGGCCTCTGGAGATAGAGATAGCAGGCGAAGAAGAGGTTTGGGTGGAGTAGCGAACGGATCCTAGAGAGAAAGTGAAAGAACAATGATCGGACACTGGTTTAGAAGAGAGTGGGAATTTTGGGTCGAAGGAGGATGATAAATTAGGGGCAATAGAAGTGAAGGCCGCCATTGATGAAAAGCTTGGAAGAAGAGAAAGCGATGAAGTTGAACAGGGGTAATCGAAAAAGTAAAGATCTTTTTGGGTTTAGATTGAACAAAATCTGAGCCTGTGGTGGATATTTCTCAAGGTCTGTTCATGTTTCAGATTTTCTGTCATCCTCATCTCTTTCTACTCAAACAGTGAATAATGGAGGTCAAACCGTAGGTTTTCCAACTTAAAGCTGTAATTTTTTTAAGGTGGGAAGAGGGTGAGGGGGTCCAGCCGACAACATTCCTACGAACTTGACCAATCACAAATTGCCACGTTCACACTGTACTCACTTTAATTACCCAAATGTCCATGTACACATGCTTCTGAGTTCAATGTTCATCCTACGCCGACCCTCTACCTTAAAATTATTAAAAGCGTGATCTTTCTCCAACCCACGTTAACTAACTGATCAGTCGGATTACCAGAAGCCCCCTTTCTCATTCTCCTCCTATATATAATCCACCACCCTCTTCCTCCATCCTTCATTAGTCAGCTCTCTCTCTCTCTAAACTCTCTCACCCATTGCATTTCTCCCTGTTCGCGATGGAGTTGTTCTACTATTGGTGTTTGGGGCAATGGGCGCCGTAGTGGCAGCCCTGGAGATTAGCAAGTCCAACAAGGACCGAATCAATGCGTCTCCAGCTTTTTCTTCCTTCAAGAACAACTACCTTCTTGTTTACTCTCTTATGATGGGTCTGTTCTTCTTCTCTTTTTTTTTTCTGCATCTGACCCTCTTCGCGTCTCAGATCTCATTCCCCTTTTCATTGTGCCTTTGATCGGATGCTTCTCGATTCTGGGTTTGGATGTTGGATCTGATCGTAAATCTTTGCGTTCTTGATAATAGCTATTCTTTGGATTCGGCTTCCATGATTTTGATCGAAAAGCATTTCTCGAAAATGAGACATCCAATAACAAAATGATCAATACCTTCATCTGAATCATGACACAGTAATGAATTTTAGTTGTTTTGTTTGGGATTTAAGTTGCATTCTTTGGTAGAGGGCATAATGTATTGATCACTTTGTTATTAGTCGTCTGCTTTTGATGAAACGCTTGATTTTGTAACAGATTATTGTTTCTGTGGCAACAGCCGGAGACTGGTTGCAGGGTCCTTACGTCTACTATCTCTACAGCCAGTACGGTTATGGGAAAGGGGAAATTCGGACAACTTTTTATTGCCGGGTTCGGGTCGTCCATGTTATTCGGGACGGTAGTCGGATCTCTTGCAGACAAACAGTGAGATATTTTGCTGTATAACCTGCTCTCTATAATGTCAAATTCATATTGTCTGATCTATATCTCTGCTCTAAACCCAGGGGCCGAAAGAGAGCTTGTGTCACTTATTGTATAACTTACATTCTAAGTTGTATCACGAAGCATTCTCCTCAGTACAGAGTTTTGATGGTGGGTCGAATTTTGGGCGGTATTGCTACTTCTCTTCTCTTTTCGGCATTCGAGTCGTGGCTTGTTGCTGAACACAATAAGGTACAATCGACGCATTGATGCCTGATTTAAGTTCATATTTGCCAACCATTAGGAGAATCAAGTTCCAGCTTCGGAATTCGAAATTAATACATCATTGATCCGACCATTAAACTACTTCTTAACTTGTTGTTAAGCGGGCTTATTTTTCTGAGTTTTTTATGATTTATCTTTTAGTATTCTTCTTTCTAAACGGAGAGATATTGTATTGGATTAAGTGTTTCTCGAGAATGGTTCTTAAACTTGTTCTTAGTGATGATACTGCTACTCTTCTATGGCTGATTTTTAGCTGTTTTTCGATTTCTTCTATACTGCAGAGAGGTTTTGAGCAGCAATGGCTATCCATGACTTTTTCAAAAGCAATATTTCTGGGAAATGGCCTTGTTGCCATTTTATCTGGCTTGTTTGGAAATCTACTTGTTGATGCATTGAACCTTGGCCCGGTAGCACCCTTTGATGCTGCTGCATGCTTTCTCGCGATTGGAATGTCCGTCATTTTATCATCGTGGACGGAAAACTATGGCGATCCTTCTGAGAACAAGGACTTGCTCACCCAATTCAGGGCTGCTGCTGTAGCCATAGCTTCTGGTATGGTAATTAGGTTTACATTTGACCTTCCTGGATTAAGATATTTCGTCAGTGAGTTCTTCTCGAAGATCAACTCAATTGTCCCCATTTACTCTTCGAACATTTCAATTGATTCTCTTTTTTCTGTATCAGATGAGAAAATCGCCCTACTGGGTGCAATCCAATCGCTTTTCGAAGGTTCGATGTATACCTTTGTGTTCCTCTGGACTCCTGCTCTAAGCCCAAATGACGAAGAAATTCCTCATGGTTTCATTTTTGCAACATTCATGCTGGCTTCGATGCTGGGAAGCTCCTTAGCGTCTCGGTTGATGGCTCGTACGTCTCTGAGAGTCGAGACCTACATGCAGATTGTCTTTCTCGTCTCAGCAGCCTCTCTCGTTCTACCAATTCTGACAAGTGTAAGTTGGTGGATCAATCATTTCCACCCTTTTGTCGCATATTTTTCTATTCACTAACCTTTTTCGATTGTAAACAGTTTTTGGTAGCTCCATCAGTGGTGAAACACGGAAGTATCTCCATCGGAGGTTGTTTCCAGCTGCTCGGCTTCTGCTTTTTCGAGGCTTGCGTGGGCATCTTCTGGCCGTCCATTATGAAGATGAGATCTCAGTACATTCCGGAGGAGGCCAGAAGCACCATAATGAACTTTTTCCGAATTCCTCTCAATATTTTCGTCTGCGTCGTGCTGTACAATGTACGTCGACTTCCGGTTCCATTCTCTTTAATATCGTAATCGCATTGGCTCTTAACACATTTGGTTTCGTAGGTCAATGCATTCCCCATCACTGTAATGTTCGGTATGTGTTCGATTTTCCTCGTTGTGGCATCAATCCTGCAGAGGCGGCTCATGGTGATTGCAGACAAGCCAAGTGAGTCTTTTTATTAGAGACCTTGACACTTAATGAATTTGACCTTGTTTGTGCATGGATGTAATCTTAATTTGTGTTACAGAGACAGAAGACTGGCCGTTGACGAAGGAAAGAGACGCGGAGGCAGAGCCGTTGAACATCTAAGATGTAATGTTTTTTCGGAAGGTTGAACACACATTGGTATACGACTTGATTCGTTAAAGTATACGATAGAAGATCCCGCTGAATTGAAGGTTGGAATTGATAGGAATAGTCAATCGACTTGTTGGAGAAGACACGGAAGAAGAAGGGGAAGGATAGTATTTTTAGTTTACTATTTTGTTTTCACTTTTGTTTTTAGGTACTTCAATTCCCATCTCCAAAGAAGTTGGAACACTTGCAGAACAATGTCATTGCCAGAATAATTAAATTTATTAATTAATTCTTTGTTTTTATATCCTGTTGATTGTTGAAGCACTAATATGATAAAGATGGATGAGAAACCTTCAGGAAAATTGCACTGCAAGGACAAACCGAGAGTAAGGATCTCTTCCACAAAGAGAGATATAGGGTTTGAATTCTCTTATGACGAAATTATTGGGGATCGAATTCTGTTGTTCGGTGAAACATGAGTCCTACCATGTTATGGTTTCACGGTTCGAGGGTTCGTGCCACCGATTGAAGTGCAGGGTGGGGAACTATAACAGTTTCTTAGTTGCATATTATAGCTTTACACATTTGACAGAAAGGGAGGTAGAAGAAGACGATATTTTATTGATGGAAGGTTCTTCGTCGTTTCCTTCGTGCAAATTTTTGGGTTGATTTATTCGAATTTGATCGTTTTTGCTTGAGAAGAATAGCTAACCAGCTAAAGACAAACGAAATCGAAACCTACTAAACGTAGAGGAAGATGATTTCTGGTGTATTTACAGCTGGTCTTTAAAGGGAATTGCTGATTATTTTGAGTAAATTTTGCCGACCAAGAACTGCAAACAGGGACAACAATGGATGGTTAAATTTGGTTTTACCATTTCAAGCTGATTAATCGTTGGAAATGGCCTTTTTCCTCCAGGACCACCCATGGTCCATGCTGGGGAAGGCCCGACCTTGCTATGCAGAATCTCTCAACTGCTGTACTGCTGCTAAAGATGAAGAACTGTGTCGCGACCCGGAGACACGTCGGAGCAGAAATGCCGGGCCAGTAGGAACCCGATCACCCAGCGCTAGATTTGCAGTGAAAGTCTTCAATGCACCCCACAAGCCCCAGCACTCAACTCACTTCCCTGTTGCTGAAAAATACATCTCTCTCTCTCTACCATCTGATCATGTCATGTTCTCAAAAGTTTGGTGATTTCTTCTTCAAAAAGTCCACGAATTCCACCAAAGACGTTGACCATATTTTCCTTTTATATAATCAGACCAGGCTGTTATCAGTTAATGGTACATAAGGGTGTTATATGCTTGCGGTCCGGAGAATGAATCAAGAGATGACATTTGTCGGTTGACATCTCCTCGTGGTCCGTGGAGTGTTCTTCAGCCTAACTTACTCTAATAACTTTGCTAATTGAGCCGTATGAGCAAAGTAAGAGTCTTTCTTTGACCGCTTTACAAGAAACATAAAAGAGTGTTTGGAATTCAAAGGTCAAAGCTGTGATTTTTGACTGCTACCAACCTAACCTAATCCCAACTTCTTCATTGTTGATGACTTCAAGGAATTATGTAAGCATAACTTGTCAGTATTTTTAAATTTAAAAAAAAAAAGGAAATTTCCCGCATTCAACGCGTAATGGAGTTCGAAATTTCAAACTAGTTCGCGAGGAAATTTACCCACAAAAAAAAAAAAAACAGATTTTTAATCTCGAATCACACGAATCAGACTTCGAACAGGTTTCTACTTTTGCTTTTGTTGATTACTAGACGTGGGTTTTGATTTTAGGAAGTAAAAATGTAAATCTTGTTTATTGATTTTAAGAATGTTTTACTTTCAGGCTATCTTTAATTATATATAGCCTCCTTCTTTCCTAGAGAGAGAAAGAGAGAGAGAGGGATCCACCGGTTCAGAGGAAGCACTATAATTTCATGAATATTTCGCTCTTTGCCATCCTGAGTTCGTAGGAAATCTCCAAGAAACGAACTCTTGTAAGCGACTTTCATACATTTCAAAAGATGACTTTTTGCTTGCTTTCTCTTCCCGACCTTCAAATTCTGGTTAATGGGTGTTGAACTCAAAGCAGTGAGGTCTGTTAAAGATTTCATGGAATTAAAAATTTTATTTTATTCTGGTTTGCATAAAAAATTATTTCTGCTATCTGGATGACCGATTTCGATGGTTCTGAATTGGGATCTACGCTAAATCTTTCAGTTTTTGCTGTATTGCCTCGCCCCTTTTTTTACTGATTAGTTTACTAAATCTTTTCTGTCGCTGATCTTCGCCCTTGTTTCGATTTTAGTTTGTCTGGGCAGATTTTAGTAGTTTCTGATCGATGGCTAGACCATAAAATGCTCGTTATTTGAAGTGAGTTTCCTGGGTTGAACTCTAAATTCACCATGGATAGCTTCAGCCACGACGAAGAAAGTCGATTTTTCGATGCCCAAGAGGATATCGAGTCGTCTTCTGAAGCAAGTAGGGATAGCATTGAGGTAAATAATTCTAATTTTGGTTTTAACGCATTGGTTGAGGGGAGTTTCGTGTATGATTTATGGAATCAAAGTCCTCTGAGTGTTGACGAGCGACGAACAAAGTTTTTGAGAATGATGGGACTAAAGTTAGACCGAATTTCGGGTGATAATTCTGTAGTTGTTCACAGCAATGTGAGCGGTGGAGAAGCGTCTACAACGAGCGAAAATGGAGAGGCTATGGCGGGAATTCCAGCATTTGAAGATGGGTTTTATTCGAGTCGATCGTCAATGTCGTGTTTCCCCAGCGAGAACTGTGAAGTTTTAGAGGAATTGAGATCGAAGAAGAACTTTTCGTGCAGCGATGGAACTGCAGATTGTGGTTGCTCAGGCGATTCATCAAGCAGTTGTTCATCACAATCGTCTCAACAACATAAGGAATCGATACCTGCAAATCCGAGACGTTTTGAGGATATGACTAGAAGAGTCGATAAGAGTTGGTTGAGGAGATTAAGTTCCATTGCATGTGTGTTTGATAGTCACAATAAAGGAGTTAAATTCAAATCGGACGACGAAGATGAAGGTCGAATGTTTGGCGTTCAGAGAGTTAAGGTTCGGCAGAGCAAGAAACAATCGAAGGAACTCTCTGCTCTCTTTACAGGTCACGATATCCAGGCTCATGAAGGTGCTATATTGGCCATGAAATTCAGTCTGGACGGGAGGTATCTTGCAAGCGGCGGCGAAGACGGGATCGTGAAAGTCTGGCAAGTGATCGAGGACGAGAGATCGAATGAACATGATATTCAGGTTTTTGATCAGTCCTGCATTTACTTCTCTGTGAATCATCTCTCTGAACTGAAACCCCTACTTGTGGATAAAGACAAACTTTACAACTCAACAAGTTTGAAAAAAACATCCGAATCGGCCTGCGTCGTTTTCCCTCCTAAAATCTTCCGAATATTGGAGAAACCATTGCACGAGTTCTGCGGCCACAATGGCGAGATTTTGGATCTCTCGTGGTCACAAGAGAAGGTGAGTTGAATTTTTGTTTTTATAAAACGTACAAGTTTGAATTCGATATCTATGTTTACGTATTGTTTTATTCGACGCAGTATCTCCTTTCGTCGTCCGTCGACAAAACCGTTCGTCTTTGGCGGGTTGGAAGCAAAGATTGCCTCAAAGTATTTTCGCATAGCAATTACGGTATGCTCCCATTGCTTTAGTAATTTCGAAAAGAAAGCTTTTTTCCAGCTTGTAAGTTGAAAATTGTTCTGTTTTTTATGCAGTGACGTGCGTGCAGTTTAACCCGGTGGACGAAAATTACTTCATGAGCGGATCGATAGATGGAAAAGTACGGATTTGGGGAATTTCTTGTTCCCAAGTTGTGGATTGGACCAACATTAGAGAGATAGTTACTGCAGTGTGTTATCGTCCCGACGGGCAGGTTTGTGCATTTTGCATTTCATTTTCGATGTTAACTTAGACAATTAGTTGTATGAGTAATCTCTTTTGTTTCTCAAACAGGGTAGTGTTGTCGGCTCAATTGACGGAAACTGTCGCTTTTATACCATTTCAGGTACGTTTGTTAAACATAGTAACGATTACGACGAAATGATAAACTTTTGAAATTACCTCGATAACAAATTCTGTAGAATGTTTTTCGTATCATGCCAATGATGTTATTGAGTGATGTGTCTTATGTAAAATTTTGTCAAGAAGCTGGTTCTCGAGAAATTTTTATAAATTTTGCCATTTTTGTAACGCGGGTGGGTCACGAATCGGTCGCAGTTTAGGGTCTCTTGTTTTGATTTTGTTTAGTGAAGTGATTACTTATCTTTTTCGAGAGAAGAAAGTGTCGATTTTTATTTGCGATTTTTTGGTGATTGGAGCAGATAATCATCTGCAATTGGAAGCTCAAATTGGCTTGCACGGCAAGAAGAAATCGGCGAGTAAGAAGATAACAAGCTTTCAGGTAGCCGGACACTTTCCATGCTTTGTACATTTACATTCCATGCTTTGTACATTTACATTTTATACGAAGTTTGAAGTTTCGAACGATTCTCATAATTTCCGGTTCAGTTTCTTCCTCAAGATTCTAGCATGCTAATGGTTAGCTCTGCCGATTCCCAAATCAGAATTCTTCACGGCCCTTGCGTGGTCGGTAAATACAAAGGTATGCGGATGAATGCTTGGCTCGCTTTCGACTTTAGTTTGGGTTGACATGTAAACTTAGAGAATGATGCTCTGTCTAGGAATTCGTAAAGCCGGAAACCAGATTTCTGCATCTCTAACATCAGACGGAAAACATATAATCTCGGCTTGTGGGAATTCTAACGTATGCGTATGGAACTGCGGGGACCAAAACGATACTTCTTTGTCTCGAGCCAAAAGATGTTATGAACACTTCTCGGCCAATGCTTCCATTGCGATTCCTTGGAGTGGTTTCGGATGTGGGAACTTGAACGGTGAAAGGCAATTTCATGGATTCGACCCGGAATTATCAGAACTTCTGCCTTTCTCTTCGACTGCGCGATTCTCTCTAAACCAGGAATTCTTCTTGGAGTCTTTGCCGAAAGGATCTGCGACTTGGCCTGAAGAGAAACTTCCTACTTCGAGCAACCTAAGGATGCATAAATCTCGATACAAGTTTCTCAAGGAGTCTTGCCAGAGCGCATCTGAGTCCCATGCGTGGGGACTGGTTATCGTGACTGCTGGCTGGGACGGCCGGATAAGATCGTTTCACAGCTATGGACTACCGGCACCTGTTTGAAATTTTGGCAGAAATGATATCAGAAAAAACTAGAAGCAATTGGAGCATGTTTTGCCATCCAACAATCCTACTATTGTGGGTTTTGTTCATAAGTGAGAGCTCCTCCAATTCTAGCAGTCAAACTCTCGAGCTCGTGCAATTGTAAACCCGAATGGAATGAGCTTAGCGGGTTTTGCACACTTTGGATAACCAAACATTGAGGTTAGCTTTCCCTACAACTCCTAACTTACTCTATTCTTACGATCACATCCCACGAGATACTGATTTCTAACGTCGGCCTTGTAATGCAGGCGGGAATCGTGAAATAGCCTAGAATTTTGTATTTATAGGCCAAACTTAGCTCTTCAGCTGCTGCTTCCAGCGGCATAAAGAATTTCATGTAGAATTCTGGATAGGGGAAAAGAAAAGATACTGAGTTTTGTCTCCAAAATATTCAAGTGCCTGTAATAATCTTCTGTGCTGTGGTATCACAGTCAGTTTACTCGGGTTTTCGAATTTTCCTGCGTTAAGTCGGAAGATAAGATGTGAAGAATGCAGAGTTGTGTTATGAATGCTCAGTTTCTTGAGATGATAAGCAAATATCAACCTTCTTTCTCGTCTATAGTTTGAATTTGATATAAAGGATAAATAAGAACATCAAGATGTTCAAACAAGAAGGCAATCAAATGGCAAAAGATTTCAACAGCTCATTAAGTACAATCAAGACATATAATTCTGGTAATGTAAATCTCTACATCAAGTTTGAAAACCAAGAAAGATTAACTTCATAGAAATTTCAGGCAGGCATTTCTGTTGCACATAGTTCCTGTTTCTCCCTCACATTGAAGAAAAAGGTGTCCCCACGCAGGAGATGCACCTTCATTGATCCCTATGTCAATTTCAAAGAAGGAATATCATGCTCAAAAGAAACAATTTTTGACCCAGATGCCAAAACCCATAATTTTATAACCAAATTCAAGTCGTGATCTCTAAATCGATACATTGAATCAGGTTTTGGTAGAATAGATAGCTCTAAAAATCATATCGAAACCAGAAATAGATCAAAGCAGTGAATTTCGTAAATTCTTTTTAGCTTCAATTTCAATGGTATCTATTGTATGATAGCAGAAACACCCAGATCCCGATTCTCAAATAAAAAACAAGAACCATAACCAGAGCAATTGAAAAGAGGGGAAGGAGAGAGAGAAACGGCGGACCTAGAAGAGTTCTCAAACGGGGAGTTTGGTGACGTCAGATTGGGAAGCGTGGAGTTGAGGAAGATTTAGAGGGGCGGAGGAAGAAGGAGCGGTGGAGGGCATGAGAGGAAGATCATGAGCCTCTTCAGGATCGTCGTGGTCGTCGGAGGTGGCGAGATTGATACAGGAGCAGCGGTCAAGGGATGCGAAAAAGGCAGAGGAGACGCTGGTGCCCACCCAGGAGGCGACGCCGTTGAGCTTCTCGTAGGAGATACAGCCCGACAAATTGTCCATCCCGCACCTTAATCTGGTTGAGAGAGAGAGAGAGAGAGAGGGAGGATGGTCCGCAGAAGGGGAAGGAAAATACAGAGAAGGTTGGTTGTGTCAAAGGATAAATAATATTCTTTGGTCCATATTCTCCTCGGCCCGCAATTACACCGGATATATTATTTGACACGTCAATAAATATTTTAATACTTCTTCTAAATAATAACGTAATGTTCATCTTCCATCTCAATAATCTTCGGGTATATGACGAACTTACACACTCTAATCTGACCTCCACCTATGATTTATCGAGTTACATTCAATCAACTCGAGGTGAAACCTCACCTCCAACTTCTAGCCCGCGTTAAGCGGGTTATCGTATTGGTTTTATCCGACCGGTCGACTTTGTAGTCCTCTCTTAGGCCAATCATTGTACAATTGGTGGAACCGGACATTTAGTCTTGCGCAATAGGTCGACGACTCGGAGATGGTAGGTTAAGATTCGATATGTTATGATCACGACATCCGAATTGATGGTCCGAAGCAAGCAAATTGGACTTTAAACCATCATTTTTATTTCGGGTCAGGACCCGAAGGAGCAAGTTTGTAATCCTTGAATAACAAAGCAAACTCTACTTATATGATAATGCTCAACTAACACCTGGTCTAAACTTTTTCAAATCTTTCATGATTAAATGATTGAATTTTGGTGGGTTGGTTTGAGCATCTTGAGCTTAGCTGCCATTCCTGTCCTGTATTAAATATTCAAAACCTACGATTCCTTTTCTGCTTCCTGCCATCCGTCCGAATGAACTGACTTTCAAAGTCTATCCAATTCTCACTTGGGTTTCTTACCAAACATCCATGGAGTTGGAGATGGAGATGGAGATGGAGATGGAGATGGACAGGACAGCCTACTCTCCGAGGAAAATCAGTTGCTGTTCTTCGTTTTGTTAGGTTGGTTTGGTTTGGTTTGGTTTGGGCCTGATACTATTTAAATATCTGCTCCTTTGTTTCTTAAGCTCATACCAGCCTCTGTACTTCTGTAGAGAGAGAGAGAGGAGAGAGAGAGAGATATGAGCTGTGCATCTACTTTGTAATATTTCTTGCTCAAATGAGTATTCCAAACAGCAATCAAAGGGTATGAAAAATCTTTATGGAAAAGATGAAGATTTGCTGCTGTTTCTGAGATACTCATTCGAGCAAGCAATATTATAATGGAGGGTCTGAATTCTGATGTTCCTTTTTCTGTGCTTTGCTTCCTCTGTTTCCATTCTCAGATAAGTCCCCTCTCCTCTCTCTTCTCTCTCTCTCTCTCGGTCTAACATGGAGAACGAGAGAGAGAGTATTACAGAAGAAAACTTGAAACAGTAAGCTAGCACCTCTTCCCGAAGCAAAGCATCTCATCTCAAGGTTTCTCCTTCGTCAATGGCTACTTCATCATCTTCAAACCATCGTCACCATTTTCACCTTCCTACCACCACACACTGCACAGTAAAAAGCCATGGAAACAACCGACCTCTTCGCCTCTGTTTTTTCTTCCATGGTAATGGTTTTGTTGATTACAGGAGCAGATGGAGAAGTTGGAGTGAACTACGGGACAGAGGCGGACAATCTTCCGCCGCCGTCCAAAGTTGCCAACTTTGTCTTAGAATCCACCATTATCGACAGAATCAGACTCTTCGACGCCAACCCATATATTCTACAAGCCTTCGCCGGAACTGGAATTTCAGTTACAGTTACTGTTCCTAACGACCAAATCCCCGAACTCACCAGCCCAACATCCGCCCGCCGATGGATCCGTACCAATGTCCATCCCTACTTACCCCAAACAAACATCATCCGGATTCTGGTCGGCAACGAAGTTCTATCCACTGCCAACAGATTGTTAATAGAAAGCTTAGTCCCGGCTATGGAGACCCTTTATGGGGCTCTCGTGGAAGCCGCCATGGACGGCCAAATCAAGGTCTCAACCCCGCACTCTCTCGGCGTTTTATCAACTTCATCACCACCTTCCAGTGGAAAGTTCAGAGAAGGCTACGACGTCCACGTTCTAAAACCGCTGCTCAAGTTTTTAAGAGCTACCCATTCGCCTTTCATGATTAACCCATATCCCTTTTTCGGCCGCTCCGCCGAGACCTTAGACTACGCGCTTTTCCGGCCTAATTCCGGCGTTTTCGATCAAAACACCATGCTTTTGTACTCAAACATGTTGGATGCTCAGTTGGATGCTGTTTTCTCGGCTATGAAGCTTTTGGGATTCGACGACGTCGAGATTGTAATATCTGAAACAGGGTGGCCGTCGAAGGGGGAGCCCACTCAGATCGGAGTTAACCCCAAAAGTGCTTCCGATTATAATGGAAATCTAATTGACCATGTCACCTCCGGTGTGGGTACTCCCCTCATGCCAAACCGGACCTTTGAGACTTACATTTTCGCTCTCTTCAACGAGAATCTGAAGCCCGGACCGGTATGCGAAAGAAACTTTGGGCTTTTTGAACCGAACATGACTCCAATTTATGACGTCGGAATCCTACGGCCAACTATAGCTGCTCCAGCTAAAAGGGCCACTAAATCGCTTTTCATAACAGTCGTTTCATGCAGCTTGATTGGTTTGTGGACGTGGTTGTGACATTCGACGCAGATGCCGACGTCTGAGCCGGACTGGATTCCTATGGTCGTCGTGATGCTAGCCAAAAACATGGCCTGGTCGTATTTTTCGATAGATTTGCTCTCACCGTAAGGCGATAGATTCTACTCTTACAGTAAGGGACTGCTTCTGCAGAAGAAGAAGAACAGAGGAAGAAGCTGGAGATGGCGACAGAGAGAGAAAAGCTGTTTGAAACGATTTCTTCTGTATATTGAAAAGAACGTTTCTGTACATGTATATATCTGCATAGAGAGATAATGAAATAACAGAGAACTACTTTTTACAAATCAACGAAACCATAAGTGAATAATGTTAACATCCCCTCAAGATCAAAGCCGTAAGCCGAAGATCTTGGATAAGAAAAGAGAGAACGCTAATTGGGGGAAGGGGCTTAGTGAGTGCATCAACAAGTTGATGTTCTGAAGGAGTAAACTTTACCAATAACTCCTTGTTAAGTACTTTCTCCCGAACGAAGTGAAAATCAATTTCTACATGTTTGGATTTGGAGTGTAAAACTGGATTCGTTGCAAGGTAAGTAGCATTTAAGTTGTCACAGAGAATTAGATGTGCCGAAGTAGAGATAATACCTAATTCATGTAGTAATGATTGTAACCATAGAACTTCAGCTGCTCAATTTGCTACGCTGCGATATTTTGATTCAGTGTTAGAGCGCGAAACAACTTTTTACTTGGTGAAGGACCAAGAGATAAGATTGGTGCCTAGAGAAATACAGAAGCCACTGGTGCTCCTTCGATCATCTGGACTGGAGGCCAAGTCCGCATCTGTATAACATGTAAAACTAAAACAGGCGGAAGGCAAGAAGGAGATGCCTGGAGATGGAGTACCTTTAAGGTACTGCGGAATTCGATTGACTGCTTGCCAGTGGACTTCGGAGGGCTCTTGCATAAACTGAGAAACCTTGTTTACAACAAATGCAATATCAGCTCTAGTAAGGCAACAGTATTGTAGACCTCCAACAATGCTACGGTAAAGGAATTCATCACGTAGTGGTGCCCCAAAATGTTTGGATAGAACAGGTCCGGCCACCATGGGGGTCGGAACCAGCTTGCAGGAATCCATGTTAGCTCTATGAAGTAGCTCAAAGATATATCTTGATTGAGAAAAACTCACACCTATAGGAGTGTGAGTGACCGCAATACCCAAAAAGAATGATAGAGGTCCAAGATCTCAAACTTTAAATTGTGTATGTAGATACATTAAAAGCTGGTCCAAAATAGCGGCTGAGTTACTGGTCAAGATAATATCGTCGACATACACAAGCATAATGATAATCGAGGACTGCGTGCGACGAACAAAAAGTGATGAGTCGGACTTTGAAGTCAAGAAAGCCCAATCAATTAACACATTATACAACTTGGTGTACCAAGTCCGAGGAGATTGCTTGAGGCCGTAGAAGGCTTTATGTAATCGGCATACATCAAATGAATTTGATGAACTAATAAAACATGGCGGTTGTTGCATATACATTGTTTCAGTCAAGTCCCCATGCAATAAAGCATTGTTGATATCAAGTTGTCTAATGGCCCAATGAAGGGAGATGGCTAAGGAGAGAACAATGCGAACTGAAGTTGGTTTGACAACCGGGCTGAAAGTCTCATCATAGTCAATATCTTCAGTCTGGTCATAATCTTTGGCTACGAGACGAGCCTTTTACCGAGAAACTGTGTTATCTAAGTTTTGCTTTGTTTTGAATACCCACTTGCACCTTATAACTTGTGCACTACTCGGAAGGGGAACTAATGTACAAGTGTTGGTTTCTTTGATAGCAGATATCTCTTATTTCATGGCAGCTAACCAATGAGATAATTTTGAGGCTTGGTTGAATGCTTTTTGTTCAAGGGTAGACATAATAGAAAAAACTTTTAAGTTTAAAGATATCATCTTCGGCTCTGGTTCTCATATGGTCATTGTTTAGTACATACTGGAGAGAGGGTTGGGGAAGAGTGTGCATAGTTGGTGTAGTAGAGGAAGGGAGGCTAATAGGGTCTGGATGAGGTGAAATGTTGGAGACTGGATGGTCAATAGGTGTGGGAGAAGGAAATGTACGAGGGAAGAGACAGTTTGATTAGTAGACATAGAGGGAAAGGAGATGTACAGAATTGGGAGAGAGAAATAGAAGGATTGTGAAATAGATTTTTTGGAAGAGGAGAAGGCAAAACTAGAGTCATCGAAGGTAACATGTCGAAAAATATATGTTTTGTTGGAGTTGGGATCGAGACATTAACCTTTGTGATGAGTACTGGGACCTAAGAAGACACATGAAAGAGACCGAGACTGTAGTTCGTGTTAATTGAAAGGACGGAGAAAAGAAAAGCACAGACAGCCAAAAACACGTAGAGAAGAATAATCTCGAGTTTTGTTGAACAAACGTTCGAAAGGTAACTTGTTATTTAGGACAGGAGTAGGGAGCAAGTTTATTAAGTTAGTAGCAGTAGTGAAAATATAGGTCCAAAAATATTGAGGAACAGAGGAATGAAATAATAGAGCAACACCAGTTTCGACAACATGACGATTTTTACGCTCGACTCGACCATTTTGATTTGGTGTATACAGACATGAGACACGATGCAAAATTCCTAGAGATTGAAACAGAGGAGTTAGAGATTGGAATTCTGCACCGCAATCTAATTGGACAATTTTAATTTTAACACTAAAGAGAGTGTGAACAATTTGATGGAAATTGACAAAAGTAGTGTAAACTTCGTTTTTTAATTTAAAAGGAAATAACCAAGTAAAACAAGTACAGTTATCAACGAATAAGACAAAGTATCATGCACCAGTAATAGATTTAATCGTAGATGGACCCAAATATCAGTATGTATAATATCAAAAAGAAATTGAGCATGTGATTTGGAAATTTTAAACGGTAAACGATGAGTTTTGCTTATTTGACATGAAATACAAATTTGGTGCAGACTTAGAATTAATATTGCACACCTTTAAAATTTGTTGCAAAACAGGGAAGAATGGATGACCGAAGCGTTGGTGCCAAAGAGTTCCCAGGACGGTGGACAAAGAGAGACAAAACTAGAATGTCCGACGGGATTTGATAGAGACTGTCACTAGAGTGCGGTGAGAAATTCGATCATTTACAAAGAAACAATTTTGATAAAATTCTACGAATACCAAATTTTCATGACATAATTGAGCTACACTCAGCAGATTATGGGGAGAGTGACAGACAATGTGTAA
Source organism: Begonia masoniana (assembly GCA_022432975.1). Taxonomy (NCBI): domain Eukaryota; kingdom Viridiplantae; phylum Streptophyta; class Magnoliopsida; order Cucurbitales; family Begoniaceae; genus Begonia; species Begonia masoniana. The sequence goes on along the minus strand of CM039513.1, from coordinate 45,083,774 downwards.
TTTTAAGGGTCGACCAACAGTCGGAATGACAGTGGAGCCAGTTTGACAGATAGGAAAAAGCTTACCATCGGCGGTGGTGACTTGGGTGGTGCCGGTGTAAGGCTGAAGTTGACTGAGGATGGCCGATTGTGGTGTAAAATGATAGGTCGTGCCGGAGTCAAGGGCGTCGGTAAAAGACTAGATGAGTTAGATTGAGGTGCAGGGGAATTGATAGGAGGAGAGGATGTAGTGGTTTGGTAGTAGACTAGGAAATTGATGAAGTTTGCTTGGGCGTGGGCTAGAGGATAGCTAACTGGAGGAGGGTAGTGGGCTGGAGGGACATGAGAGCGGTAGGATGGGTTTGAACAATGGTAGCAGGCCAGAGCTGAATAACCCATTTTGTTGCAGATTTGGCAACGAGGCGAAAGGGCCGAGGGGGGTGCCTGAGTTTGAAGGCGTACCTGAAGCGGGTCCGTTCTGGTGAAATGTATTTAGGGTGCTAGGGTGGAACAGAGCATTTGGTCGAGGATTCCATGGAGGGCGAAAAGGATGTTGAGTAACAGTGTTGGCCTGCATTTGGTGTGGCATTGGGAGTGAGACAGCTGAATTCTGTTTTTCCACGCGAAAATCGAAGCTTTGAAGAAGGTTCCGGATCTCTTCCAGAAGGGGCTGATCGGGGCGATTAGTGATTGAAGTCACAAACGCATTGTACTCACTACCAGGCCGTTGAAAAAATAGATTATTTGATCTCGATAGGAAACTGGTTCTCCGATTGTAGCTTTGGGTATTATATATGGTGGTAAGCTTCTGGATATAGGTGGAAGCAGAGGTTCCATCTTTGGACAGATAACGAAGACGACTCCGGAGATCAGTGATTCTCGCTAAGGAGGAAGAGGCAAAAGTTATTGCAAGAACAGACCAGACTTCACTGGCCGTGGTGAATGATACGATCTATGGGAGGAGTTCTTCAGACAGAGAGGTAAATATCCAGCTCATAATGAGTCGGTTATATATCTCTGTCAGATAGTGAAATCCGGGTTGATTTGGGAAGAGAGGGAGTCAAGGAATTGTGGAGGCGATGGACACGATTCATCCTGAAGAAGATCGATGCTGTTTGCAATAACAACGTTAAGGAGTTGTGTCTTCCAAACGAGGTAATTTGTGTGGTTCAACTTTATTGTAAGTGGTTGGTTTACAGAAGGAAGAGGAGGAAGGGAAGGAGGCATGGAGGGTGAGGGGAGGAAGGGATCGTAGAGCTGGAAGACGCCATGATAGATTTGTTCTTGCAGTAAGGCGATAGATTATGCTATTACAGTATGGAACTGCTTCTGCAAAGGAAGAAGAAGAAGAAGAAGCTGGAGATGGCGACAGAGCGAGAAAAACTGTTTGAAGTAATTTATCAGCAGAGAGTGTAAGCAATATATAAAACCTTAAATTGCTATTTAATACTTTAATCCCATTATAACGTTGTTAATTCAACCATTTTCTTTAATAAGCAAAAGATAGTTACATATATACTAACCTTTCTCCATTGCTTAACTTTAGTTTCTCTTCGTCTCTTTTAATATGCGGAATACTTTTCGTCTCTTTAAACCTTTCTCCTTTAGTTTCTCTTCGATGATTCAGAGAGTGAGAGTGATAGATTGATTAGAGTAAGTTAGTAGTAATTAGTCTTTGATTCTCTAGTTAGGATGAAGAAGAAGACAACCATTCAAAAGGCAATCCTCCATACTTGCCCTTTCACTTATGTCTCTTCATTCATACCCGTTCAATCATACCTCTTCAACTATAATGTATAATACTTTAATAAGGTTAAGGAGAGGGAATTAAAACCCAATTGACATTATTTCTTTTATACTCAACAATCATCACATTGAGCACTTTAATATAAAGTCAATGTACTATAATTTACATGAGCCACAATTGATTATTAAAAAATAATCTAACAGAGAGAGATAATGAAATGACAGAGAACTACTTTTTACAAATCAACAAAACCATAAGTGAATAGTGTTAATATTTTCTCCCCGAGGAAGTTCGAGATCACGCAGCGTTCGCCATCAACGCCTAATTCGAAGCTAAGGCTAAGGGAGCGAATCATTTCTGTGATTTCGAAGAAACAGAGGCTCTCAGTTGTGTAGACCCAAGGGGGGGATTGATAATATTGATTCTGAAGCTGGGATTTTCCGCTCCGGCGATTCAGGCGGCGGCGCCTGCAACTTCCGATATAGGAGGAGAAAGAAGAACGGAGAAGACGTAAAGAGGATAAACAAAGTTCCCGTTTTGATCTGAATGACCGCCATAGCTTTCAAGATTGTACCCGAAAACAATTCAGGAACACGAAGATTATGAAAACAAACTAAGATTATCTGAAGCGATTGAACAAAATCATTACTTTTCCTGTAAATTGTCGTTTGACTTGATGCACCAAAACTCGAACAACCGAAAAAGGTTATTTTGGGTATACTGAAATAAGAACACGTGTCAGCTACGCACCTGCTCAGGTAGGGCCCTCTCGTCCCCCTCGTTCTTCCCTATTTACATCGATTTTAACACCGCTCGACATTTTCCCTCTTTTTCTAGGGTTTTACTACTCTGTTCGTAATTTCTCAAGATCCGTCTGCTAGGTCTCGCTCCACCATGGCTGAGTGGCGGGAGCTCCTTCAATCCATTATTATAGGCCTCATTTTCTCCTACCTTCTCGCCAAGCTAATCTCCCTCGTCCTCTCCTTCAAAGATGAAAATCTCTCCATCTCTCGTGCCTACTACCACCCCCGATGATGATATTCTCACTCCCCATCACTTCGATGCAAAATCACATATAGAAGATCGCCCCCTTCAGCCTGCATCGTCTTCCCCGATTTGGACTTGGCTCCTGATTCCGATTCGTTGATCGCTGAGCAAGGTAGTCTGAGGAATGACAGTGAATACGATGACGAGGATGATGATTGGGAGGGGGTGGAGAGTACGGAGTTGGACGAGTTGTTCAGCGCAGCCACGGCTTTCGTGGCTGCGGCAGCATCTGATCGTCTTTCTCAACGGGTGTCAAATGACGTCCAGCTCCAATTATACGCCTTGTACAAGATTGCCACTGAGGGGCCATGCAGCGCACCACAAGCCCTCCGCACTTAAGATGACCGCTCGGGCTAAGTGGTATTTCTCTTTTTAGTTGCCTCTTTTTCAGTGTTTTTTTTTTTTCATTTGTTTTTACTGAGTGTTTTTTAATCATATTTGCCTTCTGTAGTAATTGAAAGTTTCGGGTCGATTTTTACAGATGTGCTATCGACTCTATACAAAGATTCAGTGGAACTTTTTTGTTTTGTAACTCAGCTGTGTCATACGTGAAGTTGCGTTTTGTGTATGCAAAACTTTGATAATTTCTTGTTCAATGAACTTTGAATAACTACTTTCTGGGGATAGCTGAAGTTACTTAACCACCCACGCAAGGGGACCCAGGCTATGTTGCTGATTTCAATATTTTGATTATGGATTTACCTTATCCCTCACCCATTCTTGTGTAAAGCAGATGTCAAGCTGCTTATACAATGTTGTAATATTGGTACAGGTTCCTTTTTCAGGTATTTGAAATTATTTTGTATGTACTTGTATTAGGCAAGCGTGGATGAAATTGGGTGCCTTGCCTCCAGAGGAAGCAATGCAGAAGTACATTGATGTTGTAACAGACATATACCCTTCTTGGGCAGCTGGTTTGGTATGTTCTGAATTTCTTATTATCTATTATCCTGCTTCTTCCTAGATATTGTTTGCTGATCTCACGCATAATTATTAATTATGTTAACTTCTAATATGAAATCTAGAAACCTAGAGCTGGGGAAACTCATGCACCAAGTGGGGATTCTAAAGGACCGATGGGCCCGGTTTTTAGTACTTTTGTTTATGAGGAAGAATCAGGGAATGAGTTGTAAGGTTCTTCATTGAATTTTAATTATTCTTCATTTTATTTATAGCTTCAACCTGTGGCAATCTCTATCTTAAGGTGGCTTCATATACTAACATGTTGATGCTTTTTAATTAATTTGTTATTAATGTCGACTTTGCTTTGAGATTTTTGTGCTATAGATTGCTAATATGTTTATTAACGCAACCTGTATCATTGTCATGTTGTTTTTGAAATCCTTTAGTGCAGATGTCTATGTAACATCAAGGATGAGTATGTGATGGATTTGTTGTTTTTTTAGTTGATTGTAAGAGAATTTGGATATTTAGGAATTGCATTACTTTATATCTTTGGACAAGTAGTTTTGTCCAGATCTAAATTGAGGATACTAGCACCAAACTTCTTTCTTATATAATTAGAAATATCCACGTACTTTACGATATTTTTCATTTTCAGTGACTGATATGTTCTGGATTTCCTTACTTTATCTCACTATCAATACATTGTCCTTCAAGAAAATTTTTACCTATGTAATTTCTTGATCTGTCATCCATGGTATTGAAATCTCCCATTATTGTGGAAGAAATAAATATCATATGACTATGGTGAAAGACTTTTGTTCACTTTACAGGAAAATGGATGCTATTCATGGCTTTGCCAGAGAAGGAGAAGTACATAATTTGCTTCAATGTATAGAAAGTGGTGTTTCGGTGAATATTAAGGGTTTGTTTCTTGATCCCTCTATGCTTCAATAATTTCTTGGTGCCTCTTTGGTAGATCATTATTATTTTTTTCCGAGTATCTCTTTATGTCATTACTTCTTACTTGAAGTTCGGGTATGAATTCTTATTCTGACACATTTCCCAAGCTTATTATCTTGAGTTTTTAAATTGAGTAAATATTTTAGGATTTATTACATTCGTCACTGTCAAAAAGAAACTCATACGTGATCAACTAAGGTAATTCTTGCAATAGTTGACTTATGTAATAACTCTAAATATTGAGGCACACAAGGTGTGAAAAATAGAGTTAAGTGCAAATTATCTCTTAAACTTAAGGATGAAGAATGAATAGGTCTTTAAATTTTTATTTTAGGCAAATAACTCCCTAAACTTAGGGACGTTAGCAATTAAGTCCCCTTCGTTATGCGTGCCATTGAAAATATTCTATGCTAGGCAATTTCTGTAGAGAAACAATTTTTATAGAACAATTTTGACGATTTTAGCAGTTTTCGGAGAGAAACAAGCTGGAAAACGATGAAAAATTAATTAAGGGGGTATGTAGGTATTATAATTAGGTTAGTTTCTTATAAATAAAAGGAAGGGGAGTGTGTGAAGGATTATTGAATATTGTCAAAGAAAATTTACTCTCTCTAGAGTGGTCTATTTTTCGAGCGGTAGCTCGTGGTTGTTTTCCAATCCGGTGTTTCGCCGGACCTATGACTTTCTATTTTCGTTGTGTGTGCTATTTGGTCTTGTTATTGCAATGAATCCATTTTATTTTCATCAGTGGTATTAGAGCCACTCTGATCTTGGGTGGAAAGGATTAGGAAGAATCTGCAAGGGTTGAGAGCAGACATGGAGATGGTGTAAGAAAGGCTAGTTGCGATCAACAATCACCTGCCCATTCTACCAGAAATCGTGGCCGAGGAGAAGTTGCTTCGTAAGGAGACAGAACAATGAATAAGAAGGAATGAACCTGATGTAAACCTACCGATCCTTGATGAAGAAGTCCACAAATCCCTTTCATTAGACGATGGATCCATCGAAACAATAGAAATGGAAAGCAACGAAGAAACAAAAATTGGAGTTACCAAAAACAGTAAAGCTACTGTGGTAGTCGAGGTGGAGAAAGCATTTAAAATCATTCACCGCGATGTCATTGGCTTCAAGTTGCAACAGATGGAGGTGAATCGCCAAGAAAACTCCTATGAGGAGAAGGCTCTATCATCATAAGGAACGGACGACAAGGAGGATAAACATGGCGTTCAACGTCTCTCTTTTAATGAGGTTCGACAAAGAGGAGTGACTGACATGGATTCCATCATCCAACTTTCCTCAATACAGAAAATCGTCGCAGAATTGTTAAGATAGTCTCGTCAAGCAATGCCCACCATGGGGCAAACCTTCTACAATGGTGACGTTGAGGATATTGAAGGAGACGCATTCTCGGGACCAGTCTGAGAGGTACCGACGTCAAGTTTCCTTCTATTTTGCTCGAAATGGAGAGATTCCTACCTCCGACCATGCAACAAATAATCTCGCCGCTGGATCTTGTCGAACAGAAGAATGTCGGCTTATAAATAGTGACCGAAAACCGAGCTCAGACAGAGCTTTTACCCCGCCGAAAGGAGACGGTCGCCGACGACAGACCCACAAAACAGTCACCCTAAAAAAATGCGGTCATTTTTTGGCGCAACCCTCTGCACTTCGACAATCAGCTCTCTACCGTCCAAAGTACACTATTTCCCATCAGCAGTGGTGGAGGAGATTGGCGGCTAGGGTATTTCCTATACAAGGATCTCTTTCTAATTTTTGAGGCTGGGATAAAAAATTGGAATTGGATGGGTGTGAATTTTTCCGGGGTCGGCCAAAGAATTTGTTAATGGAGTGGGCTATTTTCAACTAAGGAAGACAAAAAAATTGGTGCAGAATTTTTTTTCTCGGGTGGGTTGAAAAGATGCAGAACTTACCAGCCCTAGGATAATGCAGGACTATTTCAAAAAACTTATGGATTGGCTTCTGACTGAGGAAATTTGGACATAGGTTGCCGACATACATTATCCTCAGAATTTGTAGTCAGATCATCTAGTGAGATGAGATTAAAATTATTTTGCATGGATTTTAGAGAAGTCGGATGACACTCGACTTTGAGGACGAGGTTGATTTCGAGGGGGGAGTATTGATGGGATATTAATTAAGGGAGTAAATTAGGTATTCCAATTAGGTTAGTTTCTTATAAATAGAGAAAATGAGAGAGTGACAGATTATTGAATACAGTTAAAGAAATTTCTTTGTATAGTGGTCTGTTTTCCTAGCAGTAGCTCATTGTTTTTTTCCTGGCCGGTGTTTCGTCGAACCTATGACTTTATATTTATATTTTGAGTTCTTTCGGTCTTCTATTGTAATGAATCCGTTTTATTCCCATCAGAAAACTCAACGCACAAAATTAGCAAAATTGTCTAAACTGATCTTCTGGAAGTTGTTTCTCTTTGGAAATTGCCTGACTGAGAAGATTATGTAACAAAAATTCAATTTATTTGATGAAACTTTAATCGACAAGGACTTAATTGCTAAAAACTCTAAATTCAAGGAGCTATTTGCTTAAAAATAAATTATAAGGTTCTATTTGCTCTCACTCTTAAGTTTAAGGGATAATATCCACTTGGCTATTTACTTTAATGGAACAGCGTGATTGTTATTTCTCTTTGGTTTTTAGGGTGCTAAAAATACCATGCCATGCCTTATTGAAGGAGGGTCTAGTGCTGGAATATAATTCTGAGTCGCAGTTGTACCCACAAATTAACCAAGAGTTGTTAATTTGTTTATGTGTACCAAGCTTCTGGAATGGTAGGCTTGTTCCTATGAGATTGTTTACCTGTATAACGGGATAGATATACCAACAGAATCTGGAGAAGTTTAAAAGCTCATCATGACTTTGAGTGCTGAAACAATTGGGTATCTGAGTTACTGGAGTGTTCTTTGTCTAGATATGAAGCTAGATGTCAATGTCATGTGAATTGTTTGTTATCATGTTATTATGAACTGGTTAATTATTGGCTGACCAGATAATTCTCAGCTTTTGATGTTTCTGTATTTCTTAGTTATCGCTGCCATCTAATCTCACTCATTGTTGTCATTGAATTGTTATAGCTTTTGAACTGTGGCTATCACTTGTGAACAATTAGTGTATATATGACTTTTAAAACGTGATTGAATGAATTTCAGACAGCGACGGTCGAACTCCGCTGCATTGGGCAGTGGATCGTGGACACTTGGCATTATAGAGCTGCTAATCGGAAAGAATGCTGATGTGAACCCCAAGGTAGCTCTATATTCTTTATTAAGTATAGTGATGAATCATATCCTTCATCTCACAGACCCCTAGATATTGGCATACTTTCTGTTTTCTAATGCTTTTCGAGGAAAACAAGAAAAAGGTGGATCTTAAATGAATTTTAATCAAAATCTTTGAATGTCAGCATTTAAATTTTGTCCTACTGAATGCTCCCACTTGTCCGTTGACTTTGGTAGGACAATGAGGGCAAACCCCGCTGCATTATGCTGCTGTGTGTGAGAGAAAAGAGATTGCAGAATATTTAGTGAAGCAAAACGCAAACACGAATGCAAAAGACGATGATGGAAACACGCCCTGTGATCTCTGTGGGTCGAGCTGGCCTTGGATTCACCCTGCTGGAAACAAAGCGGACTGAGGGCGGCTTTGTTTGATCTTTTAGTGAAATAATTCTTTGAAGAATTTCATTTTGATGTGAATATATATAGAAACATATATAAAGCTATAACACTCCCCTCGTTTTAACACCATTTATCATCTGCATATATGTATTGGTGTAGAGAATTGTGTAACTGAATACCTTTGTCAATCACTCTTGGCTCACTCTCATTCACTCTTGACACGTGAAGAGAAATGTTGAAATCATTGTTTTTCCATCTGTCTTCTCCTTTCTCTGTTAGACTCTGACGGTGTATTGAGGTAGGGGACCCTAGTGTCGATTGTCGCATCATTTGTGCGTGTTTTTTCTATAATTTTCTACGTATGGGAATGGAATAAATTTCGAATATTTGTACGTCAAACTTGTGCCTTGATGTTTGTTTGAGGTTAACTATTGAATTTACTATGCAAGTATTGTGTGTTTTTTAATTAAATCCGGTGTTTAGCCATCGAAAAAGTTTGAATCGGGTTAGACTTTGGCAGAGATGTTAGAAATCGTGTTAAAATAATTGTTTAAATTATAAAATATGGTATATACGTACTAAATCTTTCATATAAACCGACAGTATTGTTGTAATTGCTGATATTTGAAATTTTAATATTCGAGTTGTCTAAAAATAACTTAAGATTAATGTGTACATTTTTTAACCTTGTAAATGTTATAAACTGGTACAAATGAACTTTCGTATATCAACAAAACAACAAACATTGCAAATGAACGTCTTTAAGCTGAAGAAATGGATAGATCAATAAAACAAACAGTTTAATGTTTAACAAAAATCCAAGGGTGCGATACCCAGACTGGAATTATAATTTCGACCACGATTCACGTGAAAACGCTACTCGAAGAATAAGTTCCATGTTGTAGATGAAGCTCCCTATTTATGCATGCTTCCCCAATTCCAACTGATTTTAACCGTTTTTCCCTCCATTCCTTGTTTTCTTATCCATCATTATTTACCAACCCTTTTCTCTCTCTCTCTCTCCACTGAGTCTCTTCCTTTCTCTCTCCCCTCCTCGAAAATGGCGAAGGCGGTGGTTTATACCCTTCTAGCCACCGCCCTCTTCATTTTTCTAGTCTTCCCACCTTCCGGCCGAAGACGCTACAAACCCACTTATATTGAACCGCCGTCTCGGCTCCACATTTCCAATCCCCACTTTCGATCCTTTAGTCGCCAAAATGGAACGAAATGCAGAGACCGCCGAAAATCCCCCCGTTCAGAACAAAACTAGTTTTTCCGACGAGGTTGCCGACGCGAATCAATATTTCAACGACGAGGGGAAACTGAACATCACCTTGAGGTTGGTCGTTTTGTTTCCCTTTCTGGACCAGGCGCCCAAAGACGGCGTTATTAATTTCGAGGAGCTGAGCGCTTGGCTCACACAGCAAGCCGTCGAAAGATTGATTCATCGCACCCAGAAAGAGCTCGATTCTCATGATCGGAATGGCGACGCCGCCATTTCATTCGGGGAGTATCTGCCCCAATTTTCTGAACAAGATATAGGTAGCTACTTTGGTTGATTTGCACGTTTATCTTGTTTGGTTTCCGAGGAAATGACGGAAAACGATTCAAAATCTGTCTGAAACAGCCAAAAATGGAATGGAACATGGAGAGGCTGGATGGTGGAAGCAAAAATTTAGCAATGCTGATGCTGACCAGAACGGATATCTGAACTTTGATGAATTTCATGAGTAATTTCTTGAACTTTTATCATCTCTTGTAGTTCAAATCTGTTCATGTTTTTAATCTAACGATGTCTGTCTGACTCCATTTTCAGCTTCCTCCACCCAGAAGACAGTAATAATTCCCGAATACAGACATGGTTGTTGAGAGAGAAAATCAAGTACTTTCCAACCCTTGTTTTTGAAAGCTTGGAATTTCATGCATATTGATAATCTGGTGTCATATTTGTTTGATTTTACAGAGGCATGGATCACGATGCCGACGACAAACTCAGTTTCCAGGAATTTCTGGAGCGTGCTTATGATACATATCAGAACTACTTCGAATTCGAAAATGAAGGAGCTGATGCGCCAACTGCAGAAGAGAAATTTGCAGAGCTTGATCTTGACAAGAACAAGTATGAACAATCCAACAAAACCCAGAATTGAAAAAAAAAAAACAAAAGAAGAATTTTTATGGTGATATTAATGGAATTATTTTGCCAGATTCTTGGACGCAGAAGAACTGAAACCTATTATACATTATCTTCAACCTGGAGAGGTGTCCTACGCCAAATATTACACCAGCTACTTGATTCGTGGGGTGAGTTACTGGTTTAAAGACTGAAACTATAGGAATCATCTGAAAGAAGAAGTGGGTAAAAATGGCTATGGCTGATTGCAGGTGGATGAAAACGGTGACGGCGAGATAACACTTGAAGAGATGCTAACTCATGAATACATGTTCTATAATACTGTGTACGAGGAGAAGAATGAGGACGACGACGACGACGACTTTCATGATGAACTTTGAGCTGAGGACCTGCTGCCATGGATCTGAGGTTTTAAGGGGCGTAGAAATGGCGATGATAGGGAGTAGAAGTTTGAAATCCAGACATGAAAAAATCCACACACGCACAATCTTCTGAAATAGAGCTGACAATAATTTTGTTTTAATTTTTTTTTGACAAATTTGGAAGTTTTTAGCTGGGAAATATTTACCCAATTAATAAGTTTTAGACTTAAAAATCATGTTTTTGTCGTGTGATCTTTTATATTGGACAATTTCGAGTAGGGATGGAATCGGTCTGCTTCGGTTCAGTTATACCCCCAATTAAAACTGAAAGAGAACTGATTGGCCTTTGGAACCGAACCCGAACTCGAACCAGATAGATTTTTTCGGTTTTGCTAGGTTCGATTTCGGTTTTTGATTTTTTTCGTTTTATTCTCGGTTTTATGGTGTTTTTCTTCAGTTTTAACTTGGTTTGAGCCAATTTCGAACGATTTAGTTTCATCATTTGTAATTTCAATTATAAAAATTTAAAAAATTACGTAAATATTATAAATTCGGTTCAGTTTGATTATGATTGGTTTTTAAAAAAATAAATTAAGAATCGAACTGAAGATTTTCGATTCAATTCCAAAATCAATTTTAGGGTAATTGAAACCGAACCCAACAAAGATTTTTGATTCGGTTTTTTCTCGAGAGATCGTTAATCAAACAAAATCACTGACAAAAATGTAATTTCTTTGGACGAATCCCCTGACGGCGACCGTAACATAGAGCAATCTGAACCGTCGGATTAGATTGACTTTTGACTGAATTGGATGTAGCCAACATTATTGAGCAGGAGTTTCGGAGTTTTTAAAATCCGATGATTACAACTGGCCAGCCGTCAGTTTGTTTGACTTTCTTCGGTTCAGACTATTTCCAAATGACGCAATCGCACCGTTGGCTTAGACGATTTGTTAAATGAACGACCCAGATCGAATGGGAGAACCGGTTACAGCGTCTCATCCAAAACGATTTGTTAGAGTTCCGTTTCTTTCTCTCTCTTTTAGGGTTTCGGAGCGCCGGCGTTTCTCTCTCTCCCCCGATCTTTCTCCGCCTCTTCCCCTTCCATTTCTCTCTGCTCAGTTAGTTATTCTTACAATCATTGATGAAATGTAATAGTTTATCAAGGTTCTGCTGTCCTTACATTTCCTCATTTTGATCCATTTTCGTCGATCTGGATTCGCCTACCTACTATATCTTTATTTTATTTTATTTTTCAGTTGATGTTGGCTGTCGAACTGTTATTCGTTTTCTTGGGAATGACCTTAATCCTACTCGACTGACTTTCTCTTCTCTCACTTAGTCTGTATCGTTCTGTGGCTTTTCAAGGATTTATTTTCTGATCGATTTTTCTGTACATGGGAATAGTGGGTGCGCCCCAGTTTCTGTTCAAGTGGACTTTTTTTTTATAAATTCAGTAAACTTGGTTATTGATGGATCAGTTAGATTAGATTACAGTTTCAAAGCTCGGTCATCTGTTGTTCAAGTTGAAATTTGATGTGTGATTTAAGTACAATAATCTAATGAACTGTATTTTTTTAAGTTACAATTATTAGTACCAGTGAAAACTTAAGTTTATTTATTTGATGCTTTAGGTGAAACATGGCGATGGAAGTTACACAGGCATTGTTGAATGCACAGTCTATTGATGCATCAGCCCGAAAGCAGGCTGAAGAAACTTTAAGACAATTTCAGGAGCAAAACCTTCCCAGCTTTTTGCTGTCACTTTCTGGTGAATTAGCAAGTGAAGAGAAACCAGTTGACAGCCGGAAATTAGCAGGTTTGGTACTTAAGAATGCTTTGGATGCTAAGGAACAACACAGAAAGTTTGAGCTTATTCAAAGATGGCTCTCCCTGGACAGCAATATTAAAACCCAGATCAAAGCTTGTTTGCTGAAGACATTATCTTCTTCGGTTAGTGATGCCAGGTCTACAGCATCTCAAGTTATTGCCAAAGTAGCTGGGATTGAATTGCCCCAAAAACAATGGTCAGAACTCATTGGTTCACTTTTATCAAATATTCATCAGCAACCTCTCATGTCAAGCAAGCTACCTTAGAGACCCTTGGTAATTTATGTGAGGAAGTATCTCCTGATGTTGTTGATCAAGATCAAGTTAATAAGATATTGACGGCTGTAGTTCAGGGTATGAATGCATCTGAAAGGAACGATGATGTTAGGCTTGCTGCAACACGAGCGCTGTACAATGCTTTGGGCTTTGCTCAGGCAAACTTTAACAATGATATGGAACGCGATTATATAATGAGAGTCGTTTGTGAGGCCACTCAGTCCTCAGATGTGAAAATTTGGCAGGCAGCTTTTGAGTGTTTTGTTTCCATAGCTTCAACCTACTACGATAAATTAGCTCCTTACATACAAGATATTTTTGGTATTACAGCAAAGGCAGTCCGGGAAGCTGAAGAGCCTGTTGCTCTTCAAGCTATCGAGTTTTGGAGTTCCATTTGTGATGAGGAGATTGATATTTTAGAGGAATATGGTGGTGATTTTAGTGGAGATTCTGAAATTCCGTGCTTTTATTTTATCAAGCAGGCGCTCCCTGCTTTAGTGCCTATGTTGTTGGAAACACTCCTCAAGCAGGAGGAGGACCAAGATCAGGATGAAGGTGCTTGGAACATTGCAATGGCTGGGGGTACATGCCTTGGTTTGGTTGCTCGAACAGTGGGAGACGATATAGTTCCTCTTGTGATGCCATTCATTCAAGAGAATATAACAATGTCAGACTGGAGGCAGAGGGAGGCAGCCACTTATGCCTTTGGGTCAATTTTGGAGGGCCCTTCCCCTGACAAATTGACGCCTATAGTTAATGTTGCATTAACCTTTATGCTTAGTGCATTAACAAATGATCCAAATAATCATGTGAAGGACACAACAGCGTGGACTCTTGGAAGAATTTTTGAATTTGTTCATGGCGCATCTGTGGATACACCAATAATTAACCAGGCAAACAGCCAACAGGTCATCACAGTTTTGCTTCAGAGCATGACAGATGTTCCGAATGTTGCTGAAAAAGCCTGTGGCGCTCTCTATTTCCTTACCCAGGGTTACGAGGAGATTGGCCCATCTTCTCCTCTGACTCCATACTTTCAGGAAATTGTTAAGACTCTTCTAAACGTTACTTCATAGAGAAGATGCAGGGGAATCGCGCTTGAGGACTGCGGCATATGAAGCACTTAATGAAGTGGTGAGATGTTCTACTGATGAAATGGCTACCAGTGGTGTTACAACTAATTCCTGTCATTATGATGGAGCTGCACAGTACCCTTGATGGGCAAAAGCTTTCATCTGATGAGAGAAAGACACAAGGGGAGTTACAGGGTCTTCTCTGTGGGTGCTTACAAGTATTGATTCAGAAAATAGGTTCTTCAGATATGACTAGGTATTCCTTCACCCAGTTTGCAGATCAAATAATGGGACTCTTCCTTAGGGTTTTTGCATGTCGAAGTGCTACCGTGCATGAGGAAGCTATGCTTGCCATTGGAGCTCTTGCCTATGCTACTGGACCTGATTTTGGCAAGTATATGCCAGAGTTCTACAAGTATTTGGAGATGGGTCTTCAGAATTTCGAGGAATACCAAGTGTGTGCTGTGACAGTAGGTGTGGTAGGGGACATATGCAGGGCTTTAGAAGATAAGATTTTACCTTACTGTGATGGGATTATTACGCAACTTCTCAAAGATCTATCAAGTGACAAGTTGCATCGGTCTGTGAAACCTCCAATTTTCTCATGCATTGGAGACATAGCACTTGCAATCAGCGAGAACTTTGAAAAATATTTGATGTACGCCATGCCCATGCTACAGAGTGCCGCAGAGTTGTCTTCTCACACAGTTGGAGCTGATGATGAAATGACCGAGTACACAAATTCTCTTAGGAACGGAATCCTGGAGGCATATTCAGGGATTTTTCAGGGATTCAAGAACTCTCCAAAAACACAGCTCTTGGTCCCTTATGCACCTCACATTCTCCAGTTTTTGGACAGTCTATACCTGGGAAAAGACATGTAAGTTCTTAGCTAAAATTCTTTGCATGTGTTTGTGTGTGGTGATGCATAATATCTCTTGTTACAGATAGCTTACTTTTTCTTATGTTGACGTGTAGGGATGAGGTTGTGATGAAAACGGCCATTGGACTTCTTGGAGATCTTGCTGACACACTAGGAAGTAACGCTGGTTCTTTAATTCAGCAATCTGTGTCGAGCAAAGACTTTTTATATGAATGCTTGTCCTCAGATGACCATTTGATTAAAGAATCTGCTGAATGGGCCAAGTTGGCCATTAGCCGAGCTATATCTATATAAGGCTACTGTCACTTAGTTATATTATTTCAATTTACGAGTCATCCATGCATTTGGGTGTGCTGAGGTGGGGTTGGGATTGCATTTGTCAACCGTCAAGTCTCCATATACCGACAACAGAAGCTGTCAAGTTTTTAAGTTGTCACTAAGCCCTTGCATCATGAGTAGAGCTGACTATTGCATCAGCAATAGGTCGGCATTTCTTTGTCATCAAAGAAATGTAAGTGACGGGATTTGTGGAGTAGGCTGAAAGGGCTCCTTAATTATCATTCTTGGATCCTCTTATGGGTCTTGGAGGATAGCCATAACATGGGAGGTAAACAGCAGTGTTGGGCCGTAGAACAAATGATGTCTATAGGATTGCACTTCCAATCCCAGATAAAGAAATTCAAATTGGTGGCATTTCCTCCCTTGGGGTAAACAGTTGGAATCAATGAATGCAAAATGTTAGTTCACATTTTGTGGTCTTTTACGATCAACCCTTGCGCATTCTCGCCTTTCTCTCTCCCCCAGAGTTTCATCTACTACTGATTCATTATTTCTGTTTGTCTGCATCAGTATCTCATTGTGAATTTCATGGTCAGATTATCATAAACTATCACGGCTTACATTTTGTATGGCTATTTTCTGCCGGTCATCTTCATACATCAGGGGAACTACACAAGGGATTTGCACTTGTTGCAATTTTTCTGATAGTCTTCAAGTGTTTTACAGGTTAAACATTTGATGGGGGGACATCATGAAATTGTCTGATTTCTCTACTGCATGTCTCAGGAAGTATAGCAATGGTCAATCTCTTTTCTTTTTTATACTCTCGTCACCTTTTCAATGTAATAACAGGTTGTAGGGGAACTGGTATATGATTTGAATCGTCACCAAGTGTGATGGGGAAAGAAGGGGGGATTGAACGTGGGTTGGCTTTTGGATTCCCACATTTCCTATTCACCTGCTGTGCATATTTGATTTCTTTGCATCTCAGTTTTTAGAATATGGAAGATTTCCCTTTTGAAGAGTGTATTTGGTGGGGCTGTATAATTCTCGAACGATTCAGTTACTATATGCTTGATATATTCTATATTGGTAATGTTGATTTAGTATAATGACTTGTCTACCATGTTTGGGAACATTCAGAAGATGGCATGATTCATAAAATTATATACATGGTTGATTTATAAAATTATGCTTCGAACAAGAAATTTGGTCGGATGATCTTGATGACTGAAGTGCATGATTCATATGATGACTAAGAGTAAAAAAAGTTAAAAAGTCATTAATTGCATCAATTAATGTTCGATATTTCAGGAATGAACAGGTAGAAATAATCAAGGGTAAATATATCATTATTCAATCAGCAAATGGAAAGCATTGACTCGTCCTTTCCATTTAGCTAATTTCATACGTCTAACCAAAAAATCTTTTCTTCTTCCAACTCTTCGAGCTTCCCATTCATTATCGGGGGACCTTTTTTTCCCTAATTCTTTCCATTCTACCAATGAATAATAATCTACAATAAGTCGCAAATCCAGATTAGCTAATTGTTCTCGTATAGCACCCGTTCCTGTCGAAATTTCTCGATTTCAAAATGTATCGAAGCCTTGGGTAGTATAAAAAAAGTGGGATGCTGTATTTCTAAGATTGTATTTCATATTCAAATGAGCCACGTAATCGTAAAAAAGTACGTTTTTTAGCTAGCGGCCTAGCAAACGAAAAATTTGGATGTCGTGACAGGGAGTTTGGTAAGGACGATTGTTGATTGGATTATGGGTATTGTGTTGGTTGAACTGAAATCAAGCCAACTAAATTTCCATTGTTGCTCAAAAGTAATTTCCTTGAGTTAATCTGAAAATGTCAACAACGTTGAATCCTGTCCAGTTTCCAGTTGTCTTCCTTTCATGGCGGTCAAGCCCGGCCCAGCTGAACACTCATCCAACAAAAAAAAAACGTTTTAGAAATACGAAGCCCCATTGAAGTCATAGAGAAAGTCAGAAAAGCCTCCTACAACTCAATCTTCCAGCGTGGCTCAAAATTCACCCTGTCATCCCTGTCACAACTTGAGGCCCTATCATGCAGACGACGAGATGACGAGATGAACACATCACCGAGCCACATATCTCTAACCAGCAACAACAAGAAC